>OU343217.1:173953280-174178564 GCA_910596185.1 Chrysanthemum makinoi | reverse complement strand
GATGCATATTAGCTGTTATTATCAATGTATATCTTAGTATGCATAAATTGTACCCAAAGTCCGACAATTGATTCGAATCCATAGAACTTGACCACAAGCAACTAGCGTGACCATATTCAGCCGGTTGTAATTGCCCACATAGTTTGCTTTTTACCGCCATGAAATAAGTGCCTTCCCAAAAGCCGACATCCTCCGGTTGTGAGACTTCCTATCCAACTAGCACCGGCATAGTCCTATCATGTAGGCCGCCAAGTCAAAAGGAGAATCCTTTGAGTACCAAAGACCCAATTTAGGATGACCTTTAAGATACCTAAAATTCTTCTGCCGGCATTCATGTGTGTGATGAATTAGGTGGACTTGAAATCTTGCACACGCATCTTGAGAACATTATATCGGCCTAGATGCGGTGAGATACATCAAAGATCAATCATGGACCCTGACAACCGATCAACTCTTGTACTTCCATCATCGGTAGCAAGGGTTTACGAGTCTCCATTGGTGTCTTAGCACTTTTCACATCTGAAACGAAACTTCTTCAAAACATACGCTACATACTTGTCTTGACTAATGAAGATACCATGGAGTCCTTTGTTGAACCTTCAGCCCCGAAAGAAATGAGTTCTCCCTAGAACTCATACGAAACTTATCATGCATATGCTTCTCAAAATCTTTGCATAGCTCTTTATTGGTTGAGCCAAAGATGATGTCATCTACATAAACTGAACGGTAAAATATCATCTTTGTACTTTCTTATGAACAAAGTTTTATCAATTAGTCCTCTTTTAAACCCATTGTCCATCAAATAAGTGGACAAGCACTCATACCATGCCCTAGGAGCTTGATGCAAACCATACATAGCCTTCCCACCCTTGTACCTTGTCGGATGATGGGATCTTCAAAACCGAGAGGTTGGCAGAGACATAAACCTCCTAATCAATTGTGCCATACAAAAATGCACTTTTAACATCCATTTGATACACCACAAAGTTTTTAAATGAAGCATAAGCTAAAAACAATCTAATAGCCTCAATTCTTGAAACTGGAGCAAATACTTCATCATAATCCAAGCCTTGGTTTGTGTGTGTGTATCCTTGAGCAACCAACCTTGACTTGTTCCTCGCAACAATACCTCTTTCATCCCTTTTGTTTCTGAACACCCATTTTGTCCCAATTGCCCTCTTACCATTAGGAAGATCTACCAATGTCCAAACCTCTTGAAGTTTGGTGAAGAAGCTCTCTTGCATTGATTCTACCATCCTTCTTGGATAATGCTTCTTCACTCTTTGGTTCCTTTTGAGACGAGAAAACAAGCAAACAGGCAATTTTGCAAATCTTTATATGCTTCTTTTGTGAAGTGATCTTGCAAAGAACCCATGTTGAGAAAGGGTTACGTGTTTTAACCTTGCTTCTTATTTGAGGAGTATTCAAATTTCAAGTATTTGTTCCTTGGGATGAATCTTGTGTATCCTTGTGGAGGTACAGGGACTTTCGTGAATGACATGTTCCAAGTGGTTAAATCGCATTAAAGAAATCATCCATGTCTTCATCATCATTAGAATTATCAATTTCAATCAACGGGCATATCGAGGATCATGTGGATACTCCTTTTCACCATGTAATGGCTTTGCATGTGGTCCAAAAGTACTACTATCGGTACTTCCGGTAGGGATTTCACTTGTGATGACATGGTAGAAGTTGTTGGCTTAGCGATGGTTTGTATTGACTCTATCGTGCTTATGTTTGGCTTATCCGGTGCTACCGGTACTTTTCTTCTTTCAATTTCTTCTACCAACAGATTATCTTTCAATAACTCATCCTTATCATGATGATGAGAACTATTGCCTCCAGTATTCAAGACATCATCATCAGTGGGACCTTGCTTATCAATGATGATGGGTGAGGCGAACTAGCTTTCCAACTTTTCAAACAAATAGAACTCTTGAGGAGAATCGGCTTCCTTAGAAATTGCTTCTTCATCGAATTCTTTTAATTACTGCATCGACATTAGTGGAAGTTCTGTAATAGGCTCATAATTCATAGATTTGGTTAGCATATCAATGTTAAGCGACGGTCGGGTCCTTTGGTCTCAACACTTAGGAGACTTTCCTTTAATTTAACATGTAAGATTCTCTTCAACAATTCTAGTCCTCTTTTATTGTATACTCTAAGGCTTTCTTATTTGATGAATAGCCTAAAAAGTATCCATCATCAGCTTTTTATTGAAACTTGCCTAGGTAGTCTATGGTATTCAAGATAGTAACAGGACACCCCAAAGGTTTTAGGAATGCAATCATTGGCTTCCTATCATGTAACAACTCATAGGGGGTCTTGTTATGAGGCTTCACTACCTTACTTCTATGCGCACATAACATGGGTGCCTACGGCCTCAGCCAAAAGGTACTTTTGCCTTAGAATAGGACAAGGATATAGTCCTAGCGACCTCGGTTAATGTTAAATTTTTCCTAACCCACCGAACCATTTTATTGTGGTGTTCTATGCAACACTAAAGCGTCTTAATACCTTTCTCTACACAAAATGATTCATCATGGCATTCTTAAACTTTTGTTCCATTATCACATCAAAATTATTGTTACGACTTTATGATGTAACTAGATTTTCTATCTTAATAATGAAACTCTTGAGAACTTCACTAGTTTCACTCTTACTTAACCAAAAAAGTAAACCCTAGAAAATCTACTATAATCATCAGTGATAACTAGGCAATACTGCTTATGGTTCAAACTCTTGACAAAGTAGGTCCAAATAAGTCCATATGAAGCATAAGCATTGGTTGTGAAATGGTGTTGGCAGTTTTGGACTTACAAAACTATGTTGTTTTCCTTCGACCAACCAAACACGTTCCTTACCAAAAACCTTAGAAGGTAACCCTCTCACTAAGTTCCCTTTAACCATGGATCGTTAAAACTCCATGGATTCTTGCATCAAGAATTACTTTAAGTACTGGAACCACGGACAGGCTTAACAAAGACAAATCCGTTTTATTCAATTTCGTTTTATTCAAAAACTTTAATTACTTTAAGTACTGGATCTTTAAGTATTACTTTAAGTACCCAAATCTTTAAGTAAAGTAATTCTTTCATAACCCTAAACCTCACTTATAAAAAGAACCCTAAACCTTATGATAAGTTTTTCAACCCCAATCTATTACACATGGATCGTTAAAACATCAACTAAATATTAAATGAATAAAACGAAATTGTATTTCAAATTAGCAATTGTCATAACAAAATCACTAAACATAAATAAGGTAGACAGAATCTAACATAAAGTCTGTTAACATTAAACAATAAATTAAACAAGAAGCTTAGTCCGTGGTCATCATGCATCATCTCTCTCAATCCTCACGGACCACCTACAAATAAACACCCATGTATAAGCATTAAGCTCCATGTTAGTAAAATTATTGGTATCACAAGATTAACAAAGACATACCGAGATAAAGGGACAAGGCCATGCTATGGTTGCACCAACGCAGTCTTCAATTGTGGCAAATAACCCATAGGGTCTCACCAACACTTCATCTCTTTTGTTGGTACTTGAGCGTTCCTCACACCATCCTCGTCAATCTCGTACCACCAACTATATCATTTGGGTTCAAGCTCCTCACCCATCCTTTCTTCTGATCTGGTTGAGTTTAGAATGCTTTTAAGGAAAACTTCATCCCCAGCCTAGATTTGATTTCAACAAACATTTATCAATTTATAGTCAAGACACATGTATTAGGTTAAAGAGATGTATCTGAGGTATGGAGGCTGGGGTATACAAAGGAGGTCAAAATTGATCGGTGTAATCTTGCAGTGTGGAGCGATGCCACAGTGCAGTGATGGTTAGCCCTAGCAGCCACTTTGAACTATCACCTAAGCAGAGAAAAATCATAAAAATAAGCTAACTGTGGGATTCAAAAGCTTAGATAGGGAATTTCAACATGTAAAAATCTCAAGACTTGAATCTCAACACAAAATTCACAAAAATTCTCCCAAGATCGAGTTTCGGTAACATACCATTTTGACTTGTTGATTTTGAACTTAAACTTTGACTTTAATGAAACTTGTTTGATCCGTATGCACTAATTATGATTATTTAAGCTATGATAACACTAATTTAAGATACATGAACAAGATTTAGACCAAGTGGGTGAGATTTGATCCTCACATGTCCCAACAGTGGAGTGTGAGAGTGAAGGTAATTTGATTTTGACTTTCTCTAGTTCAAACATTGGTTTTATAGTTTTACTAGTTCTAATATCACCTAGAGGTCATAGTGTGCTGATAAACAAGTGAAAAGGCAACTACCACAGTTGAAACAACACGAACCAAACACCCTTAATAAGCGAGTTAACAAATTTAAAAGGCAAATGAGCAATCTAAATCATAATATTGATACATAAGCTTGTAGCCTAGGTTCATTAGCTATCAAAGATAAAATAAGCTATAACAACTAGAAAGGAACGATTTATAATAGAAACATACATGTAAGCGTGGAGGTTCATTGGTTACAACAGAGAATCTTGTGATGTAAGAAGGTGGAACAATGGAACTATCCTGACCCATTCTTCTCTCGATAACGGGCTCGTAACTTTTCATTTTCACTAGTAAGTTCTCCATTTCTAGACTTCAATTCGTTGTTTTCTTTATGACATGCTAAACGACTTGGTATTACACCCCAACAGCCGAAACCACGAACACCTAGACCATACACCTGCATCACCATTTCGATCTTTACCCATACGTAGAAAAATATCATCGGTCGAGTTATCAATGAACCCTGGTGATTATCACTAAGTCGTTTCATATCATCCTGCATTTTATATAAACATGAACAACATATAGTAAAAGCATGTATTACAAAAAAAGCATATTGTGTTTAACTTATGCTATTAATACACTTTTGCAAACACAAAAGCATATTACTTACAATCGCTTTTGCGGTGTCATCATTTTTGGTATTTCCATCTATGGAGAAGCATGCACTAAAAAGATCCAATCGAGTTGGATCTCGTCCCAAATATGTGCGTATGAATAAAAAGAAAGTGAATATTAACATTGGATATCCACAGGATACATTAACAATCCCACTTTCTCCATACACTTACCTTTAACTCTTCCCTTTTGCGAGCATAACTTTTTTACCGGTTCTTTGGATCATCTTCTTTTTGCCCGATTAGCCTTGTTTTTCACTTAAACTCTGCAGCATGAAAGTAAAATATCATAATGGGAAATTAAGTAATGTTATTTAAAGTGGAATAGTATTTCACACCTTAGTGTTTTCTGTATTCCAATACTTCACAAGCTTCTTCCATTGTTTATTTTGCACTTGCTTTGGCCTAGATCTTATTTGTTGCTTAACTGACAAAGACGGATCATGGTAGTGTTCCTTAAGTCTTGCCCTCCAGTTCTTCACCTACGCCCAAATGATTGCAATATCCATTTTTCTCCGCTTCGAATATCAAATTTTGCATAAAAAATGTAATAGCTCACATTAGAAAACAAATACTTTATTCATTAACATACAAATTTAACATTGTGTACCTTTAAGAGTTCAAGCAAAGCTTTTTTTTCGAGTCAACTTTATTCCATGATTTATAAATCGGACAATACTTTCCACTCCTTGAAAGTGTTCCCATGAAATGAGTCGGATGACTACTTTTGTCGTTAATAGGTTGTCCGTGTTCATTAACTAAAATAGGAATTCTATCCTCTTTTTCTTGGGCCCAAACTTTTGCCATACGTGTTGGTCCTCTCTTTCTTTTGCTTACAATCCGAACTACAAAAAGTGAACATGATTTACAATAGATCATTATACATTTAAAATACTAAATAATATGAAATGGAGGCAATATCTTAGCGTTGTATTTTGTCTTGTTTTAATTTAACTTTATTATATATTCTTCTTATATGACACAATATATGATATATGATTTTTAAAACGATGCAATCAAGTAGACCATGTTAACTGTTTCATTTAGAGCTTGTGTAACTACATGGTTTTCTTCATTTTGAATGCTTTCGGCTTGAATCTCTTCGAGTAGATCATAGTCATTTGTTAAATCATTCACATACTCCAAATCATGCTCATTCTCCAAATCATCCATGTCTTTATCTACATCATCTTCTAAAGTAGCTTGTTGTTCAATATCTTCATTCATAGGTATGTCTTCGATATCATCATTTTCAACATCATAAAGGTCTTCATTGTTATCTATATTAAAATTTTAAAAAAATAAAAAAAACAAAAACAAGAAAGCGATTAAGCTGAATATACACTTAATAGTAATTTAATATCATATATAAAGTATTTGAAATTTATGTATAGTTACCATCAGATCTCAAGTCAGCTCCCGTGGTCATGATCGTTGTCAATGCAACTAAGTTTCTCTCATTGCGTTAATCTCCTCTGTTGTGAAATTTGGTTGATCATTTCTCTTTTTGGACTTGGTGGGACTCTGTACCCTACTACGTATTGCCCTCCCGTATCAATCACTTTGTCCCTGCGATTGAGATTAGAAGATGTTAATAGCCCGGGAGACATTCGAGCACTCATTCGTTTTTGCTAAATTTTTATATCTAGTCATGGTTGTGGAGCAATGTATTTTCGATTATGTTTCATGCAAGTAGAATTGTTAGAAAACAAACATAAAGAAAATATAGTAGCCAAATTTATTATTCGTACCTTTTTATTTGTTTGTGTAGCCGCTTCTTACGGGTTATCTTCCTCGGCATTAAGATGGAAGTCCAGAACGGACATATAATCTGCATCTTTCTCACTGGTATCCGTTGGTTTCTTTTTCTTTTTCTTTCTTTTGTCACTCTCTACTAGACTTGTCAAAGACTTAGCAATATTTTTCACTCCCAAAGCTTGTAATCTCTGTTGGTTTTCTTGAATCCTTGTCCTTCCGGACATTTCATAATCATTCGTATTTCTCGTGGTGATTTGGCGTTGCATCCTATTATTTTCCATAACTGGTGCACAAAACAAATAAAATTATTATGAGATTGCAAAGAACAATAGTCGTTTGAGAACAACAAAGCTGAAATCAAATCATTATCTTTACATGTTACGAATGAAATACATTATCTACAAACAAAAATAGACTCAAATCCTTCGGTTACATGTCACGAATGAAATACATTAGCTAAGCTGATATCAAATCACTTTATCATTATCACTACCAAATCCTTTGACCCAACTTTACGGGTATACCAACATTCATTTAAATTAAGCGAGCAACTTAAATACAACTTGTACCCCATCACAAATAGCGGCACTTATGATCACATATGAGACTCATCACAAGAGGTCAACCAAACACATACAGACCAACCATTTCCCACACTAACAATGTATAGCGGTGATAATACCAATAAAAATAACAATAACAATAACAATAATAATAATAATAATAATAATAATAATAATAATAATAATAATAATAATAATAATAATAATAATAATAATAATAATAATAATAATAATAATAATAATAATAATAATAACAACAATAATAATAACAACAAGAGGGTTTGCATTACTGTTGAGTCGGATCTTCATTCAAAAGTGAAAACCACAATCCTTGTTTTCTTTGCCCACATACAACCCTAAACCAAAATTGAGATTTTTAACGAGTGCGTGAAAAATGATTTCCATTAATAAAATCGAATCAAATACTTCAATTCCGAAAAGATATGCTTGATTTTCAGCGGCCAAAAGTTATTTACGAATCGAATTTTCCCCAAAAATTTTAGCGGGGTTTATGTGAGCGTGGGTGTGTAAGTTTTTCCCTAATTTTTAGATTATAATTAGATTTATAATTAAATTAACTAATAGTAGTATATAGTATATGAAATGTATTATATTATCTTATATTATTGTATATATGTAATATATAAGTATTTTATTGTATGTGAAACTAAAAATGAAGTAGATTTGGCATTCGTTTTCCGACTTCCCGGGTCAAACAACAATATCAATGTGTTGAAGTAATCAGTCTCTGTTGTATCTTCTTGCCGAAATGGGCGGCTCAGATAGTTCATTTCTTTTTCGTGGGCGTTATTTAAAATGTTGCTATTTTCTTCTTCAGACGGGATTTATCCTCACGTGGTCTACGTTTGTTAAAGCGTATCATCTAGTTGACGAAAGATAAAGTGAGATGTAGGACAGGAAACCACACTAGAGTCATATATGCCATTGGTGCATCAATGAGACGGACATGCATGGAACCCTATGAATAATAATGAAATGGCTCGGGTTTGAAACTGGGAGTCAGATATCATATCATAATCAGAGTGTCATATCAAAAGGTTCATATCCAATGTTGCAAATTAAAATCGCGAATCGGTAGTGGGCGGTGACACACCTTGTAGGTTGTAATGGGTGCAGGCGGGATGAATCGGTGATAGGGTATAATTTGATGTATAAGTAATTTAATTAATACTACCTGGTATCTGATATATGAAAAGTATTGTATTATTGTATATATATAATATATAGGTATAGGTATTTTATTGTATTTGAAACTAAAAAAGAACTAGAGTATTACGAGTCGTTAACAAGTTTATCAACTAAGAGCCCGCTTTGGTAGGTGGGTGTTGCTTTGATTGAGTTGATTTGATAAGCGTAAAGTTTATGAAATAATAACTTTGAAAAAGCTAATATGAATAACTCTCAACGGATCGATGGTTCATTTATATAGTCCAAGAGTTTTTTCGTAAATTCGACTTCCCATGGCGTCACATTAAGGGATGCTTTGTAGCCTATATTCTACACATATTGAACGAGGAATTGTCCTAGGCATTTGGCAGAGGCCAATATCACGCGGGTGATCATAAAGTGCGACTATTATGATTGAATGTTTGCCGCATGAAGTCATAGATAGGACATTAATCAACACGAGCCGGAAACATAACATATCATATCATATAACAGATAATCCGATGGAAGCCAGATAACATTAGTGGCTAAACATATACTTGAGCTCATATAGAAGATTTGTCATTAAGGTTCATCAAGGTGACAACATGGCAATATCACCGTTCATATGACCCAAGTGTACTGTCGGGTTGTTCGGTTAGTTTGGTTTCATTCAATTTGAAAATAATAATCTTGAATATTTTAAAAATAATATTCAAATTATAACCATTTATAAAGATGGAGTGATCTTTTGAAATTCACGGGTTGAAAAGGTTAAACGGGTTTTTGGTTGACACAGTCAACCCTTTTTTGATACAAAAGTTGCCACATTAAGCAAAAAAGCTTAAACGGGTTAGATGGGTCGACCCAAACCCGACCCAATTAATTTATTCACAACCCGAACCTACCCTGATTAATAAACGGTTAGATGGGTCGACACAAATTAATTTTATTCACAACCCGAACCTACCCTGATTAATAAACAGTTAGATGGGTCGACCCAAACCCGACCCAAAATATATTTATACTCAACACCGAGTTACTAGTTCCTCTCTTGTTACAACTGCTTCAAACTGAAACTGAATTGGTTACACTTTGAGTCATCCTAATTAAAATAATAAGCATCAATATTATGGGAGCAGTAAGTTTTTCTCGACCTTTGATTTTCTGCAGATCTCTTAGTTGTCATGATTACTTGTTTTAATTATTTCATTTCTCATTAATACTCTTAATTTTTCAGTTCATGCATCTACCCTTTATATATATGTTGGTTTTATTTTTATTTTTTCAGTTCATCCATATACTTTTTTAGTTCATAACTTTTCACTATATACAACCCTAATTGAAAATGTCGCCACGCCATACTTGAAAGGCTGAAAGATCTTTGTGGGTCTGAAAAGCTTCATGATTGTTTTATTTTTTTCAATATTAATGAGATACCTACGAATGAGGTTAACATGAGAAATGTTGCGGCCGTCAGAGACGACATGAGAATGCAAGTGGATAAGAGAACAGAACGAATAATGGAGGTGTTTTATTTGAATACTGATGAAGAAATGGCAGCTGAGGATGTTTATGATTCAATGCATGAAGTCCAGCTCATTGAGAGGCGCTTGGTTGAATCTCTTGCAAGTGTTGTCGCTGATTTTCAGAGGTTGATAACATTGAAGAAGGAGACCATTGAGATTCTGGAGAAGTATGAAAAAGAATGAAGGTAGTTGTTGGGTCTTTTTGTGGTTTTTGTGTCTGATGGTCTCATGTTGTTGGGTTATGTACTTATTTTGATGAAAACTTGTTATGTATTTATGTTGAAGGGGATGGTTTGTGGACAATGGTTTATGAACAATGGTTTATGATAACTTATTATGGTTAATATTTTGTATGTAAATGGCCGTTTGTTTTGTTATGTGTTTTGATGATAATCCGTATGTGCTTATGTTGCTTATGTTGATAATCTGTGATTGTTAGTTGTTGGTTGCTTTTGTTTATATGTGTTTAATTTAGCCTAGTACAAGCTTATGTATCAGTATTATGATTTAGATTGATCATTTGCCTTTTAAATTTGTTAACTCGGTTATTAAGGGTGTTTGGTTCGTATTTGTTTCAAGGTGGTAGTTGCCTTTTCACTTGTTTATTTGCACACTATGACCTCTAGGTGATATTAGAACTAGTAAAACTATAAAACCAATGTTTGAACTAGAGAAAGTCAAAATCAAATTACCTTCACTCTCACAGTCCACTGTTGGGACATGTGAGGATCAAATCTCACCCACTTGGTCTAAATCTTGTTCATGTATCTTAAATTAGTGTTATCATAGCTTAAATAATCATAAGAGTAAACTGCAAAATACATCCCTGTGGTTTACAGTTTTTGACACCTTACATCCCTGTCACAAACTATTGGCTAGTTACATCCTTCGTTGTAAACGTTAGCCATTATACATCCCGGTCACTAACTCCGTTAGTTTTCGGTCGTTAACGCTAGCGGGAGGCTATTTTGGTCTTTTTACGCATACGAGGGATGTATTTTGCAAATTATTTTTATCCTTTACTTTTTTTTTTTTTTTTTTTTATTCCGAAATGTTTGTAAAAAATCGAAAATTTGAAGAAAATTCCGAAAATTTTATAAAAAATTCCTAAAATTTTATAAAAAATTCCTAAAATTTTATAATAAAATTTATAAAAAATTCCAAAAATTTTATAAAAAATTTATTAATAAGTTATTTTATAAAATATTCGATAAAATTTTATAAAAAATTCAATTTTTATAAAAAAAATTCGAATTTTTTATAAAAAATTCAATTTTTTATAAAAATTTTATTTTTCTGTTTTTAATACTTTTAGGCGATTTTTTATAAAATTTTGTAAAAGTATTCAAAATATATATATATATATATATTTGTTAAATTTTTAGAAAAATTTCGGAATTTTTTATAAAATTTTGGAATTTTATAAAATTTTATAGAATTCTGAAAATTTTATAAAAAAATTTATAAAAATTTTATAAAAAATTTTCGACAAATATATATATATTTTTTTGAATACTTTTAGCAAAAATTTTATAAAAATTTCGTCTAAAAGTATTCAAAAAAAAAGAAAAAATTTTATAAAAAATTAAATTTTTTATAAAATTTATCGAATATTTTATAAAATTTTCGGATTATTAATAAATTTTTTATAAAATTTTGAATTTTATAAATTTTTATAAAATTTTGGAATTTTTTTAGAATTTTCGAATTTTTACAAAATTTTCGGATTTTTACAAACATTTCGGAATAATAATAATAATAATAATAATAATAATAATAATAATAAAAATTAAAAAAAAGTAAAGTATAAAATAATTTGCAAAATACATCCCTCTATATAGTAAAAGACCAAAATAGCCTCCGTTAACGAGTTAACGACGAAAACTAACGGAGTTAGTGACCAGGATGTATAATGGCTAACGTTTGGCTAACAGGATGTAACTATAATAGTTGTGTAAGGTGTCAAACATGTAAACCCAGGTGATGCCGATTCTCTAATCATAATTAGTGCTTACGGATCAAACAAGTTTCATTAAAGTCAAAGTTTAAGTTCAAAATCAAAAAGTCAAAATGGTATGTTAGTGAAACTTCAGATCTTGGGAGAATTTTTGTGAATTTTGTGTTGAGATTCAAGTCTTGAGATTTTACATGTTGAAATTCCCCATCTAAGCTTTTGAATCCCACAGTTAGCTTATTTTTATGATTTTCTCGGCTTAGGTGATAGTTCAAAGTGGCTGCTGAGGGGCTAACCATTGCCCTGCACCCGGGGCATCAGTCAAAACCCCAACTTTCTATGTGCCTTAGCTTCTTCATTAGTGGGCCACACAGTGAGCTTATTGGTTTTTTTGAAATCCAATAAGCTCATCTATAAAGTTCAGGGCTTATTTCAAACTTTTGAGCTTATTAGATAGGTTTGCAGATAGCTTTTTGTTTGTCTAATTCCACCCATACACTGAGTGATCAGTGTTGACCACCCAAGTTCAAGCCCTCATCAAGTGCTTATTTCTGTGCGACCCAAACCTTTAGTTGTTAACAATCAATGACAATAGTCCCTGTTTTTATGTAAAATTAGTTGTTAAGAATCAATGACAATCCTCATTCTTTGTTTGTATAAGTTTCTTATACATTTCTTATTTAAATTTAGGTAATTTTAACTTTTTAGATTCTTGTTATTTATATTTTCACTTTGAGATCTCAAAACAACCACCTTAAGTGGTGTTTGGCTCAAATGGGTCAAACGGGTCAATATGGCTTATCACTGTTTGGCTCAAATGCCCATATTAAGAGCTTAATTTATGCTTATTCACTGTTGTTTCTCTTCGTTTTTGTTTCCTTTAGTAACTTGTACTACTGACTAGAGAATTCTGAGCTTAATTGGGATTCTAGATCTTATCTTGTTGCTTTAATTTGGTCTGCTAATCACCCCATTAGGACTGAGATGCCCTGCACTCAGTCATTTTTGTTTTTTAATCAAGCCTGGTTTTTTGACTCCAAATGTCTTCTTTTTTATTGCATCCCAAGTAACATTGTTAGCAAGACCTAACACTTGTATCCTTTTACCAGGAACTTGTTCAACATTTTTGCCTTTTGACTTCTTGCCTTTTGACTTTTTGGCTTCTGACTTTGTTAATCCTTTGAATTTCCAATTAGGTGGAAAGTAATCAGCCCAAGATGATTTTGAGCTTAACTCATCTTCACAGCTTGACATAGGTGATGATTTTGAGCTTCAAATGGTTATCACTTCTGCAACAAAATAATACTCATTTAGATCTTGAAATGCTAGGAACAAGGCATTCTAGTCTATATTCTAATACAAGCTAATACTATCAGAAACAATTGCAAAGTAGTAACAGAGTATGACTATCATAACATGCTATTAACTACTCATTCTCTGCAACTTCAATTCCCATTTAGCTTCAACTTCTTTGATAACAACTGTAAATGCATCCATTACTATCTCAGCAAACATCAACAACTGTAAATGCATCCACACATATATCCCATAACAAGCATTTCATTAAACAAAAGGTCATTACATCAAACCTACATAACAAGCATTTCATTACACAATTTTTGACAACATAACTTACTATAACGAAACACAAAACAACAACAATTTTCTTAAAAAAAACCACACTAGACTTGCTTTCTTTCAACTCCAATTGCAGTAGAAACATTTCCTTCTCCATAGTTTATTTTTGAAAATCAATCTCCCTTTCCAAATCTTTTATTTTTCCATACTTGTCTTCTTTCAAACATTTTTCCTTTTGAATCAAATTAAAAACCTCTTGTTTGTAATAGTCATTAGGCAACTCAGGATCTAGCCAGTATAATGTCTTACATTTTGAACCCTATATGGTACAAACAACAAACATCACTAATATCAACGCATCCAGGAAAACGCATTATAATACTCAACGCATCCAAGAAAACTTACGTTATAATACTCAACGCATCCAAGAAAACGCCTTAAAGGGAAATCAATTGTCCATGAGATGCCTAATTACTTTTGCAATTTTGACTTTTAATTTCTAATTTTTAGATATAAATTAGTTTATCTAGCTTTGAAGTAATAATTAGGCAATTAATTAAGAAATAGCTTAAAAATAAATTGTAAAAGTATTTCTAATTTTAAGATCCAAATCCACATCATTCCACCATCCAAAATTGCCAACAGGAATCACCACCATCATCAAGACTAGGTAATACCTCATAAATGAAACCCTAATCGTTTTTGCTAAATTTTTATGAAACAACATATATGGTTAATTGAATTAGGCTCCCTTTCTTTTTGTTGAAATTATATGTGGTTTTCGGTGGTTAATTGAATTAGGTTTAAGATGGATACGAGTTGGATGTCTTTACCTAGATTTACCATTGAATATAAAAAAGGTCTTGACGACTTTCTTGATCATATATTCTATAATGAGGGTAAAAATGGACAGATTTCATGTCCATGTATTGATTGTGGTAATCGGATATGGGTAGATCGGACGGAGGCTACAACACATCTGTTATGTGTCGGGTTTATGAAAGGTTATACAATTCCACCTTTCAGTTCCAAATCAAGTGATGCTCCAATGTTGGATCCTGAAGATGACATGCAAGGGTTGGTGAATGATGCGTTCCATCGGTTTGGTGATGACACACTAACCGATGACATGGGAACACAAACTGAAAGTATGAGTATGCCAAACCTGAAGGCGAAAAAATTTTATAAAGTGTTGGGAGAGACAAAGAAACCACTATATCCTGGGTGTAAGTTATCAGTTCTTTCTTTTATCATTAGACTATTTCATGGTAAGTGTGTTGGGAAATGTAGTGATAATGGTTTCACCAAGATGCTAGATACAATGAGGGAAGCCTTCCCCGATGCTTCTATACCAAAGTCATTGTATGAACTAAGGAAGATAATTCGAGATTAGGACTTAGTTATGATAAAATTGATGCATGTCCTAATGATTGTATGCTGTACTGGAAAGAAAACATTAATAAAACAGAATGTGATATATGCCATACGTCAAGGTATAAAGCAAGTGAAGATGATTGTGCAGATGAGTCAACCACAGTGATACAAGTAAGACTTGGAGCAAAAGTGTTGCGTCATTTTCCGCTCTTACCACGATTGCAAATGTTATTTATGTCATCTAAAACAGCCGCCTCCATGAGATGGCATGAAGAGAGTCGCACGAAAGATGGTTACTTGAGACATCCTGCAGATTCCCAGGCATGGAAAGCATTTGATTTTAAGTATGATAAGTTTGCCAAAGAATCTCGTAATGTCGGGCTTGGTTTAGCGGTGATGGGTTTATCCCTTTTGGAACAATGAGTGTTTCTCATAGTACATGGCCTGTTGTTTTGACGCCATATAATCTACCTCCTTGGATGTGCATGCAGAAACCTTATTTCTTTCTAACGTTACTTATACACGGCCCATCGCTCACGGGAATAATATAGATGTCTATATGGACCGTTAGTTCTGAGCTAAAAGGAGTTGTGGGATCGTAAGGAGTAGACACTTATGATGCATCAACAAAAAGTAACTTTCGGATTCGTGCTTGTTTGTTATGGACGATCAGTGACTTTCCTGCTTATGCAAATTTATTCGGATGGAGCACCAAAGGTAAACTTGCATGTCCTAACTGCCATAAACATACAAAATCAACACACTTGAGTCATGGCAAAAAATATGTTTTATGGGACATCGTCGATATTTTCCTACTGATCATGCTTTTAGAAGAGATACAAACTCTTTTGATGGCACAGAAGAACGAGACAATGACCAGGTGGCTTGAACGGACAAAAGTACTTGATGAGTTAGATGGTTTTGAAGTTAAATTTGGAAAACTTGTGAAGAGCAACCCAGATTTACCTTTTAATTGGAAGAAGAAAAGTATTTTTTTGAGTTACCGTACTGGAAAGATAACTTGCTACGCCATAATCTAGATGTAATGCATATTGAGAAGAATGTTTGTGGCAGTGTCCTTGGAACGCTAATGAATCTAGATGGGAAGACCAAGGATCATATAAAAGCATGCCTAGATTTACAAGAAATGGGCATTAGACCTGAACTTCATCCTATAGTTCAAGATAACAACAAAGTTTATTTGCCACCTGCTTGTTTCTCAATGGATAAAAAGATAAAGATATTTTTTTAGTTGTGCTTAAGAAGGTAAAAGTTCCAGATGGTTATGCAGCTAATATATCAAGATGCGTAGAGTTAAAACCTCCAAAACTATTTGGACTTAAAAGTCATGATTGCCATATTTTGATGCATCAGTTGCTTCCCATTGCCTTGCGAAATGTGTTGCCTAAGCACGTGCGCTATATTGTGATGAAGCTATGTCGTTACTATAAACAATTATGCGCAAAGGTTCTTAATCCAAATGATTTGGTTCAAATGGAAACCGAGATTGGAAAAATACTTTGTGATTTAGAAAGGATTTTTCAGCCATCATTCTTTGATGTCATGGTTCATCTTTCGGTTCATCTTGCTTGAGGCGATTAGGAGGAACAGTTCATTACCGTTGTATGTATCCAATCGAGAGGTGCACATTACTATTATAGTAAATACCTTTATTAACAAATATTATTGAATCTAAAATTATTGGTTTTGATATCTCAGGTATTTAGCTACATTAAAATCTTACGTCTTGAAACAGGAATAACTTCGGAGGGTTCCATTGTAGAAGGATATCTAGCTGAAGAGTGTGTGTCGTTTTGTTCATTGTACTTATCCAGTGATGTTGAGACCGTACATAATAAGACAAGTCTAAATAATGATGACGATGGTTATGAGGATGTTTTACCTATCTTTTCTATGGCGGGTCGACCGATTGGTGCTACAAAGGTAGAAATGATGGAACTTGAAATTTTGGCTAAAGCACATTCATATGTGTTGTTCAATTGTAGTGAAGTTGATGAATTTCGAACGTAAGTAATTATATTAGTTGTGAGTTTTATAAATTATATTATACGATTAATAGTTGTCGTTGTTATCATCATTATCATCTGTTAACACTGCAGTGAACATCTGGCGTTGGTTCATCATCAAAATCGGAGAAAACGTAAGCGTGACATTCAACGTTTACATAGTGAGACTTTTGAGTCGTGGTTTCAAGATCATGTAAGGCATATACACAGGTTTATTACTTTTGAAAAATAATTATAATGACATAGAATTTTCGACCTACTAATAACAAAACAATTAACACATCTTGCCTTATTTCAGGTTGAGGAGCTACATGCTAGAGGGGATCACAGAATCACAGAAAGTCTAAGGTGCTTGGCAAGTGGTCCATCTGAGTATGTGAAAAAATATAAGGGATTTATCATAAATGGTTTCCGATTTCACACAAAAGATGTAGAACATAATAGGAAAACACAGAATAGTGGGGTTAATCTTCAGGCCATGACAAACAGTTACTCGAGTGCTACAGATAACAATCCTATCGCGGGAGATGTAACTTACTACGGGGTTTTGAATGATATAATTGAGTTGGAGTATGGTATTGACAAGAAAGTAGTTTTGTTCGATTGTGATTGGATTTCGAATGGTTCAAGGAAAAAAGAAGATGACAACGGGTTTACTTTATTGAATTTTGAAGGATTAAAGGCTCATAACGAGCCTTTTATACTAGCTTCTCAAGCACATCAAGTATTTTACGTTGCAGATAGTGTTGACAAAGGATGGCTAGTTGTGATCAAGACAGCGCCCAGACATGTTTATGACATGGATGAACAAACAAGTCTTGATGACGTGGAAACACATTTGCAGGGTGACTCATTTATGTGTCCTCAACATGACGAAACAATGGATATTGAATTGGTTAGAGGTGGTTTCGATGGAACCGTTGTGGACAAAAATGACTTAGTTATTGCCTATGAAGAAGATCCAGTTCAAGAAGCTTAATGATTTCAATTAGCTAAATAATAATAGTCCCTATTTTTATGTAAAATTAGTTGTTAATAATCAATGACAATCCTCATTACTGTTTGTATAACTCTTTCTTATACATTTCTTATTTAAATTTAGGTAATTTTAACTTTTTAGCTTCTTGTTATTTATATTTTCACTTTGAGATCTCAAAACAACCCTCCTTAAGGGGTGTTTGGCTCAAATGGGTCAAACGGGTCAATATGGCTTATCCTTTGTTTGGCTCAAATGCCCATATTAAGAGCTTAATTTCTGCTTATTCACTGTTGTTTCTCTTATGTTTTTTGTTTCCTTTAGTAGCTTGTACTACTGACTAGAGAATTCTGAGCTTAATTGGGATTCTAGATCTTATCTTGTTGCTTTAATTTGGTCTGCTAATCACCCCATTAGGGTGAGGTGCCCTGCACTCAGTCATTTTTGTTTTTTAATCAAGCCTAGTTTATTTTGTGAGTGCAATTCTGGCTTAGTATAGTACAGCAATAATGCACTAAATTAACCATTATCATTGATAGATAAGGACAATACAAAGACAGATAACCCATACATAACTTCCAAAAGATTGAGACATATAACAATACAAAGACAGATAACAAGTGTCCTATTATGGTGTATCAAGTTTTGATACCCAAGTATCAAGTGCCATACTAACTAATGTTTAAATAAAACTTTTGTAAATAAGCGTTCTAAAAATCTGATGTTTTATGACTCAAATAAAGGGGTGTTCTATTATGGCGTAGGATAATAAAACCACAACAAATAAGCGTACTATAAAGGTTAATGTTAAAAGACACAGTTGTCAAGGGTCCTGTTAATTTTTGTTCAAATAAAACTTTTGCAATTAAGCGTTCTATAAAACTGAATAAGCGTTATAAAAAGCGGATGTTTTACGACTCTAAAAAGATGTGCCATATTGTGGTGTATCATAAACAAACCATTATGAATAAGCGTTATATAAAGGTTAACGTTATAAGACGCTATTGTCAACGGTCCTATTCACTTTTCTTATAAAAAAACGTTTGCGAATAAGTGTTCCATAAAACCGATGTTTTATGACTCAAATATCAAGTGTCTTATGATGGTGTATCAATCTATGGGACCCAAGTGTCAACTGTCATATTAAGTTATGTTTTAATAATACGTTTGCGAATAAGCGTTTTAAATAATTAATGTTTTATGACTTATATATCAAGTGTCCTATTATGGTGTATTGTAATAAAACCATAATTAATATGCATCCTTTAAGGGTCCTATTAAGTTTTGTTATAATAAAACTTTTGCAAATAATCGTTTTAAAAAAATGATGTTATAAAACCATTGTACATAAGCGTCCTATAAAGGTTAACGTTATAATACCACGTGTCAAAGGTCCTATTAAATTTTGCTATAATAAAACTTTTTGTGAATAAGCATTTTAACTAACTGATGTCTTATGACTCAAAACTCAAGTGTCCTATTATGGTTTATTATAATACAACCATAATGAATAAACGTCTTATAAAGGTAATTTATTAGGATCCATATTTTAAGTGTCATATTAAGTTATATGATAATAGGACCCCAAATCATCGACCATCCTATTATATACCTTTTTAGGACATCGCCTAAGTAGCAAATATTTAAAAAGGACCCTAAACGCTCATATGTCCTATTAAACAGTTTTTTAGGACTCCATTATCATACCGTCCCACACAAAGGGTCCTAAAAAGCCACTTTTGTTGTAGTGATCACAGATCCATTTTGGAGTTCTTCCTCTTTAATATCCGAACATATAAGACTATTCAAATAACAATTATGTTAACTGAATGTCTTGATTCGGTTAGATGACCTAATCACAAATTTAAGCACAAATATTATTCGAACCTCACAAGGAAAAAGGGGTAACAACAATAATCTGGTGTCTCCTTTCCCGTGTTTGTTTAATATTCTTAAATCTAAAGGGATCAATGAAAAACCTACCCGGAACACCATCGTGGCCGTCCTTTGTCCGATACCTTATGCCATCCTTGTGGCTTTGATAACGAGCTCAAACCAACCCTGTGGCGAGCAAGAAGGTCCTCGAAATTATTCACTTGGTTATGGAGTTTGGATTCAGGAGGGTTTTTATTTTAAGATGGAGGCATCTGATTTTGTGATTAGGGTTTGGGTGTATGAGAACTTTTAGGGATTAGGGTTATTATGTAGGATGTAAACGTTATATATCCCCAAAATATTAGGGTGAGTTCACTTTCAGTGGGCCAAGTATTATTGGGATGAGTCTTTGTTGGATGAATTAATATGTTGGGCCAACCAATTTGCTGATACTCCTTGTTTAGGGCCCGGACCAAGTGACATCAATATGAGCTTGAACAATTTTTTCATGGGTTGCGTGAGGATTTATTTGATTTTATGATTTGGATAAGTTGGAACGGAAATTGTTAATACATAACTTTGTATGATTTTGTGATACGTGAAATTCAAATGACATTATAATGGATTGGGTTGTGTAATTGGTAAAAAAGTGCAAAATCGTTGAGGCATATATATTTGATGATACTTAGCAATCGAGTGGCAATCTCTTAATAATATCTAGTGATCGGATGTATTATTGCTTCGTAGCATGAACCTGGATTTGTGTTGGAATACAAAAGATGATCTTTGCGAGAAGTTTCATGGACCGAATCAGGTTGATCACTTATTGGAATCGGGCTTGAATTCATGTGTGATAACTTGGAGTTGGCAACTGGACAGATGGGCTTCTCAAGATGTTGGATGTTATGTGAGTTGATTTATGATGGGATTTGATGATGAGATTTGTTGGGCTATGGGGTTTGATACTTTGGTTTATGCATTTTCACGGAGTATATTATGTCTCGGCTTGAATTGGTTATTGAACAAAGTTGACTACGGGGTTGTTTATACGGTATTTCTTATTTGGATTTGCAGTGAGATTTTCCGGGAGCGTTTACTTATTTCGTCTTCTTTCTTTCTACCCTTCCGCGAAGATGACTTGTTTGGTCATTTATAGAGGGTGATAAAGACTTGGCTATTTAGTTACTTTTGTGATTCTTTCTCGCTTAACCCACAACGTAACTATCACTTCAGTGTCTCACGCAGTTGAGGATACGTCTAGAGGTTTCGTACATTGGGTACACCGTTTCTTTTTCACATGGATTAGTGCAAGCTTAAGTAGCAAATCTAGGGAATTCTACTTCATGATCAAGTTTGGTATATCGGGTTTACTTCACCAAGTGGTCACAGCAATAGCCATTAGAATATGTGGAAGATGCATTTACGAAAGTGTTGAATGGATGAGATGTGATCAGCATTTCTGATAAGGTTTTAAAATGTACCTTTTTAAGGGGTCGTTTAAGCCCTTATTTGATCACTTTTGTATCCGTTATTACTTAATATCGTTCCTTTTCACTTTTTAGGTCTCTTGAAGGCAAATTGCTGGAATGGCACTTATTTTGACGAAAAGGCGCGAATATACGAAGAAAATGGCCAAAGTCAAGAATCGAGACACTCAAGCTGCTGAATTACAAGGGGACGGCGTCAGGTTATACATATGACGCCGTCAGACCATTTTTGTGACGGCTCAGTAGCCAAATTGCTTATTTACATGTGACGGCTTCATGTTTTAAAAGAGTAGGTCGTCGCAACTCAGACGGCCTAGATTCGGATCCCGACAGCGTTAGAAGATGAAGCCGACGGCGTCACAACCATAAGGTGACGCCGTCACAAGCTGCAACATGCTCGCAAGTAGCTGATACTGCTTTGGCCATAACTTTTGCATACGAACTCGGATTTAGGTGATTCAAAAGCCCAAGCGACCAGAACGAGAAAATATACAGTTTGGTGAAAAAAAGTCATCATGACGCCGTCAATCTTTAGGTGTGACGCCGCCGCTCTTTGCCGACAGAAAATCTGCCTATAAATATAACATTATAACTTCACTTTTTGTAAGCCCTAAACCCTAAGTCCGATTCTGGGGTTTAGGTAGGCATTTTTCCAGCAACTTAAAGGGTTTCAAACACTCTATAAACATCGTGTAATGGTTTGTTTGTTAATCCAATCCTATGGTATGTCTTCAATTATCATGATTGTTGCTTGCTTTTCATTAATTATGCTTGGCTAATTCACCTAGTGTTTGCTTATGACTGTATGAAACTTGTATGTAATTAATTAGATCTTATTGATTTCTTAGTGATTCTTGTGTCTATATTCATCATTAGGGGTGTGACAATTTCAATGAGTCTAATTGGTTTAGTTTATAATTCTTGCATCCTACTGTCTCTTGTTTGATTGGTTGTCTCTTATCTTAATTGTAATTGGCTTAGGAGTGCGACTAGGCTATCGTTTTGTTTAATACTTGACAAATCTTTGATAGTTTATGAATGACTTAGTGGATTTCGTTTACTAAACCCAAAGATAACCTCAAAGTTAGTTTATGAATGACTTAGTGGATTTCGTTTACTACACTTAAAGGTGACTTCAATGAGTTAAGGAATGCACACCTTACGACCTTAGAAAACACAACGCGTTAAGAATAAGGACGTGACAATTCAATCATCAATAGGACGTGACAATTCAGTAGGTAGAATTGGATAGCTAGCAAGGAGTAATACATCATAAGTAGATATGCTTGGCATTCCTGGTAGACCCATAATTTAGTTAGTATCTTTTGGGATTGTTGACTAGCAACTAATTCCACCCTCCCCTCCAAAATCGAGATTCATAAAATATAAAAATAAAAAAATAATCATCCCTCACCTTTAGACTTAAATCGACATACACTTCAGCCTAACGACACTATTCCCCTAGAGAACGATATCATTACCCGTGGCTTACCCTAATACTACACTACAACGATTAGGTTCACTTCCTAGAGTGTTATAAAACTTGCTCGACGAAAAGGAAGTCCCTTTTACCCCGAACGACGCGTGTAGCGTTATCAAGTTTTTGGCGCCGCTGCTGGGGAATAGTTATTGTTTAGGCTTGATTTCTATCTCATTTAGATCTACTCACAAGATTCCTATCAAGTGAGATTTTTTCTTTTTATTAGCTTCCTTGTATTCTATCCCCCTTCTTTGTGCCTTTGTTCATAAAACCTGTCCATTGACTCTTCCGTTCACCATTATGGAGAACGCGAATCCACTATATCCGCGATTAGGTTTTTTCATAAATAATTATGATATTACTAAAGCGGATTATTCAAGATGGTGGGAAGAAAGTAACCAAGTCCATAAACCTTTTGAGGGTTTCACCATTCCATCAAGCCCACAAAACACCTCATCTAGTGAAACCTATGCTTTGTATGAGCCTTCACCTAGGATAGACTTTCCTGAACAACCTCCATGTTTAGAAACTATTGTTAGTGAGGCCCTTAGGATAACTGACCAAATCTGTGAAAATATTATGGTAAGCAACCAAGCATTAAACCATAAGTTGGATCAATTACTAAGTTTGGTTTCATCACGACCTAAGGAAGTAGCACATTATGAGCATATAGATGATGTAGATGTGATTGAGGATAAGGTGAAAAGTCTAGACCCACAAGGTTTCCCACAAGTACCACCATCATTTAAGGCATACACACCACACATGACTTTTTCATTCTTGTCGACAAGAGGATGACACCTCATGTATGTTTGTCTAATTTTCTTGCAAAGTTGCAGATATTTAGCACAAATATCTACTACACATATTTTTCTCTTTCTAACTCTTTGAAAAACTTATATTGCTTTTCTTTTTCTCTTGGTTGTGTCGACCCAAAACCAACACCCAATCACCATCACCTTTTTGATTTTTGCTTGCTTATCCCATCTAGAGTTGAATTTTTAAAGTCCTTTAATTAGTTCTTGGGTTATTTCATCTTAAAAACAACACAAATCTCATCTAAATTCCATGGTTCTTCTTGAGTTTTTGCAAGTTATTTCATGGTAGATCAAGGGTTTTTAAGGTTGCGTTCTTAATTTGGAAGCTTTGTTTGAGTATTATTTGGGTTAATTAGTGTTTGTAATCACCTCATCACTATACTAGTAAGCATTTCTTGATCATTTTTACTCTTTCATAATATTCATAAGTTATTTTTATCATTCTAGTAGAAATCATGCAAGTTTCATGTGTATCTCTATACCACTTTTAATGTTTTTAGTACTTATAATGAATATATATCATCCTATAATTATCTCTTGAAACATATCATTTTTTATGATGTCTAGGAACCCATGACACCCTAAGAAGGTGTATGGTAGGTTTAGAATAGTTTTGGCGTTGATTTGAAGTGGTTAGAATAAGTATTACGCGAGAAAAATCAATTTCGACAGCTATAAATAAGGGTCTGATCATTTTTGCTAAGTCTGGAAATTTCGACAGTTTACAAAATATTTTAGCCTAGATATTCATAAAATATACTTTAAAACGAAAACGTGGTCGCTTGAACGGGTTAAAACGGAGTTGTAACGAAGAAGTTATGCTATTTTCAAGTTTAACGACGAAAACTATATTTTCCGGAAAATTCAGCATCTTTGTCCAGATTTTTACGGGTAAAAAATGAGTCTTAAGCGTTATCTAAATGAGTCGTTGATTCGCTCCGGAAGGAGATCAATAATAGAAGTTTGTAGTATTTGGGTAACTCAAACGTGTTAGGTTTGAGCACCGAGATCGTTCCGAACGAGGATTGAATGGAATTTTCAACTCACGTCGCGATTTTTGAGATTTGAATGGGAAAAGGGGATAATTTGATGTTTTCTAAACTACGGGACAAGGGAAGCATAAAAGGGAAATTACAATACGTGTAATCCTAAATACGCGAATAAAACTAATAAATGAAACGTAAACAAAATGCAACTACGTCTAATCTAAATCTTAAAAATGATCTAAAATTATTTTTAAACTAAAAATGCAATTTAAAACTTAATTATGATATAAAACTATTTTTTATGATTTTTCTTGAATATATTTGAATTAAAAACTAATTTCTAATTTAAAAAAAAATATAACTAAATAACTAAAAATTATGAAAACAAGTGGGAAAATTATGAAACTATTTTTCCAAAATCTAAAATAACTCAAAAGACTATTCAAAACTGATTTTGTATTTTTCTGAACTTTTTTCAAATTTTTATGATTTTAAAACTATTTTAAACTAATTAAATGTCTAATAATTACTATTTGAACTAGGAAAATTATGGAAAAATATTTTTTTGGCTTTTTATATTTTTCTTAATCTATGAAAATTGAAAAAGCATTTTTTAGAAGCTTTTCTGATTTATTTGTATTAAAAGGTAATTAAAAAGGATTTAAAACAAATTTTAAAATGAGAAAAATAGTGAACAGTACTGGAAAATTATGAAAAATTCAAGGAAATTCTAAAATATTATTCTAAACCTAGGAAAAATAAGAACACTTATGCTAGTGTGAAGGAAATGCAAGCTGATGTGACAAGTGCTTATAAATAAGCACTTAAAATAAGCAAAAAGCTATATTAGTGCACTAAATGAAAGCAGAAGCTAATTCATGCAAAAACTACTTAATAGCGACCTATATCAACTAATCTAAACCTGTGAAAAGAAATCCACAATGATCTAATTCCAATTAAGCCTAGAGTAAATAAGCTCTAACTGCCTAACTTTAAGCTACTGCACAGGCTTATCTAATAAGCTAATCAGGAAACCAGAAATGTGGACCTCAAAACCACCAACCAAAAAACAACTGAACCAATTTTCAGACTCAAACAAGCTAAAGTGAAGCTTATGCAAGGCCTGCAAGAAGGCCTAATTCACACTCAGTTATGCTGAGTGTGAACAGGGGAATAACAGCCCTATTAATCTGCTTATTTAGTGCTTATAATGATTCCCAAAAATTCCACAAAATTCAGATTTCAACAATAGACCAACTGAACTAGTAAATCCCAAAATTACACTTAATTTGAATAAAAAATGAATCAATGAAAATTCTAAAAAGTTTGGTGAAAAACTGTTTTGACACTTTTGACTTTTAGAAACAGATTTGAGAATTTGACTAAAATGCATTTTGATCTTGCCAAACAGATAGTGTATGATGATTTATGAAAAAATGAAATGAGATATTACTAACCTTAATGATTCTAAGCCTAAGTGCAAGCTATCCCATTCTTACTTATAACTGAAATGCAATTGTGAGCAAATTACACTAAGTTTGACTAATAACTTATTTGAGATGCAATTTGAAGACTATTATGATTAAGTTATGACTTATTGAGACTAAAGCAACTAAGTCTAACCACTGATAAACACCAGAACTTCAAATGATAGCTTATACCAAACACTTCTTTTAGCCATATGATTTGCAAATTACTATATCCTATAATAATGCTACTCTATAACAGTAATAATCTATGATCTATTATCCAAATTTAAACTAAATAATGCAAATATGATTCAAATAACTAACAAACTTGAGTAAAACAAATATATAGAAATGGACAGATAATGTAAAACTGAAACTAGGAAAACTCACAAGTGTCCAGCTTAACTGCAGCTTAATTATCACTATCCTAAACCCTATACCAATCCAAACCAAGCTTAATCAAACCATATCCAGCTCCACATCAGCATACCAGATCCAATGAGTTTAGCAGGTTGACTTTAGTTGACTGATGAGAGTTTTGAGAGTGAATTGAGATTGAAACAGAGATAAGCTCACTATAAGCTATTAGAAGCTTAAATGAGCCTATATAAACAGTAGCTTAAGCTTTTTACAAGATTATAAGAAGATCTAGTATATATTTTTTATTTCTTTTATAATTTTCTTATTTTTATGTAATTTTTGAATTAAAGTGAAAACAATCTGAAAACAAATTGGAATAAGCTAACTTGAGTTTAGATGAAAATGATAAGCTATTCAAAACAATTTAAAAGACAATCATAATATTGAGCTTAAAAGAGAAATTTCATTAATATCAAAAACTGCTTACAAATGGGAATACAATACTGAATTTATAAGAGAATTACAAAGAAAACATTTAAAACAGAAGTAAACTACCATAAGCTACTGAAATTAAAAGGTGAGTACAACAAGTGAATGAAGGTGGTATTTATAGGCTCAGCTGAGCTCTTGGAAGGATCCAGAAGGAGTTTATGTGCTTTCTCTTGATCTTTTTCAGTCGTTGGATCATCAAATACACGCGTCCCATTTAATATCTGCCCTTGGATCAATCCCACACGTCCCATCAGCCAATCATATGAGAGAATGTAATGATATGACACACGGATTGCCAGCGTGGCATCCGTGTGTCAGTCACGTGTCAGGTGGAAGTAATTAATTTCCCTTGAATCGTGTGAGTTTGGAGAATTGAAGCGTGGGGGATTTAGGGTTCATGGGTGTGCCTGGGTTTGCGGGGAAAATGGGGAAAAATATTTTGGCGCGTGTGTTTTTATTTTATTTTATATTATTTCGTTTTTATTTTGACTGGGTTAATGGGGTAAAATGGGTGGACCGGGTAAGGTTTAAGGGCTTAGACCGGGGGTTTGGATTGGGCTTTTGTGTATATTAATGGACCAAGGTTATTTTAGGATGATTATTGGATCCATGTGTAATTTAGGGACCAAAGATGTACAAACTGAAAATCCAGGGATCAATCATGTAAATTCTGAAAAGTGATCCAAGGGCCATTCTTGTCATTCTTCAAATAAGCAAGGTCTGATTATGTAAATTCTGAAACTTCAAGGGTGTATTCTGCCATTTTATGAAAGCTCAGGGACTGATTTTGCCAATTCTGTAAACTTGATCAAATCTTTCACTAATCATCCTTTCAGCATAGAAATCTTCACAGATGCACAATTCTGACCTTCCAGCTCAACTTTAGCACTCTTTATCTCTCGTGCACGGGTTTTTGTCTGATTTGGCTGTCTTTTGTGTGTTTTGACATATTCGTACATGCACATGCATAAACTCAAGAAAATAGCAAATATTAGCAATAAACGGCTCTTTCTTGGTTATTTTGGGTCTGATTTGATAAAGAAATGATATGTGTTTTAGCACATATCAGTCGGTTTATCAAAAATATATTAGTATACTTTAACACGAAGCTACGGACATATAAAACGTAGAAAACGGACTTATAACGATTAAATTACACGCGTTTAGTTGCCGCTAAGGACCATGTTGAGGGTTGTTTTTAACATTGATGGAGTACTTTTTAGAAAACGATGTCTTCTAGTAAAAGTAAGTTCACCTAGCCTATTTTCCAAAATATTCAACCGTTCGTCAAACGGAGTTGTAACAAGTAATATACGGTCACTCAAACTTTGCCGAAAACTACCCTTAAACAATATTTTTGGTACAAGTACCCTACTTTACCTATATTTTTCTCCATGATCGAGACCTCTATGATGAAAATTTAAAAGCTAAGACTTTGAGATAATGCTACAAGCTTTCCGAAACCGTTGATTTTGTTTTCTAACACTCGATATTCACTATTTTACTACTAGATTTTCGAGGCCATTTAGTCACTTTTTATGAATTGTCAAATGACATTGTTTTACGACGAAAAGCTATAATTTCATAATAAATCACTAAATGACTATCGTAGGATATCATTTCAACATAAATACTTGTAAAGTAATTTATAAATTGTCAAGACGTTATAAGATTATTTTTCGACGATAAACGTTATTTCCAAAAATTCACAAGTGGTATAGATATCATACAAATTGCATGCATAACATTACATCATAACTTATTATAGATCATACCATTCATAATAGGTCACGGTTAGAGGTTGCGCCTCATTTCAGTGTACTCATTTTTTCCATCGCATCATTTTACCAAGTGAGTTTTCATAGCCCCGTTTTATTCAAGTTTATAATTTATTTCAAACCTACGAGGGAGAATACATTGCACATCATTTTATTACGAGCCCAAGTGTATTCAAATTCATTACATTGCTTAAGTTACCTCATTCCCAATCGAATGTCCCCATTTCATAATCATGAACCGTTAATTCAGGAAGAAGCCATGGTGAGTGGATAGATCTATTGAGGGTAAATCCTCCATCCGGGTTGGTGGTCCCAACTGGTCAAACGGATGAATTTCATTTCACATCATTATTTGAGTGTTTGGCAAAACACTCTGTTGGGGCGAACATCATAATCAGTCAAGCTTCGGTGTCATGTGCTTATAGCAATTGTATCATTTTTATGTGACATATTTGTCATAAATAACTTATACTTGTGGTGGTCGTATAAAAGATTTACATAAACTCTATGAACTCACTAAACCTTTGTGTTGACACTTTTAGCAATGTATTTTCAGGTATCTAAGGCATATACATCATGGCATACCTAAGGACTTATCATAGAGTCGCGGTGACGACGCGTCTCACATGGATTTTATGCAGTTTAAAACATCGTTTGGATTGTAACAAACTTATTTCCACAAATGTTGACTACCTTTTTGGGACCTATATTTTGTAAACTCTGAATGTTTTATTATATCAAACGATGTGCTTTTCAAACGACACTTTAGGTCGTTCAATATAACTGTGTTTGTGATGCTATGACAGTCATCCCCCAGGAATTCCATTCCGCTGCAAAACTGCTAATTTGGGGGTGTGACATGTAAAGTGCATTTTTGGATCTATCTTACGGTTTATTCTTGGTTTTGTAAAATCCCGCGAAAGAAACTATTTATCGGTTTAAACAATAGAGTTGTAAAATCCTGTAATGATGGAACCATCCTGGAGAAAGGAAAGTGTATTTCCGGATCTTATTTGATGTTGGTGCTACGGTTTCTGTTTTGAAGAAGATATAAAAGGGTGTACTTCATGAATTGGATGTGTGTTTGGATATTCGTCATGGCAGTTTGGTTATTACATGGTTTTACGGGGTTATGTGCTTTTAACCATGGTCGGGATAAAAACCATTATCATAGTTCACTTAAAACGTCAAAGGAGGCTAGATTTGAGCTTTTAACCAGAAGATGTGACAACGGGGTTAATTCACTATTATTTATTTGAGGTTGAAGCAAAATATCACGGGCAAGTGTACTTAGTATCTGAAGGTATCGGGGATGATTGGATGAAGACTCTTTAAGATCCTTGTTCGAGCTTATAATCAAAAATGAAGTCTTGGAAATCTAGTTATTGTTGGGTGACTTTTTCCTTTTCTTTTACCACTTGGGGGAATTGGGCTCTTGCTACCACAAAATAACTATCACTTTAAGGAGTTACGTTGTAGTGCTTAGTGTCACATTCAATTGTAGATTTTCAAGAGGAGATGTACGTCTTATACTTGATGGTTGGTTGGATGAAGAGTATAGAGTACTTAGAGATTCAATGGAGGATGAAGTCTCGGCACCACTCATTGTTACATATGTGCAAGTTTAAGTCACGAGTTCGAGTTAGTTTACCTCAGGGTCAAATTCATCATATTGTGTTTTCTCCATCAACTGTCACGACAAAGAGCCTACTGAATGATAATGGGATTGATAACAAGTTTGCCAAGAGTAGATGAAAAGAGAGAGATTATGACGTTTGAACACAACAGTTCAAGCCTCGTACTCTAAAGAAAAGAAAAGTGTACCCTTTAGTGCGCTTTATCTTCTGAAGAAGAGAAATCTTCTCAATAATGACCATTCTCATCAACATGCTTCATGATTTTTCCAAGCGCTTCAGTCATCAAGTGAACCGAACTACTGTTGATTGTCTTCTTATTCTACTTGCTCAATCATAATGACGATGGCGACATCATATTGAAGTGTGAAGAGACTACATTATGAAGATATTCTCTTGCTTAATCAAGAATGGCATCTTCGTAAGCAATTCTTGAGGGGGAGAAGAAGTGTGATAATTCTGCATGGTTGATTGACATATGAGAATATATGGTCATACGGCTCCTAACTCATGTAAGAACCGAGCTTCTTCTTATCGGGTCATCTTTACATGGAGTTTCTTCTATGAGCCGTTGATTGACATCTTCTCACGGACTGACGAGTTTAACGACAAAGTGCTTCCAGTTGCGGTGCTGATTTCCTTGATGAACATCTTTATGTTCTTGTTTGATTGGGAGGGATTTGAGTTAAGGGGATTTGCTATATACAAGTTAACGGGAATGCATTTGGTGAGTTGAAGATGTTGACTTTCAATTCCTCAAATGGACAATCTAGAAGAAGTTCGAGTCTACAGTCGGTTCTACATTTTCTGTTGTATGTTAGAAGACTAAAAGACGAGTTGCAATTGATTATCAAAAGACTTCTTCTTATTCTGGGCATTTATTAAAAGATTGTCGGTTTAGGGGAGAGCACTAATTGGGGGAGAGTGAAAAGCCAGATTAAATCCCCAATTAGACTTGCTCGCATTCTTCCGCAGCAAGTTGATTCTCACAAGTGTTCAAGTGTTCTTCTCAACAGTTTTCAAGTATTTGGGCTTATTATGTGTTGCTGATTCTGAAGTGTCAAAACCAGCAAAGGGGGAAGGAGACACACATCTAAAAGTACAACGAGTACACTTGACGAACTTAATTCTTCTAAGTGATTGAAGATATCCCGGGAAGACAAATGTCATGACCGCAGAGAAACTCAGTGTTTGACTTGTGGCTTCTAGTGTTCTAATTCCAACTATGTGGGGGAAGAGATGGAAGAGTTAGATTCTGGGGATAAAAGAGGTACACAAGTATGACATATTCAGGGGAGATAAATGTGTAAAATGAGGGAGGTGTTATCAGTTATTCTCTCTTTGGGAATGTGTGTACTTCGGGTTCTTGAGCTTCATACACGATCATCAGAGAAGAAAAATGTGAACATTGGGGAGGTGTTTTCATTCCCCTCATGATGTGTATTCGGGAGAGCTCTTGGGTATTAGTATACTTCAGGTTCTTGAGCTTTATACACGATCATCAGGGAACAAAAATGTGAACATGGGGAGGTGTTTTCATTCCCCTCATGATGTGTATTCGGGAGAGTTCTTGAGCATTTTCCAAAGAGACTGACTACATCAATTCAACTACTTGGGGGAATTGTTCTTTTGACACCTTTTGGTATGGATCGCTTCAGAATTCAGTGGAAAAGGAATTTGAGAAGATTCATTCAAGTGTGGGATGATAAGTTGTTGTTCTTCTTGTTGATGATATAACCCCAAACGAAGATTCACAATGATTATTCTTAAAAAGAGCAGCAAGATCGATGATAATGATGTTCTTCTTTGTGCACCTGGCTAAGGCAAGCTTGAAATAGAGCTTTGAATATGCTCATCTAATGGATTTTCAGTTTGGGGGGAAGTTGCCAAAGTCTCTCTTTCTCAAAGGCTCATGTTCTATCTTCTATTCTGGAGCCTCGGAAGCTTTGGTGGTGAAAGTTCAAGAGATGTTGATTTCTATCTTCTGCAACGGGGCTGTTCGATATCCTTATCTCGGTACTTGTATCATCGTCTTCTTAAACTATATCATCTAATCTATATTTGTAAATATTTATCAAAAACCAAAATACATAAATAGAAAACCAACAAAAGAAAATAGAAAAATATAAAACCTTCAAAAACCTATAAAAATCAGAAAATTTTGAAAAATTCCAAAAAAAATATGTTTTCTCAAGACATGTCTTCTGGTATCGATAACATCTACGGTCTTAGAAATGCCATTCAATAATGGCACATGACCATAGATGAAGTTCAAGCAGGAGGTGTAAATATTCTTTTCCAAAACATGTCTCAAAATATGGCTTGCAGTTACTTCAGACTGTAACCCGTGCTAAAGCTATGGCTTGCTATTATTTCCGATAGCAACACGTTTTTCAAAGAAGGAAAGTGCTACGCTTAAACGATTTTCAAATATTTCGTGCACTTATCCTAAAACATAATGAGGAAAGTATGTCAAAGGAATGCTGTTCCTACTCAAATATTTTTCCTTCTAAAATTCTTCAGAAAAATATTTGTCGTGTTCAAAAATGGTGGAAATTAAGTTGCTTGAAAATCAATCAGAATCAGAATTTTCTAAAATTTGCAAACTCAATCAATGACTTCAGTGCTTTTGAAATTTTCAGAAAATGAGTCATTGATTGAGGGGGAGAATGTTTTCAAATTTATATCATCTAACGGTCTGATATAATTATCCTATATGCTTAACTGAAAAAGAATGTTAACCTACGTTGAAGGACTAGGTGCCTAGGATATGACTTTTAGGATTAGATGATTTGAGTTAGATGAACACATAATTCCCATACCTCTATATGATGTGATTGACATGTTGAATTGACTTTTATTAGTTGATTGCTGTTTGGGTGATGTCGACCACCATATATCTGTTTGTGTTGCCTAATGTATGCAGGTATATTGGTTTATAAGAATATTCCCGATCTGGATCCCACAATAGAAGATGATTGGATGCCGAAAGGTAAGGGTAACTATATCTTAGGTTGACAAATGAAGAAGCGGAGCTTAATTTGACCTCTATGGAGAGTTGGCATGAAAAATGCAACGTAAGAGGTCTCACTGCATCAGCAGATGGTTTTCTTCCAGCCTTACAACAACAACAGAAGCAGCTTCTAAACTACCTAACGTATCTTGTGCAGGAAAAGTAGTGAATGATACCATTTTTAAACAATTTTTGAATAATATTGTTTTGAAAAATGGAAAATATTGGTTTTGAAAATAAATCGGACTTAATTTGTAAAAATCACCGAACTTCATTTTTAAAAATAAGTCACTCAATCATCGACTACGTTCATCGATTGAGGGGGTGAGTGATTTAAAATAAAATATTTTCAAACAATATTTCTTTATAAAAGTTCCGGTTTGTACATAATAAAGTGGTTATCTAAAGATTTAATATTATGTCATGGTATGATTTTCTTTAAAACTCAAAGATCTTTTTAAATAAATTTTTTTCTGTTCTTGTTTGATTGTGAAATTATTTTATTTTACTTAAAGATCAATTAAAACTATCATACCTGACACTAACAATCTTTAATGTCTAAAATTGATTCTTATCGGTCATTTTTCAAAATTAAATTTTGCCACGTCTTTCCCCAAAATTTTCTAAATGATTTAAATCAATCGGGATCCAAAATCTCAATTTGTTTGAAATTTTTGATCAAGGGAGAGATCGTGATTTAAATCTCAAATTGGTTTTAAAGGGTGATTGTTTCAAAAGCACTCCTTGCTTCATGTGCCAATTGATTCTGAAATACATAATGCACATGATTGTGGAGGAGCATTTAACCAAAAACCAGAAGAATATTTAAACAAGGCCACATATTCTCCCATGTTTTCCAAACCTTATTAAATCACTTGGGATCCAAAATCTCAAAGGGTTTGATATTTTTGATCAGGGGAGAATTTGTGATTTAATAATGAAATTTGATAAAAGGTGATCATTTTGATTCAGATGTGCATGCTGCTGTTGGGAATTATGTGAAGTACGAATTATGCTGAATGGATTCTACTGAAGTGTATGGATTCTGCCGAAGACATAGTTCTACTGAAGTTATATAGTTATTAGTTTGTTTCTGCGGAGATAGTTATTCCGTATTTTCTATAGTTAGTTAGGATATGCATGAGCTTTATTAGGAAGTGATTGTGTATATCTTATTTAGTTTTACGTTTCTTAGAGAAGAAGTTAGGGTTCCTTGTCTATAAAAGGAACACAATAGAATGAATTATGTACTAGACGTTTACAAGTTATTAATATAACGATCCATAGAGGATCGAAGAGTTCTTAGTTATCTGTGCTTTATACTTGTGTTTATATTCCGCTAAAGAATACAAGTTGTAGAGATTTTCTTTTAGTTTGTTTGTGATTACATTAGCAATACTAACGATCTACGAAGCTCAAGATCTATCAAGGTCTGCTAGTTTTCAACAAGTGGTATCAGAGCATCGTGAGAGTCTCTACGATACTAAGAACAGGTCTTTCTAAACACCCATACAACCAAAACAATATTCACCATGTCTGGATCGGACGTTGATGTCGAAATCACCAACAACCAAAACTCCACTCAACTTCAACAACTAAGTCTCTCGAACAGTAATGCTAAATTTCCTTACCTTAAAAGGGAGGAATATGATCTTTGGGCGATGAAGATGCAAAATTGGATCTCCAACATTGATTGGAATCTATGGGAGATAGTAAGGAAGGGAAACAGTCTGAGGAGAACTACCACAGATGCTGATAGCAATCTTAATTTTGTTCCTCCCAAATCTGCTGAAGAGATATTGGCAGTTCAAAGAGAAACCAAAGTTAAGACAATTCTTCTTCAAGCTATTCCTGAGGATCACTTGGGTGATTTTCACTTCATGAATGATGCTAAGGATATATGGTTAGCAATCAAGGCTAAGTTTGGAGGGAATGAGGAGTCTAGGAGAATGAAAAAGTTGATGCTGAGACAACAGTTTGAAGATTTTCAAATCTCTGAAGAGGAAGGAATTCATAAGGGCTATGACAGGTTTCACAAGATCTTAAGTCAGTTGAATCAGCTGAAGGGAAAGCCAGATAATGATGATTGTAATTCTAAGTTCTTGAGGTCTTTACCTCAATCCTGGCTACAAGTGAGCATTGCTTTAAAAGCTAAAGGTGGTTTGGATATGCTTACTTTTGATGAGCTGTACAACAAACTTAAAGCTCTTGAACATGATGTAAGGAGTCCTTTTCGTTCATCATCTACTGCTGGTCACACAGCTTTCGTTGGAGCTTCTACTCCAAAGATGTCTCATGCTCCAAATCCAACTTACTCATCATCATCCTATACTACCACTCCATCAAGTTCTCAATCTGGAGGTATAATGGAAGATGTGCTTGGATCCTTCTTTGCTGAATATGATCCTCAGCAGGAACTTGCCTATGAGGATTTCGATCAGGTGGATCCACTGGAGATGGAAGAGATGAAGCTGAAGTGGCAGGTGGCTATGCTATCCATGGATATCAAGAGGTTTGAGCGCAAAGCTGGGAGGAGGTTTGGCTTCCAAGGAAGAGATCCAGCGAGGTTTGACAAAAGGAAGGTCAAATGCTTTACATGTCAACAGATGGGTCACTTCTCCAAAGAGTGCAAAGATAGGAAAGCTGGTGATGAGACAAGATACTCTACTTATTAGCAGAATCAGAGGGAGGCTGGAACTTCAAAGGGATCAGCAGCTTTGGTCACTCTTGACACCAATGTGGACAGGAAGCAACATGAGCAGGACAATGATGATGGTCCTAGCATTGATAATGTTGGTTTGATTGCAAGCTGTACTTCAGAGGATAGGCATGATCAGATTGCCTTGATGGGCATCTCTCAGGTACAAAATTGTTTGTTTGGTTGTAGTGAGCGTTATAATGAACTCAAAGAAGCTTATGATATTTTGAAACCTAAATATAATGAATGCTATGTAGAAGTTGAAGCTTATAAACAGGCTTTAAAAACTCTAGAAAGACAAAAGGTTTGGTTTCAGAAGAATCAGATAGCTTATGATGAGAAGTTAAGGGTGTTAGAATGTGATCTCGAATGTGCTAAGAATGAGTTAAAAAGATCTGAGAAGTTAAGAGCAGATGTAGTGTCAGAAAATCTAGAGCTAAAAGAGAAACTAGATGAGGAAATTGCTAGGCATAAAGAATGGTTGTTAAATGGAAATAAGTTAGCTAGTCACATCTATGCTAGTCAAACTCCAAATACTTCTATAGGATTAGGCTTTAAGAAGTATGTAGGGTTAGAAGCTAGGGATGACACACGCAAATCTACACCAGCAGGCTTAGCTAATTTTGTGAAAGAAGGTGACCTACCTGCTGTACGTGGACCTATTAGAGGTGAGCACATGCCCGTTGACCTTTCCATTACTGTTGACTTCGATGGATCACACCATCTATATGGCAAGAAGTCAAAAGACTTGCCAGACCCTATTACTTCATCTAATGACTTTTTCTCTTGTGTTAACAGTGGCAAGTCCTCCGAGCAAGGGTCTACAGAGTGTGATTCAAATGACAAGTCTGCCCTTCCCAAGTCTTCACCCTTGCCTGCACCCAAGACTACCAATAAGCATGTCAGAGTTGCTGCCAAGGAACCAAATTCCAAGACAGTGTCCTCTGAAGACTTGCTTTTTAATTCTTTGCATAATAATACTGTTAAAAACAATTCTTTTCATGGTTTTGGCTTGAATACTTCTGCTTGTAATAGAACATCTTTTGGTTTGAATAAATCTTCTAAACAGAAGACATGTTTTGTGTGTGGAAGTAAATTTCATTTAATTAAGGATTGTGATTATCATGAGCAAAGGATGGGTAGGTGTGATGATTCTAGGAAATCTAGACCAATGTGGACTAATGTTAATAATATACCACCTTATGTTCCACAAGCAACTTATACCAATTCTCCTTATTCTTGGAGAAGTTCAGTTGCTAGACCATATGTTCAACCAACAAGTTCATATTTTAATAATGGTTATTGGCCTGGATATGTTGACTCAATGAATGCTGGGAAAGGTTATTGGGATACTGCTGTCAAGTCCTCAGCAGGTTGTTCTTGGAATAAAAAGGGACCCAAATTTCAATGGAAACCCAAGAACAATAGTGGATCTTATAAATCTGCATGGCATACCTCATATGATCCACAAGGCAGGTTCAAGTCAGCAATGACTTGAGCCTCCATAGTGTACTAATATTTTGTATATTTTTGTTGTTGTTGTAGAATCATCCTCTTAAGCATAAAGATGTTGGCATTGTTGATAGTGGTTGTTCAAGAAGTATGTCAGGAAACAGAGATATGATGCACAACTTTGTACCCATTGAAGGAAGAGGCAATGTGACCTTTGGAGGAAGTGATGGAAGAATTACAGGGAAAGGGACCATCAAAACACCTCAACTGGACTTTGAGAATGTATATTATGTCAAGGAACTCCAACACTTCAATTTGTTCTCAGTATCACAAATATGTGACACCAAGAACAAAGTACTCTTCACAGAGGATGAATGTCTTGTGCTGTCTAAAGACTTCAAACTCCCTGAAGAAACATCAATTCTGCTGAAAGTTCCTCGAATTCACAATTTATATGCATTCAACTTAACCAATGTTAAACCAGAAGGTGACTTAACTTGTTTGGTGGCTAAAGCATCCCTAGATGAGTCTACCAAATGGCATAGGAGGATGGCTCATGTGAACTTCAAGACCATAAATAAGCTCTCTAAACTGGGTCTTGTTAAAGGTCTTCCTTCCAAAGTTTTCACCAATGATCATAATTATGTTGCCTGCAACAAAGGAAAGCAACACAGAGCCTCATACAAAGTTGTTACTGCTGTGAGCATTATTTCTGAACCTCTTCAGCTGCTTCATATGGATCTTTTTGGTCCAACTCAAGTTAGAAGCATTGATCACAAGTATTTTTGTCTGGTTATCACTGATGGCTATAGCAGATTTTGTTGGGTATTCTTTCTAAGGACCAAAGATGAAACATCTCCAGTACTGAAAGACTTCATTACCCTTATTGAAAATCAGTTGAACAAAAAGGTTAAAGGAATTCGGTGTGATAATGGGACAGAGTTCAAGAATGCTATACTTATAGAACTCTGTAGGTCTAAAGGAATCAAAAGGGACTATAGCACTCCAAGAACCCCACAACAAAATGGGGTGGCAGAAAGGAAGAATAGGACCTTAATAGAGGCTGCAAGATCAATGCTGGCAGACTCTAAGTTACCCACCATGTTTTGGACTGAAGCTGTTGACACAGCTTGTTATGTACTGAATAGGGTATCCATTACTAGACCACACTTCAAAACACCATATGAACTTCTCTATGGGAAATTTCTTGCTATTCATTACCTCAAACCTTTTGGTTGTCAAGTGACCATTCTGAATACAAGTGATCCTTTGGGCAAGTTTGATGAGAAAGCTGAGGATGGTTACATTGTGGGATATTCAGCTCATAGTAAGGCGTACAGGGTTTACAATTTATCTGCTAAGAAGATTGAGGAGACTTTGAACCTGAGATTTCTGGAAGACAAGCCTAATGTTCAAGGACAGGGTCATGTTTGGTCTTTTGACCTTGATTACTTAACTGATTATTTGGGTTATTCTAGATATATGGCTAACCAACATGCAGGTACTCAAGAGTCTCCAACTAACAATGCAGGTACTATGGATGCTGATTCTGACAGTAAGATTGAAGATGATGAACAACCCATTGTAGTGCCTTCTTTCTCCCCTAACAATTTTGCAGGTGACACTTCCAAAGATTTTGATGATGAGAGTGAAGATAATTCACACTATACTGAAGACCTTGCTAGGCTTAAGAAACAAGAGTATGCAGCTACCCTAGATGCTGACAGGAATGCTGAGGAGAGTACAAGTGAAGCAATCAGTGGAAACAACAATTCTGCTGAAAGTGACCCTGTTTCTCCTAACATCACCAAATCTGCTGAAAAACATGTTGTTTCTACTCCTATTTCTACTAGAGTGTCAACAGACTTTGGAGAACCTTATACACGTTTTCCAAAACCTTCAGATCTTGGTCATCATCAACCCAAAGCTGGCATCTTTACCTCACCTTCCTATGACACTGAATTTGAACCTACTGTCACTAATCTTGATACATCCATTGATGTCAACACCACTGCTACTAAAAGGATCAACAATGCTCATCCACAGTCTAATATTATTGGTGATCCTAATGCACCTGTTAGAACTAGGGGTACTGTGGCAAGTTCTAAATATGGTCAGGTGGCTTTTATCTCTTATGTCTCAAATCAACAAAGAGACAATCACACAGACTATGAACATTGTCTGTTTGCTTGTTTTCTTTCTCAAGTGCAACCAACCAGTGTTACTCAGGCTCTTGAAGACTCAAGTTGGCTTGAGGCAATGCAAGAAGAGATGCAACAATTTCAAAATCAGCAAGTTTGGATCTTGGTACCACTACCTGATGGCAAGTATGCAATTGGGACTAAATGGATTCTAAAAAATAAGAGAGATGCAAGGGGTGTTGTTATCAAAAATAAAGCAAGATTAGTTGCACAGGGGTATAGACAAGAGGAGGGAATAGATTATGATGAAGTGTTTGCACCTGTGGCAAGAGTTGAGGCCATACGGATTTTCTTGGCTTATGCATCCTATATGGGTTTTATGGTCTATCAGATGGATGTTAAAGGAGCTTTCCTGTATGGTGAAATAGAATAGGATATTGGAATCACTCCTAAACCATAATCAAGTGTTTGTAATTAATATGTAATAGTTAGCTTTATTATGGCCTTTATGTTTGCAATTAGCCTTAGGCTTATGTAGAAGGCCCATAAGCCTAGGCCTTAGTCCATTAAGGAAAGGATGAAAACTAGGAGTGTTGCCCTAGCTTTCCACCTATAAATACCTTATGTAAACCTTCATTTAAAGGTTGGTTGTTCAAGTTATTCTCTTTCACTCACATCTACGCATAACCGTGCCTTATTATCGTGTGTGTGTGTTTTGGATCTTGTTCAATCGCCTTATCTCTTTCTATATTACTTGTGTTTGTAAAACTAGTGACCTAACAGTGGTATCAATCGCCTAATAGTTGGATGAACGTATTGTTTGAAGTGAGTTTTGGTCTCACGCATAACGTACGGTACCATATCTATGGTTAGCTTAAAAACGCATTTTTTACACTTTTTAATCCAGGATTCTTGTACTTTCAACGTTATAAGGTGTTAAACTAACGTTTTTTGGCAAAAAGTTTCAAACTTTATGCGTGGATCATTGTTTTTGAGCTAGTTTTTATTCGTGGGTGTAGTTCTACGCGTAACTGTTTTAGAAGGTTTGGTTCATCAAATCTCACATTCTTGTGTTATTTGGTGATCTTGAAGCTATTTCATCACACAAAAACTGGTTTAGAAACATCTTTGAGCAATATCAAATTTACGAGTAAACCTACGCGTAGTGAAACCCTAAAACTACGCGTAAGTATTTCCTTGGTTTGATCTTCGTTTTCATGGTTTACTCCGTGTTTTCTTGCTTGGATAAGCCTGAAAATACGTCGACTTTGGATATCTTTTGCACTGTGAAGTGTAAAAGATCACTTGGGATAAAACCCTAAAATTACGCATAAGCACAAGCTTACGCGTAGAAATCTTACGCATAAGATTTTTCTTACGCCTAAGCCTAGTCTTACGCATAAGATAATCCTACGCCTAACTTTCTACGCCTAACTTTTGTCTACGCATAACTTTAGCGTCTTTTCCCTACTTACGCGTAAGCTAAATTCTACGCGTAACTTCTAATTGTTACGCGTAACTTTGGTGTTTTTACGTATAAGTGCTACTTGGATTATTGTGATTTCTACGCCTAAGGACACTTCTTCAACAAAGGTTCATTCGACTACAAAGATCCATTTTTACCAACACAAGTTTTCAAAATGTCACAACCACCATACTCTAACTATTTCCCTTACACTTATCCTCAACGACAACAACAACTAAGTCCACAACATCAACAATGGAATCAACAACAAGCTATTTATCAACAAAAATTTAATCAACAACATACTCTACAACTTGGAGCAATTCCTCCACCACAAATGGTTCAAACACCGCCAAGTCTTCAAGTTCAACCCTACATAAATGACTTCAATCAACATCCATCAAGGAACACTATGAAGGAACCCACTTGGTTTGCAAAGATGTGTGAAGCTTTAAGCAGCCAACAATCAATTCATGAGGTTGGATCACTTGATAGACCTCCAATGCTCACTCCAGGAAACTACGATCAATGGGTGATAAGGTTCTTTAGGTTTTGTGATCTGAAGAAGCCACATGGAAAGTTCTTAAAGAAGGTTATCTTGGAAGGTCCATTTGAGATGCCTACTGTCATTGTACCAGGAGATCCTAATGCCATTCCACCAAGAGATGAACAAACGAACATTGCTACTGTTGCAGAATTGAATCCTCAAGAACTTCTACACTATGAAGCTGACGAGCTTGCAATGCAATATATCCTTTTAGGATTACCTAACCCAATTCTTTGAAGTGTTGATGCTCAAAAGACTGCAAAGGAAATGTGGGACCACATTCATCTTCTTATGGAAGGATCTGTACTCAATCAGGAGGATTTGGAATCCAAAATTTACTTGGCTTATGAACACTTCATGATTGAACACTGGAGAGACACTAGAGTCTTATCATCATCGATTTTCAGAAATCATCAATGATTTGGATAAACACAACATCATCATGCCAAGAATTGCAGTGAATACTAAGTTCCTGAGTAGTCTTGGTCCTGAATGGGAGAAGTATGTCATTTTTCTCCGTCAAGCGAAGAATATGCATCATTCTACATATGGATTGTTGTATGATTACTTGAAGGCTCATGAAAAGGAAGTTGATAGGGAAAGGATTCTCCGTGCTCAAATTGCTCCCCCTACACATCCGGAAAATCAATCAACTTGCCTTATATGCTCAACAAAGTTATCCTCCTCAACAAGCAACTCAACCAACTGCCTCAGTCACACCAAACGATCAATCACAACAACCTCAACAAAATCAATTGGTTCCTTACAACAACAACAATGATCAAGCACTTCATAGTCAAACTAATGAGGAATCCGATCCGTTCGAAGCATTGCAACAGGGATTTGTTATGATTGCTAATGCTTTTAGCCGTTATACCAACAAATCCAACAATCGTATTCGTTCCTCATCAATACAAAATCAGGCTGTTGTGAACAATGGGCGAGTTGAAGTTGAGAATCGTAGTTATGGTCGTCAAATGGGAGGTGGTCAAGGGTTTAATGCTATGGGTAGGAATAACAACAGAGCTCAAGTGGTGGAGCAGGAAATGCTCGAATGGGTTGAATGGTCTTCGATGCTACAAGCTGCAATGAGAAGGGACACTGGCTAAATGCATGCCCAAAGCCATGGACTAGGGGCGGTGCTTATTTCAAAGAGGCTCTTCTTTTGGCTCTTAAGGATGAAGCTGGTGGATCTCTCACAAACAAAGAATAGAGCTTTATGGCAAATGTAGACTCGAGATGATGATATGGAGGACTTGCGAGGCCAATGCATTTGTTATGTTGATGGCTAATATGCATGAGTTACACATGAGTGAAAGGCCATGTATGACACGATGGCTTGTCTCAGGTACCGAACAAACCATATCATATCTCGAACTAATATCTCCGCCAATATCTGAATCCGGCAGCGCTCGGAATGTTCAAAATGAGTCATCTACATCTCATTCGACAATTTTCAAATAAACCCGTAGTTATATTTGACGATCAAGATGACCTTATGGTTTCCTTTGATAATCAAATTGACTCCGTGGTTGTACTTGAGGATCTAAATAATGATCATGTGGTGACTCACGTTGAACAAGCCGAACTGTTGCCTCATCCAGATTTTGCTCGTTTAATTCAAGACCATCAAATCAAAATGGAGAATGTTATGCATTAAATAAGGACTTAAAAGCAAAAATGCACTGCTAACCAAGGATTTTGAATGCTTACAAATGCAACTCAACTTTTTCAAAACTCAAGAAAAACGTGAAAAAGGTTTTGAAGCGGCCTTTGCTAAATCTCATCAAAACGAAAAATATTTAGAGAGACAGATGCGTGATCTAGCCGCCTAGAAGAATGCTTTGTTGTCTGAAATAGAACAACTGAAACATGAACATAAAAAGCAAATTAACGCTCTCACCTTGGAAAATCAAAAAGCTAAAGCTGAGTTGTTAACTTGTCAAAAACAGTTCTCTGCATACAAAAAGCATTCAACAAATCGAATAGATGATCATCTTGAAGAAATCATCGGCTTGCAAAACAAACTTAAAGAGTTTAAACTGTTGTTTACAAACATGGTGAATCGGTACAGACTATTGAAAAGTTTACCTTAAAACCCAATCCAAAAGGATATGGACCAAATCTAGCTGATTACAAACCTAAGCTTTCACTAAAAACATTCAAACCAAATCACGAAGTTTCGGTCACGAGAATATAAAATTGATAATACCTATGAGTGTTGTTGAATATCATCGTCAAGAGGAATTAGATCACGAGAAGGCGAGAGTCGATCAAAATTAAAAAATGTTGTTTACAACAAACCTTTTAATTATAAAAAGCGGTCACTTTCGTCACACCAGCGGATTCTTCTAACACACCAAGGGTTATCATCAAAACACCTGAGTCTTCTAATGTTAATCCCCAACCAGATTATGCACAAACTTATGGTCCTTTACCTTCCATCGGTGAAGTAAACTCAAAACACGAAAATCGAAAAATTCTTAGATATTTTGACATTTTCATGGATGACCTCAAAATTTTACAACATGAGATAGAATATCGTTCTGAAATCAAAATTGATCATTTTCAATAACCTCTGGCGCGAGAACAAAGAGACATTTTTCAGAAAAATCTTTTACCTAACGTTAAAAATTTGAAAAGTTGTGCATTAGCTTGGGAAAAGGATTTTCATAAGGAACTTGGAGTGATGAAGGTCGTTTTAGAAAAGCGAAACATCTATTTCTAATACTAAGCGTAAAAAGAAAATGTTGAGAAAAGATGTTGATCGACTCTTGGAAGATGTTATCGTGATATCCATAATGTTGTGTTATTCTAATTCTTTGTCATATACATCTGATTATATCTCTGCTGATAATGTTGATTCTGTGGTAAATGTTGAGAATACGATAATGTGCTTGGATCGAGTCTTTAAAAGTTGAAAACAAGCGATTGTCAAGCGAACTTTCATATGCAAAACGTCGTCTTAATTGGTGTCAAAAAGATATTCACGATCAACAACTTGCTTTTCAAACCAAAATCGCCCAGTTGCAAACAAAATCTTTTGATCCTAAAATTGAGCAACTGGATGATCAAAACGTGTCTTTGAAAAGTCAAATCTCAAAATATGAACAAGAACTTGTAAAAGTTAAAAAGGAATATGGTGTCATATTTGATTTACTCAATAAGACTCGTGATGAAGCATCAAATGAACTTGATCATTATCTTGCACACACTAAAGAAGTTATGCATTTTCTTTGGAAATATTACGTTCGAAAATCAAGATCGATTCACACTATCTCTAAGTTAAGAGACATGTTAGGAAAGTATGAACAACTTCCGCCAACCATCATTAAGAGATTAGCACCAGTAACACTTAGTAATCGTGCACCTAGAATCCCTACTGCCAAATCACAAGTTGCTAACGTGCTTCCTTCTACTGAAACAGGAATAGTTGTGTCTTTTCCAAATGTCCGCACTTCACAACCTAGGAGCATTCAATCGAAGAATAGGAAGTTGCGACCTAAGAAAAGATCAATAAGGAATGCTAAAGTAGAAGAACACCCTAGGACTATGAATAAGACTCAAGTTGCCTTCACTATAGATATTGCGTCTGGCAAATGTAATAGAAATAGTGATGTAACGAATGCTACACCGTTAAGTACTTTTGATATTGATCGATGCACCTTGTGTTATTTGTCGTAAAAGTATGAATTATTGTCATGATAAATGTGTTGCTAAAGCTATCATCTCTCGTTTAAGGAATCCTAAGAATCGGAATACCTCTAGGCCCACTAATCTTTCTAAGTCAGTGCTTGGTAGACCGCCTTCTTTAGATTCTAAGGCAAGCATTGTTGTCCCTGTAGCTCGGTTTCACCTCCTAGGACTGTAGTACCACCTAGTGCATTCACTAAGACTAAAGCAAAGAGTAGTTATAGATGGCGGAAATGGATATATAACACACTAGGATTTAAAAGGATGCCTAAAGTTATTGATGTGTGTATGTCTAATATACTGCTTGGAACCCTCTAACATTTCGGGTTCCACATCTACTTCTATTCCATCGTGTCATCATGTGTAATGCACGGTGATACAGATCATTCTTTGGATTGTTGATAGCGGATGTTCCCGACACATGATAGGCAATCTTAAATATCAAACTTTATTGCAAAGTTCATTGGAATTGTCAGGTTCGGGAATGATCACTTCGCAGCTATCATGGGCTACGGAGACTATGTCAATGGGAACATCAAAATTAGCAGGGTTTACTATGTGGAAGGCCTCGGTCACAATCTGTTTTCATGAGGTCGTTTTGTGATGGAGATTTGGAGGTTGCTTTCCGGAGAAAACTTGTTTCATTCGTGATCTACAAGGAAATGACCTTATGTCAGGCTCGCGTAATTCTAGTCTCTACACTATCTCTATGCAAGACATGGTTGCTTCATCTCCCATCTGCTTACTCTCAAAGGCAACATCAACAAAATCCTGGCTATGGCACTGTCGTCTCTCACATTTAAACTTTCAAACCATCACCAACCTTGCTCGACACAAACTAGTTGAAGGACTCCCACGATTCTGGTATTCTAAAGATCACCTTTGCTCAGCTTGTGAACAAGGGAAAAGCACTCGTGCTCATTTTCCTTCAAAGGTGGAACACGCTCTCGGCATGTGCTTCATCTTCTTCACATGGATTTGTGTGGCCCGATGCGCGTGCAAGCGATCAATGGCAAACGCTACATCTTAGTAATTGTTGATGACTACTCACGATGGACTTGGGTCTACTTTCTTTGAAGCAAAGATCAAGCTCCACAAATGATCATCACCTTTCTCACGAAAATACAAGTTCAGCTCCGCAACACTGTCGAGGCTAATCAGAGCAGACAAAGGCGAATTTGTTAACCAAACCTTCGTGAATTCTATGAGAAAGTGGGAATTGACATCAAACATCTATTGCACGTACACGAACAAAGCGGAGTTGTTGAAAGACGAAACCGAGCGTTAGTGGAAGCTGCAAGAACAATGTTAATCAATGCTAAACTTCCAGATTACTTATGGAAGCGTATCTCTGCATGCTATACTCACAACCGTTCTATGATCACAAAACGCCACAACAAAACACCTTTCGAGCTTGTCCACAACCATAAACCGAATCTCAAACACTTTCATGTATTTGGATCCCTTTGCTATCCGAATAATGATCGTGATGATTTTGGAAAGCTCAAAGCCAAAGCGGACATTGGAGTCTTTATAGGATATTGTGATAATTCTAAAGGTTTCCGAATCTGGAATCGTCGTACAAAGCGGGTGATGGAAGCGATTCATGCTCATTTTGATGAACTTACGAAATGGCTTCGAGTATAACAGACTTAGAACCGGTCACAACCGATTAAACTTCCCTCAACCCCCATCATCACCTGAACAAAGCCCCGACTAACTCGTCAACAAATGGAAAGGTTATTTGCTCCTTTGTTCGGTGGCGATATTGATGAGCGTGCTCGGGTGTATCCATTTGTTTCCGCTGCTCAACCCGATAATACTCTTATACCTAATACACCTGCTACAACAACTACTGTTGAAGATGCACCTACACCATTTGACTCCAAAACAACAGTTGAACAAACCGCTTCCAACAATGATGAACCGGTGATGATATTCGAATGAAGTACCCCACCGCAGATTTTGATCCAAATGCGTTCTTTAACCCGTTTGCTAATGACTGCTGCACGATGTCGCGGAATCTTCAACAAACCATTTGAATCCTCAGAATCTGCATAATGTATACCAACATCAACCCTCTACACATAGATGGACAAAAGACCATCCTCTGGAAATATTATTGGCAACCCGAATCAACCAGTCGTTACGAGACAACGTCTTCACACGACGGTGAACATTGCATTTATGCACTCAGCATGCCCAATCGAACCTAAAAACATTAAGGATGCAATGACAAAAGATAACTGGATTGAATCCATGCAAGAAGAACTCAACCAATTCAAACGTCTTGAAGTATGGGAACTGGTTGAAAGACTAACAGGGGTCTACGTCATTGGTCTCAAATGGATTTGGAAAAACAAATTGGATCTTTGAAGGAACGTATCGAAACAAGTCACGACTTGTTGCTAAGGGTTATCGTCAGGAAGAGGGAATAGACTTTGAAGAATCTTTTGCTCCGGTTGCTCGTCTTGAGGCTGTTCGGATATTTCTAGCGTTCGCGGCTCATATGAATATGACGGTCTTTCAAATGGATGTCAAAACTGCGTTTCTCAACGGACAACTGAAAGAAACAGTTTATGTCAGCCAACCCGAAGGATTCGTTGATCCTGAGTTCCCGAACCATGTCTACATACTAAACAAAGCTCTTTATGGTCTCAAACAAGCTCCTCGGGCATGGTACGATAAGCTATCATCTTTCCTCATTGCTAATAATTTCACCAAAGGTTCGGTTGACCCAACTCTTTTTATACAATATCACGGGGCACATATCTTAATTGTTCAAATTTACGTGGATGACATCATTTTTGGGTCTACACATAAAAAGTTTTCAATCGCTTTTGCAAAACTAATGAAGAAAATTTTTGAAATGTCCATGATGGGTGAACTTACGTTCTTTCTAGGATTGCAAGTTCATCACTCACCCTGTGGTATTTTCTTGAGTCAGTCCAAATATGCCCTTGAATTGCTAAACAAATTTGGAATGAAAACACGTGACACTATGCCACACCAATGGCTCATACCAAGAAGCTAGACGCTGATTTACATGGGAAATTAGTGGACCCTACAAAATACCAAAGTATTATTGGGTCTCTCATGTATCTAACAGCTAGCATACCTGATATTGTCTTTGCCATTTATCTATGCTCCCGTTATCGGTCGCGACCAACTGAAACCCACCTCTCTGAGGCTAAAAGAATCCTCCGATACATCAAGGGAACCATTAACTTGGGGATCGGTATCCGAAGGATTCGGTTTTGAACTAATCGCTTTTTGACACGACCACGCGGGATGCTTAGACTCAAGGAAAAGTACTTCAGGGAGCTTTACAATTTCTTGGTGATAAAGCGGTGTCTTGGCAATCAAAGAAGCGGGATTGTACATCATTTGTCATCAACCGAAGTAGAATATGTAGCCATGTCCGCGTGTTGTGCTCAAGTCATATGGATGAGAACACAACTCAAAGACTATGGTTACGTATTTAATAGAATCCTGATGTACTGCGACAATCGGAGTGCCATTGCGATCTCGTGCAACTCAGTTCAGCACTTGAAATCAAAGCACATCGATCTTCGCTATCATTTCATCAAGGATCACGTGGAACAGTGCAGTTGAATTATACTTTTGTGGTACAGAATACCAATTGGCAGATCTTCTCACCAAAGCCTTGCCTCCCGCTAGGTTTAATGAGTTGGTCCACCGGATTGGTATGAGGTGTTTGACTCAAGAGGAATTGGATGACCTCCTAAAACAGTCTTAAAAACCTGTCAAACACCAAAATCTCTTTTGTAAATAAATTTTCAAAAACAAAATACAAAAATATAAAATCTTTTAAAACAACAAAAATATTCTTATAATCTACTTCTCTTTCAACATGGCAAGTACATTTCTTCCATCAACACTATAATCTTTCAAAAATTCAGTAATTTTCCGATCAAGTGTTGAGGGGGAGAAAATTTTCACTTAACTATTTAATAACATCTGTGTACTTGCATGTTACATTATCCCGGTTATTTCCTTTATCAATGGTGGTAAACTTTTCTGGTTAAATGACACTCCTCGGACTAAAATTTATAACCATTCATTATGTTCTTAAGTCGAGGGGGAGTGTCGTCAAGTTTCTTTCTTAAAATCTTTGTTTGGTAACCAAAATGGAAGTTAAATGGCTTTGTATGAAAAAGGAAAAGGTGGAGGGACCAAAACTGTCAAAAGATGAAAGTCATTTTAATAAAAGTCCTCCACCTAACTTATCACTTCACATTTATTACTCTAACCAAAATAAATCCTACGCCTAAGAATCACTATTCCAATCCGTGTTTTTGATCATCAAACTGTAAGTGGATTAATGTTTCTAACATGATTTTAAACGTTGGTTTTGATTTTCAAATAAATCCAACGGTTAAATTTACTTATATGGTTGATTTTGTGTTCTTCGCATATGCGTAAGAACACATGATCATGTGTTATGTGTTTGTGGTTAAAAAGATTATGTCAAAATGTTTCAATAACTTCAATGATATGTTTTCTATCCTCAAAACAAACCCAGAAACTCGAATTGAGTGATTTTGAAAATTAGGGTTTAAGCGTAAATTTGGGTAGTTTTAAATGTGAATGGTTTTGGTCAAAAAGGTTATTGTGTGATGTTCAGATTGTGTTGTATTAAAGATTTCCAGGCCCTATAACCACCCAGAAACACTAATTAAGTCAGAATTAGGAATTAGGGTTTAATGTTCTTGTGTTTGGGTATTTTTGATTCACCACGATTTAGATGTTATAACTCCGTTTATAGACTCTCACAACACCTTAGAACTACCAGTAAAAGTTTGGTGCAATTTCCATGGTTAGAAATCTTATGCGTAATTCATAACCCTTAGGGTTTTGACCTACGCGTATGACTTTCTACGCGTAAATGTTTAACAAGCTTTCATGCCATGATTTGATTTCAGAATGAATATATGTGTTAAGATTGATGTTATGATGATTTTATTTCAGGCTTGCTACTCGTAAAACTCAGAATCAAGGTCATTGAATCTCTACGCATAAGGATCACCTTACGCGTAGAAGGTTATGCGTAAGAATAATCTTACGCGTAGCGTCTACGCATAAGGTTCTACAATGGGACTACGCATATCCTGTGAAGGATATGCGTAAACAATGACCTCTACGCATAAGGTCCCCTTTTCCTACGCGTAACTTTTCTTACGCGTAAGTAAGGATCCTACGCATAAGCTTTCGTCTACGCGTATGTCATTACTGTTTACGCTTAACTTTGCCAAAACTACGCCTAAGCCTTGTTTGACCTTCATTATGAATTGTTACGTGTACAAACTTGTAAATAAACTAATCATAACGTCATGAATCTAATAATGTCACTAATAAACTTAATCGTTTGATATGTTGTGAACAATAAGTGATAACATAAACTTTAAAACTTAAAGTTAACTAACTCACGAAACATTTCACGACGTCATTGGACTATTGGACAAACAAGTGACTTAGGACTCGTAACAATCAGTATCACTGTACATTCAATAACTAGACAATAAGACCTTCTGTTGACTAACATTATGTCTTTCGATATGTTGGTTCTTTTGGCTAATGTTATTTCAGATCACGACATGGATGCTCAAATGAATGTGGATGCACCTGAGGTTCTCACTATTGCTGATATCTTCCCCAATGGCTATCCTAGAAAGATTGGAAAGAACAACCTTAGGGTTGACTTTGAAACCCTCACTTGCTCAGAATCTTCCTGCTTGATTGTTGTGGATGTTCTAAAGAATCATCCCTACCAGAACATGCTCTCACACTCTGCCACAGTACCGGAAATCTACATTCAGCAATTCTGGAACTCTATGCAGAGGATCACTGGTCAAAGTGCAGTGACAGTGACACTTAATCACAAACAAGTCACCATCACTCATGCAGACTTACGGGTTGTTCTTCTCATTCCTGAAATCGAGCCAACTGACTTCTTTGCCACACCTACTGAGGAGACAGTTCTACAATTCTTGCTTGATATTGACTATGATGAAGCTTCAGGGATTGTTACTAAGCATTCTCACGTGGAGCTTAAGAACATTCCTCAACCGTGGAGAACCCTCTACATCATCATTACCAAGTCTGTTTCTGGTCGTGACAGTGGTTATGAGCATCCAAAGCTCATGGAACTACAAATCTTCTGGTCTCTGATCAATAAGAAGGACATCGAAATCGAAGCACTGATATGGGAGGACATGATGCTATTTCACAAGAAGCTTGGCTCAAAGATTCCATATGTCAGATACATAAAGCTTTTGATCCAGAGAGCACTTGGGCTCAATCCTGATATTCCCAAGCGGGTCAATGACCCAGACAATCACGACTTATTGACTGAACCCATACTATCTGTCCGAATCAAAGAATCGTCTACAAAGAAACAGGGTGCGGTGCTTCCTGATCACCTTCTATCTAAAGAAATCAAAAAACTTGAAACGTACAAAAGGTATCAAGTTGCAGTACGAGAAGGTAAAGTTGGACATCTGGATGAGAAGTCTTCTGGGACACCTACACGGAGAACCAGAAGAGGCAGCGCAGCAAGTGCTGCAAGTACAAAGAGTCAAAGGAAGTTTCCCAAAAGGAATCCTCCTCATAAAAGGATTGTTCCCGTAAAGGAAGCTGAACCTATTCCCACACCTGAACCGCAAAGAAAGCTTTTGGATGAAAGCTCTGAAGGTACTGATTCAGATGAAGAGATTACCTACTCTGAAACTGCAAAGGATGACACTCCATCAGTACCAAAACCTCCAAGTCCTTAAGCTGATAAAGGAAAAGGGAAGACTCCTGCACTTGTACCCTATGATGAGAGCTCTGAAGAAGAAGAAGAGCTACTGGATCAATCCTACAGGAAGAAGTTTAAATTTGTTAGACACCTTCAAAAGGCAAATGAACTTGCAAAAGACCAAATGGGTGGCCCCTGAGGATCAAGTGGTGCTGCCCACTCAAAACCAACTCCTGATGCGGTTAATCAACCCGATAAGGGAGCTGGTGCCACCACTCTTGTGCAATAACAAAAGCTTGTGGAGGATACTATCGAATATGAATTTGAGAAACCTGAAATTGAGAAGTCTGAGAAAGATAAAGATGCTGATTATGACAAGTTGCTTCTGGAAAGTCCTACACGTTCACAGAAGGAAACTTCTGAACCGCCCAAGGACCCCGAGTCTCCTCACGTCTCATCCTCATCGGATTCTTCTTCTCATTCATCACAACCACCATCAAAGAGATCAACCAAATCATCATCCAAATCAATGAAGAAACCACCTCGTTCTTGGATTTCTCACACTCATGAAAGAATTGTGAATGCTGTCAAACAAGTCAGAAAGAAAGACGTGCTCAACAAGAAGTTGAATTTCTTTGCTGATCACATGCAGCATCTGTATGACGAGAATGAAAAGATGCAAGGAGAAAGGAAGTTTATTCAGGAATTCATGAGAAGTCATCGTCAAGAGGAACTGAATGAAATGATCGAAGGTTACACTCACAAGTACCTTCAGGATATCACCTCTAAAGTCACAAAGGATTTGGAGAAGACGGCAAGAGAATATACTCACAAGTTTCTTCTCGACACTGTCCCCGGTGTGAGTAGAGAAGTATTTTCCAGACAACTCACTCCCAACATCGTCGCATTGGTTAAACATATAATGGCCAAAGAAGCTAATCTTTCTGAAACTGAATTACTTGCTAAACTGATAATGCAAATGTCAAAGCGATCTGGAACATTTACTTCGGATAAAGCTAAATTTTTTGACGGTCTCCTAGACTTTCAACTCAGATCTTCATGCAAGGAGTCAGCCTATCAACCCAAACGACCAAGAGATGACGATGATACGGACAAGGACTCTGCACCTAAACATCAGAAGCACTCTGGTGAATCATCCTCGATGTTACCTCCTCCTCAACGAACTCCTTCTCAACAAAGGTCCCCTCCTCGTTCTTCTACAGATAAACCTCAGGACGATTCCGAGTTACCACCCCTGACTCAGAAAACCGGTGATCACTTTGAGTATACGGGTGGTGATGATGAAGAGGTCCTTGAGCCCCTACAACAACCCACCTCTCCCAAACAAGTTAAGAAACCAGAATCATCATCTAGGCCTAAGAAAAAGAAGAAGCAGGCGCCTACTTCTGACGTCGTATCATGGCTAGATGACGATAAAACTGAAGAATTTGAATGGTTCTCTACTCTTGTTAACAACACTCCCTACCCTGAAGAAGGTCAAGATTTGGTAGACGGTAATACATTGGAGCATGCAAAAATTCTGCAAGAAAAGTTCCATGTGAAGAAGATGACGAAAACCGAGTTGAAGCGAATCAAGAATGAAGCATTTCAACTGTTAAAAGATAGCTCGAAAAGTGCCCTCGAGGACGAATATCACCTTGACAACATTGCTCGAGCTATGTCTAACAACATGGATCGGCTCAACCCAGAAGCAAACATCGACTTCACCAAACGGGACAATCCTCCATATTACTGTGACTGGACCAAACCTCTACCAACAATTGGCCAACCAGATGAACCGAGGATTCCATTCAGATATTTCTTCAACAAAGACCTGTAATTTCTTCTACATGGTGGCGATGGTTCAAGGAAATACGCTACATCTTTGACACTTCCATTCCCAGCAGCTATATACTCGAACTGCATAGCCATTGAGGAACGTGCCAATCACTTGTTCTCCAACAAAGTGGAAGCATACGACCGAGATGCACTGTACGGGATTCATCATTGGCCAGAACGCCGACGAATCTACTACAGAAGCTGCCAGGTTCAGAAGTCTCAACATGTAGTGTTCAGTACTAAGGATATCGTGGCCATCAAACATGTTGTTCTTTCATCTAAGTGGGACTACACCTTCCTAAAGAATATCGTGGTCAAACGACAAGATGAAAAAGATTATGCATTCTCTGAAGCTGACTTTGAGAATTTGTCTATCAACGACATTGAAGACATGTACCTTGCCAAAGTACAGGGTCGCATGAGACAATTTTCAACCGAAGTACAACGTGAATTCATCAAGTCATTGCTCATCTTCACGGGCGCATAGTCATCAAAGAGCGTGTAGAAGATCTTGGTGGCACTTGAATCTTATCAGACCCGTGTCAACTTCACTCCACCTCAGCTAGATCTTCCCGACCTCAACCAGCTCTCACAATATACACTCATCAGCAAACCTTTCGGCGTCGTTTACCGTAGTGAACTTGAAAGAAATTGCTTATTGGCGTGTAATAAACTTCACAAGTTTGGAGATCACACTTTGAAGATGGTTCATGACGGGTTGGCTTATCGGTTGAAGGCTATATATGAAGGCATTGGGTCTCAGAAGCGGTGGAATTCTCAAGAAAGAAGGGATGTAAAGAGGATCATCACCAAAATTGATGAAAGGTTGTTTAGACGGGATCAGTTCAGAACGTTGGAAAGCTTTGTTGGTGGTCGTAATTGTCCAGTTCGCACTCCTGGAAACATCACTGGACTTTCCGGTACCTCTTGAATTGTTTCTTTCATTATAAATTTGGATGTGTGATTATGTATGTCAATGGCTTGCGCACACATAACAGTGTACAACCCGTAATTGTCAAGAAAGGACCCTGTGGTACGCTTCAGTGCCACAATCCTTATAAAAGGAGCGAAAGCTTCTTACTTTTGAGTAAAACCTTTCAAACCTTTCATTTTTCAAGGTTTTGCTAAAAAAGACAAGTACTTCCCCGTATGATTTTTTCAAAACCCCAACCGTTTATATCACTAGTTGAGGGGGAGTATTTGAATTAAAACTTTGTTCACAAATTGTTCATAGTGGTCATCTTCCCGCAACACTCGAAATGGTCATATTTATTCTCAACTGTTCAAAAATAACATTTTATATGCCATTTTTGAGGGGGAGAAAATTATGTGATAAGAAATATGTTGTGCTAAATGCAAATGAATCTGTGTACTTCAGACTTAACCAACGAATTGACGGTACTAAACTATTAGTAACTCGAAAAGACTTGTCCTGGACGGGTAATAATTTCAAGCTAGTTCGCTAGTAATGTAAACGTGTCTCGCAAAGGACTTGTCCAAGTAGAAAGTACCATTCGAGATACTCTTGGTAGACATGAACTCTGACGGGTATGACAACCTTTCGAGGATTGTCTACACCTTCAAGGTAGTTATTAGAGCTAGTTGTCACCTAAAAGCTGTCAATGTAACTCTTTAACTATGCAACGTAACCGTGTCTCGCAAGAGATTGTCTATCTTGAGTTGATCAATTCAAAAGTGCGCGCTCTTCCCACACAGTGCAGATTTCCGACAAAACTCTAAAGCACATGTGGAGGGGGAGTATTTCTGCTAAAATACAAAACTCTCACAGTGGTTCAAACATGTTTTTCATTTACAAACCCTTTGAGAGATTCTTCACAATAGTGGTTTTAATGGCAACATAGGTTAGTCATGGAGATATAAGGTGACTAAGGTTAGGAATAACCGTCCTATGATCCGCCAGAGCCGGAGGGATCTACCCAAGGACATCACAAATAGTTAGTACTTAGAAGTCCTTAGGTATGATTATAAAAAGGAGAAAATGAGAATCGGAGAAAGAAGGAGTTGAAGAATTAAAAAGAAATGCAAAGAAAAGGGTGAAAAGAAATAGCCCTCCAAATTATTCAACTTAGGCCAGACACCGGGTTCAATTCATATGCTACTGGTTGTCACTTAGTGACACCGGTATTGAAGATTAAAAGTCGTCATGGACCCAGTGACGCATGCACTATACCTTCTTAGCCACTCAAGTTTCTCTCAACAGAAGCTTGTTTCATTCTCACAGGGAACCCTACGTAAACTATTGGCTTTCTCTTAGAGATTGCTGGTATTGAAGAAGGAGACCCTCTCCCTAGTCTCCGCTCAGGAAAACCAAAACGCACTATTGAGTCTAGAGCCACGAGATTCATCAAAAGATCTCTTAAGGACACTTGACATTTCATCACTTGTTGATCAACAAATAAGATCATCAGTGGTTCATATCGAGTCCTTCACAGATCTTAGCAATCTGTCGAGAACATTTATGAGAGGTTCACATTTGTGATCCTTAGTGATTGAATGGAAACTCCTGCCAGGGTCAACATCAAATAGCCCTGACAGCAGGTCACTTCGGTAACTCCCCGTGGATTACGCCTAGTGTGTCTCAAACGGTCTACAGTCGTGAGGTGATGCTTCGGTGTACCTCAGCGACTCATCTGAACTGTAGGTGTACTTCGTTACATCGCGTTATCTCACTTGTGGGACTCCAGTTCAGGAACGGCCTTTGTAAGAATTAGAGTTGTGTTTTCACACTATGCTATTAACACTCTCGAAGTTCAAACTTGTAAGTGCCGGAATCCGCTTATTACTAACCGTTTGAAATGTTTTCTTCTTATGGAAGCTCCGGAGCGGGATGATCGTGCTGATTCTTCTCATGTTCACGCCAACATCATCACTAATGGAAGTTCTATCCAAAAGCAACACAACAGTCAGAATGGTTCTTCGTCAAATCAAAGAATCTACAAAGTTAAAAAGACTTAAAGAACTTCATCAGCACTGAATTCCAACGTCAAAGAGCGTGTGAGCATGTTGAAGAATGACGTGGAGACACTGTAGCAGCGAAGTAGACCTGAGGCAAACCTGATGCAGACAACAACATACTATCACTTTCCCCACAAAGAACAATAATCAAAGAACAAAGTTAATGATGACGTCAACGCATAACTGCTCAAGGAAAACTATCTCTCTACACTGGGGAGATTGTTCGAATCGAGGCAATTTTTCTCATAAGAAAGAAGAATGTCAGAAGACGTCAGAGCTACTATTACATCAACGCCTTCACCGTTCATCACCAACACTTGAGGGGGAGATTGTTGGAATCACTCCTAAACCATAATCAAGTGTTTGTAATTAATATGTAATAGTTAGCTTTATTATGGCCTTTATGTTTGCAATTAGCCTTAGGCTTATGTAGAAGGCCCATAATCCTAGGCCTTAGTCCATTAAGGAAAGGATGGAAACTAGGAGTGTTGCCCTAGCTTTCCTCCTATAAATACCTTATGTAGACCTTCATTTGAAGGTTGGTTGTTCAAGTTATTCTCTTTCACTCACATCTACGCATAACCGTGCCTTATTATCGTGTGTGTGTGTTTTGGATCTTGTTCAATCGCCTTATCTCTTTCTATATTACTTGTATTTGTAAAACTAGTTACCTAACAGAGGAGGTTTATGTCACTCAACCTAAAGGATTTGAAGACCCAGATCATCCTCATCATGTTTAGAAGGTAGTCAAAGCTCTCTATGGACTACATCAGGCACCCAGAGCTTGGTATGCTAGGCTTTCATCATTTCTGCTGAAGCATGGTTATCGAAGAGGTGCAATTGATAAGACACTTTTCCTTAAGAAGAATTCCACATATATCATTCTTGTGCAAGTGTATGTGGATGACATTATCTTTGGATCCACAAAAGAAGCTTGGTGCAGGGAGTTTGAGGAGCTTATGAAGGGAGAGTTTCAGATGAGTGCCATGGGGGAGTTGACTTTCTTTTTAGGTCTCCAAGTTCAGCAGAAACCTGATGGTATCTTTATCAGTCAGGACAAATATGTGAGGGACATCTTAAAGAAATTTGGTATGAAGAGTGTCAGGACTGCCACTACACCTTATGAAGCTCCAAAACTAAAGACCATCAATGAAGCAGATCCACTTGTGAATGTTCATTTATACAGGTCGATGATTGGTTCTTTGATGTATCTAACAGCTTCAAGGCCTGATATTACTTTTGCTGTTAGTGTATGTTCTCACCATCAAGTCACTCCACTTACTTCCCATCTCAATGCTATCAAGAAGATCTTTAAGTACCTCAAAGGTCAACCTCTGTTAGGCCTTTGGTACCCAAAAGAGTCTCCATTTAAGCTGGAAGCATATAGTGATAGTGACTATGCTGGGGCAAATATGGATAGGAGGTCCACCACTGGAGGTTGCCAATTCCTTGGAAAGAGATTGATTTCTTGGCAATGCAAGAAACAAACAATTGTGGCTACCTCATCTACTGAAGCAGAGTATGTTGCTGTTGCTAACTGCTGTGGACAGGTTCTTTGGATACAAAATCAATTGTTGGATTATGGGTATAATTTCATGAACACAACAATTCTTATTGATAATCAAAGCACCATATGCATTGTCAAAAATCCAGTTTTTCACAGTCGAACTAAACATATTGAAATCAGGCACCACTTTATAAGAGATGCATATGACAAACATTTGATAAAAGTGGTTAAAATTCACACTAATGACAATGTGGCAGATCTGTTAACAAAGGCTTTTGATGGACCAAGGTTTCAACACCTTGTGGTCCATATTGGTATGCTTAACCCTTAACTGCAAAGTTTAAGGGGAGGCATAGGCCTCAGGGGAGGCATATGCCTCAGGGGAGGATTTGTGTACACTTTGCATGTTTTTATGTAAGTTTGTTTGATTTTTGTGTATACTTTTGCTTGATTTTGTTTTCTAACACTAACCATCTAATGTAAATTTAGTTGTTTGTCCTTGTTTGGTTTGTGTGTTTCTCTGTATGTTTTGGTTTGCAGATTGCCTTATAAAGTTGAAGTTCATCATGATTGGTCAAATGGAAAATGGTCATGTAAGCTTTGAAGCTTGTTTCTTCTGAAAACAACGTTCTGAAGTTGAGTTATTTGTTTCCACTGAAGAGAACGATGAGAATGATCACTAAGAAACAAAATAAAACTACATTCATCAAAATATTGCTTACAACCATGTGAGGCTATTCATTAGTTACATACATAAACCTAATATGACTACAAGCTTCACATCTGTCTTCCATTCTCCTAAAGCTTCTTTGGAAAGGCCCAAGTCGGCATCACTTTTGAAGCTCCACGCATGTGGTGGAACTACACTTGGAGAAGGAGTTTGGAACATTTGCTCTGGATGCACGACAGCAAGGGGGATCGCATTCACAACAGCAAGGGGAGGCACATTCACTGTCTTTGATGTTGCTTCCTCGTCTGTATCTTCATAGGGTGATACATAAGAGCTTATGGATGAGCTGTCTTCTCCTTTGCTTGGATTGCTTGACAAATAGTTCTTCTTCCACCTCTCAAGACTGCTGTTGGAGGATACACTGTCGTCTAATGAAAGAGTGATTGGGTTGGAACTACTCATGATTGTGGTTTGTGGTGAATTTAGGGTTTGTAAAGGAAATTGGGGGTAATTGATGAGAGTTAAGAGTGCATTGGGGTGTGTTTTATAGACGGGTTCAAGGCTTAATGAGAATTAATGCGAGTTGGGTGAAACAGTAAAAAGATATTTACTGAAGCTTCTTGAATACGTGAATTGCTTCTGCTGATTGTATCACTTCAGCAGATTGACCATTGTTTCTGCCGAAGTTGAAATTTAAATTTGGTAAAAGGTTGCATTACACGTCAGCGTTGGTCAACAACTTAATATATTTGACCACAATTTGGGAAACTTCTACTTATAACCTATTCGCATATCTTCGTCTAATAATAACTGATTCCCTCTTTATTCGATTCAAACACACCTTCAGTTGATTGAATCGTAACCTATTATTTAAAGTTCTCATGGCGCTTAAATTCAAGCACGATCATAATAAAGTTGCTTTTCTGGGAACAGCTAAGGGTGATGATTTGTATAAACCCATGGTGGAATTCTTAAAGAGGTCCAAGATTCATTATGCTTTAACACATTCTCCGAATGCAATATATGAATCGTTGGTTACTCAATTTTGGGCGACTGCTACAAAACGGAGTGAAACAGAGATTATAGCTAGAATCGATGGAGTAGAGCACATTGTGACAGAGGAGTTGATACAAAGACGACTTCAGTTGGATGATGAGAATGGAGTTTATCATTCTAATTCACTGGTGATACTTGAGGGACAAAGAGCTATTGGATATCAAGGTGAACGAACAGATATGTGGCTCAAGAATCAATTGTGCCCGATGTGGAGGTTTCTTGTTCATACATTGCTTTAGTGAATAAGCAATAAATCCGGAGGATGGGATCAATTTTCTACTCAACTGGGTTGTGGTATTGTGTGTCTTTCTCAAGGGTTGACTTATAATTTTTCCAAGTTTATTTTTGATAACATGGTTGAGAATATTCAAAAGAAAAGGCATAAGTTCTTAATGTACCCTAGGGTTTTACAAATTGTATTAGACATCACCACCCAAACCCAAGCCTTTTACCCATAACAGCTTTATCTGCTAAACTATTTGCTTCAATGAAAACTAAATTTCAGGGGACACACTATCCTTTGTTAGCAGCTATGTTGCCTCAAGGCAATGAGGCTGCTGATGAGGATAATGATGTTAATCTACCTTCTACCAATGTTACTGCTGATGGTAATCCTTCAGTTGCCATTGATGAGGGCCCTTCTAATACTGCTGAAGCATCTAATGTTTCTCCTGACCAACCACCACCTATACCTTCACCTAGATTTAGTCCTAGTCCACCACCTACTCAGGTTAGTCTTGATGAGTTTGTGACTGAACCTAATCAACTGACCACACCTAGTCCACTCAGGGAACCCTTTAATGAAGGTTCTCCTAATGTTGAGCATGACCATGTTTCTCCTGAAAGGTCCAATGAAGTTCCCATTACCACTGAGCAATCAGCTGGTGGAGCTGAGGACCCTATTACACTTACATCTGTCTTTGCTCTAGTGAACAGGTATGCAGGTGAGGTTGCTGAGCTCAAAAAGGAACTTTCAGAGACTAAATCTTCTCTTGGCAATGAGATTGTGGAGCTGAGGAATAAGGTTAAAAGTTTTGAAGATCAAATTGGGCATCATTCCAAAAGGAGGCTAGTGGTTTCTTCTGATGAAGAGCAAGAGGATAATCCTCTTAAGATTTTGGTTGATGTTGCTCAAAAGACTCCTATTTCTCCTCCTGTTGCTGCTGCATCTTCAAAGAAAAAGGAACCTATTCGATTTACTAGAAAAAGGAGAAGACAATATCTGAATAAGGAATCCACTGAAGCTTCAAAAGAACCAAATGTTGATGATGTAACTGCTGATGTTTCAATGGAGGATGTTGTTTCTGTACATGGTCAAGATTCAGTTGTACAAGATCAACCAAGGTCTCTACCTTCAGCAGATAATTCTAAAGTATTTGTTGCTGGAAGAAGTTATCCTTTGGATCCTAATGCTGAGGTCTTTTCAACACCTGTTGAAGAATTGTCTCAACCTGTTTCTTCTGTTGTTAAGTTGGGAGTTTCTTTTGAAGTTCATCCTATGGATATTCCTCAAGCTAGTTCTGCTGAAAATTCTGTTGCTACAGAGAAAGATATACTGATTGATGCAGAGCTTGGTACAGGTCTAGTAAGTGAAGAAGAGCTGAAAGAGCAAGAAAGAATGTTAGCTGAATGTAAAGAGAAAAAGAAAAGTGAGGATTTGGCTAAACAGCTTGCAGCTGAGTCTACTTCAAATTTGCCTCCTGAGAGACGCAAAGAATTGGATGATTTAGCTACTCAGATGCCTGATGCTAAATGGGATGAATATGTTAATCAAGCTGCATCAGATCCTACTCTTGTTCAAAGTATTTTGGGAGCAGATTTTAATAGTGATGATTTTGTGGCTCAAATGATGGCTCTTGGACAACAAAAGAAGCAACAAGCTGTGGCAAAAAGGAAAGCTATTCAAGCTCAAAAGAATAAAGCTAAGAGAGAGAGACCACAAACTGAAGCTCAGAAGAAAGATTATATGAGGAAAGTAGTGAAACATCAGAGTTGCAATATAACTCTGGTATGACTATGAAGCAGGTTAAGGCTTTACCTGATGCTGAGTTAATCAGTCGTTATAATAAGATTATGAAGTTTACTTCATCTAGTTGTGCTTCTGCCTCTACTTTGAAAAGAATTGCTGATGCTTCAGATGCTCCTAAAGCCAAAAGACCAAGGATAGTTGAAATTGTAGATTCTTTTGAGGCTCGTATTCCACAGTCAAGTACTTCTGTTGTTGCTTCTGAAGTATCTACTGAAGCTATTCCTTCAGTTGCTAAAGTTCAATCAGCTGAACCTTCTAGTGTTTCTTCTGAACCATCATCTTCTGAAGCAGTACCTAAGGTTGCTCCTATTGACAAAATTGGAGAAGAGTTGGGTAGACAAGCTGAACTAAAGGCAGCTAAAGCTAAAAAGGCCAGAGAAGTAGCTGAGAAGATGTATGCCTTACGTGGTGTTGCTCCAATGAAGGCTGATTCTATTTCTTCTACACATATTAAAGATGTTACTGAAGAACCTGAGGATGTACCATCTTTGGACATCTATATACCAGGTAGGAGGAAGAAAAGGATGGCTAAAAGAAGACATGGTTCTCTATGGAGATCTGTGAAATCAGTTGGGACACATACATCTATGGCTAAGGAATCTTTGAGGGTTAGTTCTTTGGATCTCAAAGCTGCTGAATCAACATTTCTTAAAGAGGGATCTTCTGATGTTTTTCCTGAAGGATCTCATGATGTGTTGGTTAACTGGACATTGCAAGATGAGGAACTTAATGTCATTTATAGATTGGATCATTCTACTAAGCAGTTCAACTTTTTGAAGGAGATATTGCATTTGGTAGATAGAGCAGATTTGCATACTCTGTATGACATTGTCACTAAGTATTATCGTACTCATACACCACAGGGTTCTGAATTCTTTTTGTTGGGTGATCTTCATGTGTTGTTTAATTCTCAATCTCCAAATGGTCAAGGTTATTCTATTTGGAAGCATTCACATAAGTCGAAGGTTGCATCTTGGAGATTTTATCCTCTTCCTAATGTGCATGTGGTGGAGACAAAGAGTGGTATTACTGTATGTATGTGTGCAGAGAAGATATATCCATTGTCTGTTAAGCTTATGGAAAGAATGCTTACACAGAAGTTGGAAATACCTCATGATCCAATGGGGAATGATAGGCTTTATGCAGAGCAATGTGTTGGAGTGATTAAGACAAAACTTCTGCAACATCAAGCCTCATCTTGATTATGGTATTTTGTAGTTTGTATACTTTGTAATAGTTGTTTTGTGTTTGTTTTATTAGTTGAAAAAAAATTGAGTATGTCTAACTTTTATTGCAGGTTTGTTGTATATTGTGATGGTTATTGATTCACCAGATGTCCCTTGTGTATATCAAAGAGTTAGCTAGTCCAAAGGGTACAGCTTTGGTAAAGACACATCAAATCTGTTGATAGCTATAATGGTTTGCTCAAAATCATAGGGTTTGCAACTACCCATGCTTCATTGCTGATAGTTGTATGGTCATCAATTCACCATGGTTTATTCCTGTTTGGAATCCAAGAATTGGCTAGCCCACATGTATATGGCTTGTGGTAAAGGCATTGGAATACCATATTTGGTTATCAATTCACCAATTCTAAGAATTGACTAGTCCTGAGCAAACGGCTACAAGTAAAGACATTTCAAATCCGTTCATGGTTGCTGATTTGCTAATAAATCAGATGGTTATCAGTGTACCATGGTTTTCAAACTGAAACATTTGGCTACTCCAGTAGTGATGGCTATTGGTAAAGAGACATCAAATCCATTATTTTCATTGATTCACCTCTCACAGGAGTTAACACACCTGGATGTGATGAGAATAGTTGTCATTTGTTGCTGCAAAGATATGGAGTTTCAGAGTTTCTTCATCAAAGAGATGATTTTGTTTTGATTCTTTGCTGATGATGTTCGACTACAATCCTCTAGTACTGCACGGTTAAAGATCTATCAAGAAACTGGAACTTAACCAAGTCAAATTCCAGTTTAGGGGAGGATTGTTGGGAATTATGTGAAGTACGAATTATGCTGAATGGATTCTACTGAAGTGTATGGATTCTGCCGAAGACATAGCTCTACTGAAGTTATATAGTTATTAGTTTGTTTCTGCGGAGATAGTTATTCCGTATTTTCTATAGTTAGTTAGGATATGCATGAGCTTTATTAGGAAGTGATTGTGTATATCTTATTTAGTTTTACGTTTCTTAGAGAAGAAGTTAGGGTTCCTTGTCTATAAAAGGAACACAATAGAATGAATTATGTACTAGACGTTTACAAGTTATTAATATAACGATCCATAGAGGATCGAAGAGTTCTTAGATATCTGTGCTTTATACTTGTGTTTATATTCCGCTAAAGAATACAAGTTGTAGAGATTTTCTTTTAGTTTGTTTGTGATTACATAAGCAATACTAACGATCTACGAAGCTCAAGATCTATCAAGGTCTGCTAGTTTTCAACAGCTGCTCTCCCATATGTGCTAAATACTTTCGAATCTCGAAGCATATATTGAGGGGGAGCATTTCAAAAAGAAAATAAACTTTCAAGGTACAAAGATTTCTATGTTTCAACATAAAGTACCTTGATTGATTTTCTAATGGTTTCTTAATGGCTTTTGTGATCGTGGTTGTGCTTCAAAAGAACTCTTTCCTGTATGTGATAAAATGATTTAAAAAATCCTATGCACATATTAAGGGGGAGAATTTACCAAAGAAATTCAAATGGCTTTTTCTACGGAAATTTTGATCAAGAATATATTTCAAAGAACTCTTGCCTCCATGTGCTAAACAATTTCAATATCATATGCACATGTTGAGGGGTTACATTTCTAAATGATCAAAATAATTAAGGTACAAAATGCTTTGATTTTATATCACAAGTACCTTGATTGATTTTCCAAATGATTTTTCAATTGGTTTCGAGAAGGAATGAACAATACCTAAAGACCGACCAATTTACTTTATGCATGGTGTTATAAAGGATGGTTAGGTTAGGTATTCGTTCCCACGATCCCGCCAGAGCCGGAGGGATCTACCCAGGGACAATCCACTAGATAGTGTAGAGTCCTTAGGTATGATGAAAAAAAGGAGAAAACTGAGAAATGGGAAGAGTGCGGACTGAGATAGAGCTAGAACTTGAATTAACCCAACAAGGTTCTAGTAATGAAGTCTCGGTAAGCACTGAAGGGGTTGAAGAATGAAAAAGAATTGAATAAGAAAAAGGGTGAAAAGAAATAGACCTCCATTAATTCAACCTTAGGGCAGAAATCGGGTTCAATACATTTGCTATTGGTGGTTACTAAGGTAACACTGGTATTGAAGACAATACGTCATGGACCCAGTGATGCACTGCACTAAACTTCCCATGCTACTCAAGTTCCTTTTAAAAGGACTTGTTTCATTCTCACGGGGAACCTACATAATCAATCGACTTTCTCTTACAGATTGTTGATATTGAAGAAGGAGACCCTTTCCCTAGTCTCCGGCATAGGAAAACAAAATGCACATGAGTCTAGAGCCAAGAGATCATCCACAATATCTCAGTAGGACACAAAGTTAATGAAGACTTGCTATTTCACCCAATGTGGAAAGTAAAAATATATTAAGAGTCCTACGCATTATCCTTGTGGTATTCCCAGAACATCCGAGTGATATGTATAAATATTCACGATGAAGATGGAAATCCTTCTAGAGCCAACATTAAACAAGCTCTTGGTGGGTGACATGTGAGATCTTGCAAAAGATCAAGCTTGTCACAACTGGATAGAAACGATGGGGAGATTCATTCTTGAATCAACCTTGGTCTAGGAAATGAATTGACGAATACATTTGGAAAAACCGTTCGATGTGCAAATCTTATTTTCTATAGCACATCGAATGTGTATTCATGTTTTCAAACACAAAAAGTATCTCTAATTGAAAAAATACTTTTGGAAAAACCGTTCGATGTGCAAATCTCTTCTTTTCTCTAGCACATCGAATGTGCATTCTCTTTCAAATACAAAAAGTATTTTTGAATGAAAATTGATCTTTCTCATAAAACCTTTGTCATATTGCAAAACTCTTTCTTCTAATCAATACGCGATTGTTTTATCAAATCAACTTTTCATCAATCAGTGAATCTCAATTCGCTGGTTCACTCACTCCATGTTGTCTTCTTTGAGACGTTCCGGGGTGAGAACAGCTAGAACAGTTGCGAAACCCTGTCAAGGAGATTCTTAGGAATTATACCTGATCATAGGCAGTACTTGTACTGATCAACGGGGAACCGTTGGCCGTGTACCTCAATTCAACGAAAGTGATCAAAGACACTTTCGTATGTTTTATTGCTAACTATTGTTTGCAGGTACATTTGGACGGTTGCAGCTGATCAGAATTGAGAAGTCAATCCAAAGACGCATGCTCACAACATCCACACTTAATTGAAGAAATCATGACTTGTGCATGTCTACATAACATGGCTCTGATATTTTATACTATGGTTCTGCTACGCTGCTACAAATATCATGAACCAGTAAAGCTTCCGCTACTCTGATGTAAAGATGTCATGATCCCTAAAGTGTGAGCATGTCGGTCCAAAAGTCACAACATCACATGATGGCAACACAACAAAGGGTGATCCAAAGATTTATCGTGGCTGATGATCTCGAAGAAAGCTCGAATATCATCAAGATGTGGATCAGTTTGAAGACCTCCACTGAAAGTACAAAATAATCGGACTATGAAGAGTCACTACAAAAGCATAAAGAATGCGGACATTGAAGACTTGAAGTCTACGAGCTCATAACAGAAGACAAAATAGAATGCTAGGATTCGAAATGTAAAACATGGGGTGACCTCCCTTAGGGGGAGATTTTTAGGAATTAGAAAATTCCATAGTGAAGTGTCGGTCACCCCAACTATTATCTAGTATTAGTTAGCTCATATACATATCGTTATTTACATGTTTGTTAGTTAGTCATTAGCCTAGTTTAGCGTAGTGTAACACCGTGGAGGAAGGACGGGTCTTTACCCATTGTATACATGATCCACAGGCCGTCAGGAGGTCGTTTAGTCTGTAACTATAAATACCATTCCAACTAAGGGAAGGGTGGTGCTTCTCATGAATCTAAACTTTATTTTTGTTTATTTCTCTCTCTAGAAACACCCTCTCCTCTCTTCCTCTCTCTAACCATGGCTTACATGCTTAATCATAATCCTAGACCACCCAAATCATCTAAACAACATAAAATATACGATCCAACATTAATTAATTCCTTATCGAAATCATATTAAATTTGTGACACCTAGACTTAGTAATAATCCAACACACATAGCTCTTGGGACGACCTCGGTTTTACCGAATACTACACTACACACGACCGGGTACACTGCCCGTTAGTGCATTAGGGTAGACCACAGGTATAACGAGACAATATAAATATTAAAACCTGGTCAGTAAAACCTGCATCAAGTTTTTGGCGTCGATGCCGGGAAGCTATTTCAGGATTGCTATTAAGTCTTTTATTTTCATTTTGTTTTAAACTTTTCTATATTTCTCACGATAATTATTCAAGTTTTCAGGTACCATGGGAGTTGTTAACTTCGATGACCTCACTCTTGAGGAATATTTGGCGTTAACAAGAGCAGAACAAGGGTCGGGTCTCATAAGACCGGCGATTGGAGTTGATGTTCATTTTGAAATTAAAGACCAATTTATAAGGGAGCTTCGTGCTAACCCTTTTTCAAGAAACAGGGACAAAGATGCATATGAGCACGTTGAAAATGTCCTATACATCGCGAGCCTTTTCAACATTTTGGGCGTGTCTCATGATGCTGTTATGCTAAGGGTATTCTCCATGACTCTTACTGGGGCTGCCAGAAGATGGATTGAAAGATTACCCGCCGGGGCAGTTAATAACTAGGCTCTACTCAAGAAGCACTTCATTCAGAGGTATTGTCTGCCATCAAAGATTTCTAACCAGCTTTTGGAGATCCATAATTTCAAACAAGAAGACGATGAAACACTGTATCAAGCCTCGGTTAGATACAACGATCTCCTTTACAAATGTCCTACTCATGATCTGAACAACGAGCAAAAGGTCAACATCTTCTATAAAGGAATCAACGTGACTACAAGACAGATGCTGGACTATCAAGGATCTATCCCGAACATCACTCCTACTCTAGCAACTAAAGCCATTCGAAAAATGGCTGATCATTCTCAAAAATGGAATTGCGGCCATAACCAACAAGCTAGAGAATCTAGGTTGAGATATGCTAAAAATCAAAGAAACTGTTCATGCCATCCAAGTTGGTTGCGAAAACTATGGTGGGGGACATCTGACTAAGAATTGTCCCAAAATTGACGATGAAGATACGATCGAGGAAGCTAAATATGGAGAGAATCGACCTTTCTACGTGGATAATCGTAATGGGGTTCGTGGAGGACCCCCATCGTATTACGAGCGTAGTGAAAGAAGAACTAACATGGAGGAAATAATTAACTAGTACCTTGTAGATTCAACCAAAAGGCAAAAGGAGCAAGAACAATGGCTGAAAAATTTCCAAGATAATACAAACAAGAGCCTTTCTTCCCATGACGTATCACTTAAGAACTTGTAAACTATGATTGGAAAGCTTGGCGACGAAGTACATAAGAGAAATGAGGCACAAAAGAACAAATCTACAATCTGTAAAGCTGTATTTTCTAAAAATGACAAGTCCTCCGATGAGTCTAATACTGAAGGCGAAAGAGAGCTACGCCGTAATCAAATCTCAGAGTTACGACATAACCAGAATACCAGCAATGACAAGGCTACCGAGATTAACAACTCTAAAAGGAAGAGTCATTGGTGTAAGGCTATTGCAATTGACGATGGAGAATGTTACAGCTTATGGGCCTCTTGTGACCCTCAGAAAACCTGCGATGGAGGGGTTGATAAAGAGAGGGTTAATGATAACAGGTACATGTGGACTACACTTAAAGATGAAGAAAGGTTAGCCAAGTTCTAGATTAACGAAGTGGAAGGACTACCTATCAAGCGTTACTGCAGACCCTTACTCATCACGGAAGATGATATCACACAAGCATGGCCGACCTGCAACCCCTTTCGTAAGTATTGCAACGGAGGGGGAAATGTGAAGAACGAACTTTGGATATGCCCACATGAATCAGGGAGGCATGACGTTGATTTTGGGGATCTGTCAATCAGAGATTGGTACTCAGTAGGTTCGGTGACGCAATAACTAATTCGGTCCTGTTCAGAAATTTGGAACTCAAATATGAAAAACATATTCTTCAAGGAAGAACCATTAAGCCCCTCGACGATATTCCTTCTAAAAATAACAATGACGAAGGGACTCAAAATCATTGGTGTGAACAAATTAAAACCACTAACGGAAATGTTTGGGCTTCCTGCACCCCTTTTGATTATGAATGTAACGGGGGAAGCAGCATTGAGAGAGCTGGGGAAGACGAGTTCCTATGGACCTCAAATAATGATTCAGAAAGAACAGAATTTCCTTGGCCAGATGATCTAGGATTTGACGATTAGGTCAGAATCAAATACGGAAAAATTGACGCGTTAACTAAGGAGAAAATCTGGAATGGATGTATGAGTAAAGATCAACCTAACGATGAAATTCCAAATGGAAAATCAGATGATGACACCGAGGACTCATCAATGAAGGAAAAAGAAGAATGCAAGCAAATACTCGTAGAAAACTCACTTGACGATAACCAACTTAAATATACTGATTCCGACGAAGATGATTTTGATTACCTCGAGCTACAAGGTGAAGACGGTTTCATTGACCCCGATGATGAAGTACACGAGAAAAGAAGAATCAAACTTCTTGCCATCCTGTTTAAGAGACCGCCACCAATTATAGCCGAAAAATATGAGTTCACTCGATACCATTTAGGACCGGAGGAAAAATTTTGCAAAATTCGTAAGATCGAAACTAAAGAATACCTCCACACTGCCACAAATGTCGGTTGGAGGAAGTTGGCCAAGTCCAAAGGCCACCATAAACCCCCGCGGCTCTGAGTCTAACTTAAAGACTCGTAAATAAGGAAAAGTGCTCTTTCGGGAGACAACCCGAATTATCCCTTTCTTCTGTTTTATTTACATCTCTGTAGGGTTTTGTGTTTTTAACCATTTTTGCAGGAAACGAGGAAGTGATTGCTGGTGCAGTTTGCTGATCTGACCATAGTTATGGCGTAACTCATCTCTGTGATTACGCCGTAACCTACCCCTTGCAGCATAATTTTAGACGCATTACCAATTAGGGCGTAATACCATCTCAGTGGTTACGCCGTAGCCACTCGCTTTGCAGCATATTTCAGGTTTTGCCAGTTACGGCGTAACTTCCTTAAAGAGTTACGACTTAACTTTCCTCTGCCTTACTTCTTTCATTTTTAAACACAATTACCTTGTATTAGTATTTTAAATGAACTTTGTGGGTGTGTTCCCTGTAAACCCTCACGAGACTTCACTCGTCCACTTGGGACACCAAGTGGTTTAAAAGGCTTGTTGCATATGCTAAATGCAACCGTGATTCCTACGGAAGTGAGTTAGGTTTGTTTTTCATTTTTCAATTTTTTATAATTATGCTTGTCGGTAGTGAGATTTCAGGGATTGAATTTTGTTCATGATACTTATACGAAGGCACATCTCTTTTTCGTGGGCCTTCTTTCTTTTTGGAGCAAATTTCAGGGAAGTTCTCCCTCTAATTCTACTTTTCTCTTCTCCTTTATTTAACGCTTAGTACAAAAGGGACTTTTTACAATTCAAGTGGGGGGACGGGAGTAGAATTATCTCTTGAATTTTATTTTACCCTCGTTTTTCTAGTTTATTTTTAAAAATTATGCAATTTTTAAATTTTTGACATGTTTTTCTTAACCTAACTAGATTAGACCTTAGCCGAGCACATACACCCCTTGATATTATATGGTGAGATTAGCCTTATTCGTTTCCAATATTTTACCTCAAAATCTACCAAATTATGAGTGTGCCGATAGCTTGTAAACTTTAGAACTTGGCATTTGCATCATTTCGAGACCATAAACGAGGTATGTTGAGTTAGCTCGATGTCCAAAGGCAATATTATAGGATTGTCACCCAAATAGCCTACCAGTGTGTGTCTATCGATTAGTCACCTCGACTTCTCGACCCCCATGTAAAACCCTTTTGTTGCACTCACCTTTAGTGCAAGATACCCCTAGATAAACCCATCTAAGTCATTCCTTTTATTTTGTTAACCCAATATATTGTTTCGATACACCTTTACACCTTAGCTTACCCCTATAGTCTTTATTTGTGATTGGGAAGTCATCATTTGCCTAAGTTCAAGGTTCAAGTGGAAAGGTTCGGAAATCACACTTTCATCGACGACATATTCCTGAAGATCATTGAAGACCCCCCGAATTCCCGTTGTCCATCTCAAGTGGGGGGATATTATGTTTAGTTGTTATATTTATGTTGAAAAAAAATGATTCAAAAAAAAAAGAAAAAAGAAAAAAAAATGTTATGTTATTTAGTTATTGTAAAAGTGCTTTGTTATGAGCACTATGTTATGAGCTTTATAGATTTAGTATTGAGGAGGCCACCTCGATCACATTCGAAGATTGGAGTTGGTAATTATGCCAACAGTTGGAGAAAAATGTAGTCTGCCCATCACGACGTCCTCTAATGACACATCTACCTAGTATTTCATGATCCGGTTTCTTGACTTCAAAGCTTGAACTTTGGGCGGACGGTAAGTGGTGATGACTTGGTTATAGATTTAGACTACCTGATTGATTTTTATTTTACACCATTTACACCTCCCATGTCTTATCCTACCCTTTAGTCATGAAGCGTGTCTAGGTGATGCAGCGAGCAATCTTTGGTGTCTTGGCCATGGATTTGGTCAAGTATCATTGATTTTTTCCAGTTCACCGTGACATGTTAGTAATGACGAGTCACCCCTTAACCTTTGTCGTGTCTACCCATATTGCCTTCAAGAATTGTTTAGCCCTTAAATCTAGTGTTGGAGATTTGTGTAACCGCCAAGCTTATGATAGAATACATGCTATGACTGTGCGATTGAGTGATCACCTCGAAATTGACACTTAGAATAGTTGAGAGATTTGAGTGTTTTTTTCTCAATTCGTGAGGTGTTCGGCTTTGTTTTATTCTAGCATAAGGTATTTGCAAACTTATATTTTCCAGGTTATGGGAGATATCTTTCTAGGGATCTTTCTAATAAGGTCTACTTGAGGGCAAGTAGAGTTCAATTGGGGGGATATTTGATAACATCAAATAGTCCTGAATATTAAGTGTCAATTTTCCCCGATAATGCTTGTAATTTATATCATTTATATAGATTTACGCTTGTTTTCCATTGTTTTCCACTTTCAGGTAAATTACAAGCTTTGGAGCTAAAGAGACGCGGAATTGGAGAAATATCAAAGATTTATCATAGTATGCTGACTTTGAAGAAGTTACGGCGTAACTTCTCTCTCACATTACGCCGTAACTAAAGCGTGACTCAGAAAACCAACTCATCAGAAGGTTACGGCGTAACTCTTCCCAAAGATTACGACGTAACTATATTAGGTCAAATGAGGTTCCACGCCGCTGATAACTACGCCGTAACTATTTCATCAACTACGGCGTAACCAAGTAATATTGAAGATGCGGCGTAACCTCTTAGAAGGTTACACCATAACCAGCAGATCTAGTGCAAATTACGAAGAAAATGAAGATTACGGCGTAACTATTATATTAGTTACGCCGTAACCCAGATCTGGCCTATAAATACCCCACGATTTCCAGCATTTCAAATCATCCCATTCCACACACCACAACCAAAGAACGTGGGAAGAAGCCAAAGGCAGGTCTAGAGGAGAATACGGAGTTGTCTCCAAGGGAGAAATCACTCCCCTACGATAACCATTAGCATTTTATCTTTTCTTTACGTTCGATTCATGTATTTCGTAACTTTGAATATTGAATTGATTTGTATGGTTAATATGAGCGGCTAAGCACCTCTTGGTGCTGGCCTAGTTATGATTCCTTAATTGTTTTGTTTGCATTTACATTACTTTCGTATAATTATTTCTTAGTGTATGCATGCATAGTTTATTGGTAGCTACCCTTGTTTCGGTAGTTTTGAATGGCGGTAGAGGCTAGTTGCTTAGGAGATATGACCAAATGACCCTAAATGAGTAGACTGAGACGGGAAGGGTAAAATATGACCAACTGACGACCCTTTCTACTTGTGCAATTTGACCAACTGATCACCTACCATTTGGATGAACTTAAGAATTAGGGGGTGAGTGTTTAAGTTGCTAACGCCCGGGCACTCACTATTATATATCTAGCATGTAGCGGTACTTAATGACTTGGCTTAGGGGACCAGGAATAACTGGGCTTATGAAGGGACACCTGACTTCTCCAGTGGTGGCATCTTTGCTGATAGGTTAGGGAGAATTAACCAAATGTTGTCCTCTCAAATTTGACCCCATCTGAAGTAATTGGAAGTAAGTAGACATAGACATTACTAACTAGGAGGAATAACTAGGTTAGCACCACTCTCCTCTATTAATTAAACCTTTGCCTTTTATCTGCTTTTATCTGCTTTAGTAGTTAATTAATTAATTTCTTATAAAATCATATTAAATCTGTGACACCTAGACTTAGTAATAATCCAACACACATAGCTCTTGGGACGACCTCAGTTTTACCGAATACTACACTACACACGACCGGGTACACTGCCCGTTAGTGCATTAGGGTAGACCATAGGTATAACGAGACAATATAAATATTAAAACCTGGTCAGTAAAACCTGCATCAGTTATCCCGCACACTGCAGAGCGCAACAATAGTATTTTATATTGAGAAAAAGTGAAATTATCACTTTTTAACACTTACTGATGATTCACGAACAAAAATGAGAGGTTATCTCGTGATATTAAGAAAAACACGGCTCCACACGCATACTGACACCGACTAAAAATGGCAAAACTGTTATAATATAAATTCTACATAATAATGATACCATATTATTACGCTTTCGAAAACGTTTCAAAAAAATATAATTTTTATAATTTATGTATACCAGAAAGGTTCATTTACTCGAGGACTAGACAGAACACAATGTACAAATTATACAGTACCTACCAATAAAAGAAAAAATAAAAACAACTCCCACCCTCTGAATCATCACTTTCTACTCTATCTCTCTTCTGTTTCTTTTCTTTTGCCTCTCCCACAAGCAGAACACCAAAAATGGTGCTTTCACCTCCTTTTGATAGTCAAAAGTAGATATATCACCATCAACCTATCTCAAGAAGAAACCTATCACCATAGATGTCATGTGATCGTGTTGGGGCATGGCTGTGGAAGGGCGACGTGAGCCAAGAAGGAGTATTACCCTACCAGCTTGGTGAAGAAAGTTAAGGATACCTCACCCACACTATAAATAGATATGTTCTATCACAAGTTCTACACACCACAAATAAATCACAAAAACTATGGTTTTTTAACAAAGGGGTTTTCAAAATTGAATTGGGAATTAGTTAATTCAAGGTGTAGTAATTTTAATTCGAGTGTCATTTGTTGCTTTGTAATCAGTTTTGAATCAGGACATATGGGGCTTTTGATTTATTCGTGTTTGGTTCCCTCCACCATTCTAACCACCACCACAACTCTCGTAAGAGTACTTGTTAAACTATTATTAATTTGTAAAGTGTTACTAATGTTGTTGTTTCCTTTCTATCGCATGAATGGAAATAAATGGTGGGATTAATTATTTTTGGTCATTGTTAATTGTTGTTTTTTAAGTGTAGAAGAAACAAAAGAAATCACACCCTAAAAACTTGTGTTGGCTTATTGAATTTTTTGGCTTATTTCCCTCGTTTAGTTGGTCTTATTCGGCTTATGGCCTTTAGTGTTTGTGGCCTACGTTGTTTCGGCTGAGATGATACCTCCTTGGGAGTATTTGATTTTACTTTTTTGTTAGATTAACGAGTCGTCACAAGGTTGTGGTGCTCGTTTGTACTACCCACAGCTGGACCATGACACCCATAATGGGGTCGTGTGTTGTTGCGTCTCAGTAAATACAAAACCTCATATAGGGGTGTGTTCCTATCGCGTTTGGTTAAACAAAAAGGGAAATTTTCCTTAGTACTTGGATCAAGTGAAACACCCAACCATGGTGCGTAACTGCCCAAACTCATCTTAACAAAATGACCCTCGAAGGGCGTCTTCGTTTATATAGTAATATACTAGTTATGCCTTATTCTAGTCTCACTAAGGGGCTCTTCATTGTGACTTATTCAGGTCGTAACAAAGACACCCCGAGGGTGTTTGTTACATTGTTTAAACACTAGGTCTCGAGAAAGACTCGTGAGAGGATCGTTTGGTGAGTATTCGGACTTTTGTTGTGTTTGCGTTTGGCCATTTCCCCTCGCATCAAAAACTGCTTCTAACACCGATCTCCCAAAACTAAATTGTGTAAAGATATAACTAGTTATAATTTTGACAAAAAAAATTATTTTGTATCAATGTTGAATAATGTGTCTTTAAAAATAATTACATATAATTATATACTTATGCACGAGTTTTTCATTATCCATTAATATTCATTAGAATTTTGTATAATCAAATTTTGTAAAAAAATTTGTTAGATAACTCAAGAATCAACTATATTTAGCTGATATATATAGATGTGGATGTTCTTATTTAAATTTCACTATTTATATTATGATGTACACAAGATGCGAGTTTTGTTGCACATAATAAACGTTTATGAAGTTAAAATATACTTCTTAAAGTTTTTTAAAAATGTTTTTCTACATATTGTTGCCTTTCCAAAAAAAATGTTTTTCTACATATCCTTATATGAATAAATAAAAATTACATGAGTAGTTGTTATAAGTACAACCACGACTTTTTTTTTCATATTACAGTAGCTCGTTCTTACAATTTGATAATTATATTCCCGTTTTTAATAATTTAGCCGTATTTAATATTCAAATTCGTGTCCACACTTGTCATACTTTTAATATGAAATAAATTAGTCCTTAGTAAACATATATAGTAAAAAAAATGATATTTAATCTTATATATATTTATATGTTAGAGTTTTAAAACAACATATATATTGTATTTTTAAGTTATAAAGTATAGGGGGCATAAAGTATAAGGGAGTATTTGTTTAATTTTCAAAGTTATTAAAAAACATGAAAACTTATAATATTACACTTAACTCTATACAATTTTAAAAAATTTAACCACTAAAGTTTTATTAATTACCCTCACTTTTTTTAAGTTTTTGTTTTCACAAATTTGACACCTATGTTTTTATGTGTTTTTTTTCTCAACCAAATTGCTCCACCAATTTAATTAAATGTTGACCAAAATCAATTTAATTTTGACTTTTATTAACCAATCACATCACACGATTTCACTTACGTGGCAAAATCAAGCTATCCTATTGGTCCAATTTTTTTTTCAATGAGAAGGGTTTTGCAAAAACACTCCGAAATGATGTAATTCTTTTATTATATAAAAGATTTAACCAAAAGTATAAGTCTTAGTGGGTGAGTTTGGTTCGTTTAATTGGGTTAGCAGCGAAGCCCATTCCTCCAATTAGGATGTGTTCAGTTTAGTAATAGCTCAAGCCCAGTCCACGAAGTGTTTGTTGTTATTTGTTATTAGGTCTGCGAGGCCCATTGCCTTCACTAGAGTTCGTTTGGTTTCGTATAGCCCACCAGGGCATTTGTGCGACAGTCCACGACACCGTGCGTTCGATTTCCGAGAAGGACCCAAGTAATCCATGATACACTTCCATCTCATTGCAATAAGTACGACTCGTTAACCATCACTTGTACGCATTCCATTACTTACGACACACCTTACAATATATCGTTAATATATAAGTCACGAACCAATTATCAAAAGTGCAAACAAGCCAACTGGAACACAAAATACTTAAATTGAGTTCATTATATTTACTCATAACATAAATGGGAAATTTTTATGTTTCTAATTACTAAAGATATAGACTCGAAAGCATAGAAATGTAAATCAAACAAGTTTTTATACTATTAATCGGAAACTATTTATATAACTCAAAGGGAGGATACATAAATTCTTAAACGGTATGTGTTGGGTTCAGTAAATACCCAAACCCCTTAATCTAGGATTTGAATAGAAAATAGCCCAAGTATTTAATCCGTTAACACAAACAGGTCACTGAGTGCATAGTCTCTCAGTGAGTCGTCTTCAGGATACTCAGTAAGAGGCAAAGAAGAAGTCTCTCCACTCAGTAAGGCGGAACTTAAAGGGTGAAGACCGAGTCAAGAAGAAGATGATGGATTCAGTGAGTGATGACAATAACTCACTGAATCCCTAAGATTCCTCTCCAACTTCTTACACTGAAGACAAACTGGAGTAGAAGACTGAAGGATGTAAAGACTGAAGAAAGAGCGGGACAAGGCGGGAAAGGTTGAATCAGAAAGAGTAGAAGACCCGACACCTTCCACTGATGAGAATAACCTTAGACCTCTCAGGGAGTATCTCATCAGGTTCAGTCTAAATGGGGGGAAACAATACACCCTGGATTACAAAACGTTTTGCACTACAACAGGGTTAGATTATAACAAAGGCACTTATGTCGCCCATCCTGAACCCTCCACAGTGAAGGATGGGTTAAAACAAATCGTTTTAGATCCAACTTTTTTGGACAAGACCCCAGTCACTAAAAGCTCATTCCCCGTGGCTTGGAGGATCCTCTTCACTTTTGTGATTCAGGTCCTCGGCGGGAACCACTCATCCACTGAACAAGTTAACTCTATTCAGTTGATGATGGCATACTGCTTGATGAATGGGGTCACTGTCGACATAGGAGAGATCATTTACAGTGATCTCGTAACGAAGCTACAGAGCAAAACTAGGACGAAGTACGTTTCGTATCCTAGGTTTGTCTCTTGTGCTCTGCAATCGTTACTGGGTTCAAATTATACTCGGGATGAAAAATTTGGAAATTTACCTGGCATCCTGAGCCCATCAAATTTTCAAAAGGACCCATCCCTCGTCACTCCCATTGAATTGACGGCCCACATGATTGCTGTAAACAATCAAAGTGGATCAGTGTCTCCAAACCCTGCTCCTAAAAGAAAAAGGGGAAGTCTCAGACTGGGACTAAGACTAAACCAAAGTCTCAGGGCCCGAGGCTTGAGCACACCTAAGAGGCACAAAAAGCCCTTGACCAAAAAGACACCCACTAACCAGGCAACAACCACCCTAGTGACAACGAAGGACACGATACATCACGGTCGTGCCCTTGGTCACACCTACTACTCCCCAAGATCCAGAGGGACAAATACAACCCGCGGTAGGGGGCGCCTTCCACAACGTCCAGTGATGACATTAGCAAATCCAAGCCTTTGTCTGAGGGCACACTGATCTCTCCCAAAGACTCGGAGGGAATCAAACAACCCGCTGATAGGGATACAACTATCACTGACTCTGCTAAAGGCACTGGGAAACGCCCACCGTGTCTCGGGGTCACTGGGGACAAAGACTCGGAGGAAAGAAACAACCCGCCGATCGGAACCCACAACCAATCGACTCCAGGCGAAGACACTGGGAAACGCCCACCAGTGTTCGAGGGGTCAACGGGGGACAAAGACTCAGAGGGAAACATACCACCCGCTGATATGGAACCCATCACCAACCCCTGTTACTGTTGCTGATGTCACTGGGATATTATTCTCTGAAGATGAACTTGCTGAGACTGATGATGAAATCTTATCAGCTGGAGAAGAAATGGACGCTGAGGTTCAAGCTGAACAAGAGCCTCAGCCTGATCCACAGGAGCATACTAAATCACCAGTCAAGCCTGCCAATGATGACTCCTCTTCATCCACTGATGAATTTGAAAGATTTGATAATGTTCTCCCACTCACTGAAAGACAGCTCATTCAGTGGATCACCAAAGCTTCAAGAAGGTTATATTCTGGGGTCACTGACACATTGTGGGAGCAACACACTGAGGCTGCTGCGAGTTATGCTGATCTAAAGGATGAAATACATGGCTTTGATGAAAATGTTCATGAGCATAGGGATCTGATGTATGACAACATTCACCGACTGGATGAAAACATGGCTAAATTCCTCAGACATCTTCAGGGTGTAGGAACCACGATAGATGAAATCAGGGAGTTTGTCAAAGAAGGCCCAACACTCAACTCTAAAGTGTTGGAGGCTACTGAGGAGCACTTGAAACAATCCTCAAACCTCACTGAACTGCTCAACATGCTCAAGTCTGCAAATGTTCAGGGTCTTCCATCCTCAGTCCAGTCTCTTCAAAATACATTAGACTCTATAAATACGCAGGTGACTACTTTGGCTCAGGCATCCTCTTCTATGGCCTGGAATCTTGGGCCCAGAATGACAGCCTTGGAAGTTTCTCAGGCTAATTTGGAAACAAAAGTCACTGGTATTCAATCTGACACTTCAGACATCAAAGCTATGATCTCAAAAATTTATCAGGCTTTCAAGGGTCAAGCTGCTCAGCCCTCTTCAGCACCCACTCCAACTCTTGCCCTCACTGAAGCTCCGGCAACAGTTGAGGGGGAGAATATTGCTGAAGAAACTCCTTCTCACACTGAGGGGGAGCCAACACCAACAGCATCAGTGGCTCAAATCTCATCATCCCCACCAGTCTCAGCAACACCGATCTCATCAATCCCACCAACAACATCAACAACAACAACACTGATAGTAATCACTCCAATAACATCAACAACTCTACCCCTGGTAGCAACTTCATCTTCCTCAGGCCAGGACAAAGGAAAAGGCAAGATGGCAACTTCTGAGCCTGAGAAGATTCCCTATAAAATCGGCGACACTGAATACCTGCTTACACCACAACAGCTAAGAAAACACCTTGCTAAAGAAGAAAAAAGGTTGAAACAAGCTGAGGAAGAGAAAAAGAACAGAAAAGCACTGGAAAAGGTTGTCGCCGAAGAAGCTGAGAACATGGGATTAGATGCAAGCAAACTTCAAAAGGGCCAGGCAGGGCAAAAGTTCAAGGAGGCTCAGGCGGCTCAGATGGCTGTAATGAAAAAGCAGCTGGAAGAAAAGAAGAAGAAAACTGAAGCTCTTAGGCAAAGCAGGATTGAGGAGTACAACTGGACAATGACAAGTCGAAGGCTTCCTGAAAAAATCACAGATGTCAGAATCATCCCCAATACCAAACCACTGGCCATGAACGTCTATAGAGGGGTTGATAAAAGACACTTCGAGGTCCATGATCCCCTCAAATTCACTGACTTTGGGATCACTGAACTTGATGAGCTTGGTCCAATCATTGAAAAGAAGAAGAATGCGGTGGTTAAGGACCTGATGAAAATGCTCAGTAAAAGATATGAAAGACTAAGAGATTGTCCAGCCCAACTGGGAATTCAGGCCGCCTTAACTGCACCTCAAGGATCTCAACCACAATCATCTACTGGCAAAAGGAAGAGAGTTGAGTTCCAACCTGAGATTAAAGTGCCTGGACTGGAGTGTAACAGGGAGCTGCCTGAAGGGGTTAAATTTGTGAACTTTCTAGTGATAGAGAAGCCTGAAAGAGGGCTATTCCACATTGATGTCTATGGAAACCCTGCTTTTCAAAGATGGAGTGATATTGATCAGGCTGGTGTGGCTGCAATGCTGAGCTACATACCAGTTGCCTCTCAAATTCAAACCCCAGCAAACATCAGGTTCTGCCAAGACTTGAATGCCAAGATAAGAGACCATCCTGACAAAGAAACACTCATCACCAAAAAGGTCAAGCTTGAAGCATTGGGAATCCATCTGGATTGACATCATTTTGTTTTATCTTTTGTACTAGTGATAGGAACTATGTAATCTGATCAATAAGAGATGTATGTTTTATTCATTTACTCAGTGTTCCTTATTGTATTCATTAGTACATTCAGTGTAAGAAGAAGCCTCTTGCTCACTTACACTGATCAACCACTTAGGCTATTTGTATATCCAAATAGGGGGAGACTGTTGGGTTCAATAAATACCCAAACCCCTTAATCTAGGATTTGAATAGAAAATAGCCCAAGTATTTAATCCGTTAACACAAACAGGTCACTGAGTGCATAGTCTCTCAGTGAGTCGTCTTCAGGATACTCAGTAAGAGGCAAAGAAGAAGTCTCTCCACTCAGTAAGGCGGAACTTAAAGGGTGAAGACCGAGTCAAGAAGAAGATGATGGATTCAGTGAGTGATGACAATAACTCACTGAATCCCTAAGATTCCTCTCCAACTTCTTACACTGAAGACAAACTGGAGTAGAAGACTGAAGGATGTAAAGACTGAAGAAAGAGCGGGACAAGGCGGGAAAGGTTGAATCAGATAAGACGAAGTCCTTATCAACCAAAGTCAACTTTCCCTGAATGGCAAAAGATCAGGCTCAGTGTCATCACTGAACTTAGGAAAGTAGTCTTGTCTCTTACCTAGAATAGTCTTTGTAAACAGAGACAAAATACATCATATTTTGTCTTCGTATGATGTCATTTGTCACTTAGGAAAGAGTCAAATATCATACATGTATAAATAGCATAAGAGATGGAGTGAAAAAGTTAAGCTTGTGAATTGTAAAACACACATACACGCAAGCCATCTTTTCACTCCTCCAAATACAACTTAGTTCTGAGATAGCTCGTGAGCTCTAAGAGTTGTGCTCAGACTTAGCCTGAGCTTAGAGAGGAATCACCCAACTTTGTTATTTCAATCCCAAGTACTATTCCGCAAGTACTTGGGTAACGTATTCTTTGTTGATTTATTTCTAATAAGAATATGATGTTGAAAATTACTTAGTGTGTTTTCTTTATGTTAATTTCAGTCATAGTTCACTTTTAACTTGTTTTATAAACTTAAACTGTTTTAAACGATAGTGAACGGGGAACAACAGTATGCAATATAAATTGGTAATGATCTTTACAAATATTACTTTGTGTATTTAACTAAACTTTTGTCAATTATCGCCACAAACAAGTTAAGTATACACCCGATTCATGATCAATTTTGATACACATACCTATTATTTTACGATTTACAAATGAAATGTACTTTTAAAAACTTACATTGGTTTCCTAATTTCAAATGTATATAAGTTAAGTTGTACATAAACCTTTATACATATGATTATTTTACATATTAAACGACCTGAAAATATATACACTTAATATATATATATATATATATATATATATATATACATATATACATATATATATATATACACACAAGTCAGAATACATATAAGCCCAGCTGAATTCTATAAGCAGGCGGAAGCAACTAAATTGAATGCAAGCATGGCAATCACACAAGTCAGATAACCCACAGTTAATAAACAGAACAAGTATCATAACATCACAACTGAATGAATTAATTAAACAAGGACATAGCATGGCAAGCTAAAAAAAAGTCAACAAGACATGTAACATAAGTTGAACCATTTCCATCATCAAACAGTAGCATAAACATGGCAGATCAACAAGTCAGGTAAACATCAATTACTATGTCGAACTAACAACATAAGCATAAAAAAAATACAAGCATGGTAGTCACAAATAACAAATAGGAATACTAAATGATAATCATAGCCCACAAAAATAATTGGACGAAGGTATAACATGATAAGCGGATTAATCAAATGATTACATACTAGCATGGCAACTAGACGAATTAAATGGTCAAATAATAGCATGGTAAGCGGATGATCAGATATTAGCATGATAACAGATAACTCAGATAATCACATATTAACATAGTAAATAGAGGAATTATGTAATCATATACCAGCATGGTAAACAGATGGATCAAATAATCATATAATAGCATAGTAAACGGATGAAGTGGTAATCCGAAGTATAAGCTTGGTAGTCAACCAAAATGGAATGAAAGTATGACAAATCAAATGAACTGGAGTACAGTATGGTAGTCGAATGAATCACATAAGGATAATGAATAAACGAGCAATCAACGGAAAACTAAAAACGAGAAATATAGAATATGGTGCATTGTGGAATAACATGAGGCATAACAAAGATGAAAGGTCATGAAAGGAAAATATCAATAATCTACCGCGAGCCCAAACAAATCAAATCATATAATATCATAAGTTACCATGGAGTAGCTAGCTCCCAAAATATGAAAGACGTGTATTGCACACAAGTGTCAGTCACAAAATAAATCATATCATATCCAAATCAAATACAAATCAAATCTAGGATGCATCCATACGCCCCTGCAGAAATCATAGTGGCCAAACATATATCTTTGAGCTCATAAGCATATAACAAAAAAGGACGGGATGGTTCATCACTCGACTACCCTGGAGTCATGCCATTGGTGCATCAATGACATGGCCATGTTACCTTCATGGCTAGGAAAAATGGCTCGGGTATCAAACTGAAGGGTCAAAGGCAAAGTCAAAAGTTTGGCAAAATGTCTAAGTCATCAGAATATCACAGGTTCATAATCAAAGGTTCACAATCAAAGGTTCATATCAAAGGTTCATCACAAAGGTTCATGGCAAAGGCTCAATTCAAAGGTTCACATCAAATTGTTCAAGGTTCATAATCAAAATAGCTAAAGATCAAATGATGCCTAAGATATCATATCAAATCAAAGCAAGGAGAATACGAATCGAATATCAAAATGGACAAGAGTCACGAGAGAAAAGAAGTGTCATTACTGAAATGACGGAATACCTGTACCTCAAAGTGTGTGCACGAGAGCAAAGCACACAAAGCCAACTCACTTCTCCCTCTACACAAGATCTATAGTAAATATACTCACATATTTCCAACATATTCATTTTATAAGCTTCTTATACATTTATAAGTGTTTTACTTATTGATATCATCATTTTTCCTTTCATTTTCTTAACTTCACATCTATACCAGTTTTACACGAATTTTTAAACCCATCAGAAGTATCCCAAAAATTACAAGAAAATTCCCAGAAGTTCCCACATTAGTTAAGTAATTTCATAAATTTTGGTGGATTTTATCTCAGAGTCTAAGTATGGTTAAAAAATCCATATTCCCAGACCTGCCCAGAAAGTGTTCAAGAAATACCCCTCAAACGTTTACGCTTATTAGACCTGTTTAGACACCTTGGAAAAATTCCCAAAAATCCCAGAAATTCATTAATATCCTAAATGTCACTCTTGTAAAAGGAGAGCTCCCAATTCCTTATGGTTGGAAAATGAAAAATAAAACAATCCAACTAAATTTCAGACCCGTTTCCTCAGCTTTGACACTTGATCTTGTAAAATTAAAAAATACGACTTAGACAACTCCAAATTCGACCAACCCACTTGGAAAACTTAACTAAGATATAAAATAAGTTTTTCCAACATTAACCCAGAATATTTCACTTATTCAATTCGATCTATAACACACACAAATTCATCATATTATGCTGTCCAGTTTTAGGGTTAATTAAAGGCCATAATAACACTTGTTGCTCATTCAATTTTCATATGTAATTTATAGATTTGATCATAGAGGATGTTAAATCACAAATTATAATGACATAAACATGACACACATCTCAAACCTCATCTCATATCATTCTCACAATTAATCAAGAAATCAATACACCCAATTCATATATATAACTAGGGTTTTAATTTAATATCATGCATACTTATTCAAGCCAATTACAAATAATTATCAAACACCATTTTTAAGCCAATAATCATATGTTATATAGATCTTATTATGATCATATGAGGCATATGAATTAAGGAGTTAGAAGGTGTGTGTACCAAATCGACTAACAAGGAAGATAACGAGACAAATGAACCACCAAAACCAATCGTACACTATCCAATCTTTCACCAACGAATTACCCAAGTCTCCTAGCTTCAAGGATCACAAATTTTTCTTTGGAATAGCAGCCACAAATCAAAGGAATGATGTGTGTGTGAAGGTAAAAAGGGACGACAAGGGTTTCTTAGGGGAACAAGAATCAGTTTTGGAAAAAATGGAATGCCGCTCCCTTTTTTTTTCATTGTCGAATAGGGTTTTGAAGAAGAGAACCGGTTATATAAAAAAAATAAAAGGGGGGAAATTTCTTAATCGCCGAAAAATTTGATTAAATGGGAGGATTCTTTCCTTTATTATTATTATTTTTTTGTATTAAGACACCTTATGGTTAAGTAAGTAATGCACAAAATTAAAATAAAAAGGGTATAAGAAATTTATTTATTTAAATTAGGTTAAAATAAAATATATACATCATATCATAGATTAACTATAGATTAAATTGTGTAGTCTTTATAGTTCGTAAACAAGTTCCCTCAACGTTGCGTCTAACAAAGTTTCAAGTTTTAATTTGGGTCGTTTTTAGGTTCAAATGTATGACGGAAATAATAAACGAAAACTAGGTTATTACACATATTTTACTACAATCATATATGATTCTACTAGAATCATATATGATTCTTTTCTCTTTTATTTCAGAATCACATATGATTGTAGTAGTAGAATCATACAGTAAAACCTCTATAAATTAATACTCGATAAATTAATAAACTCGATAAAATTAATACTTTTTCCGGTCCCAACTTGGGACCAATACAAATTTGGACACCAATCGATAAAATAATAAGATAATAATTTTTTTTGAAACCCCAGTGTATATATCTTGGTCCATATGAAACTATAAATTAATAATTACTAAAAAATTTCATATATATATATATATATATATATATATATTTCCGAATCAGTGATATAACCTAATCTGAAACATGTATAAATGGTGTTTATGGAAGACTTACTTGATTCCTGCAGATGCCTAACCTTCTTGAACAACTGCAACACACAGATTCACCTTCTTCTATGTAGTTTGACCGATCTAGGGTATTCATGAGACAACTTGGATTGCGTCAGGTATCGACCAGTGCTGCATATGTAATCTATGAAAGTTAGACGAGATGTGAAACCATAGTAAACCTGAAATAGACTAAATTCGATTTAGGGAGCGACTTAGGGTCGAATTAAGGTTGAAAAAGGGTTTAGAAACCATTTGGCTGATCGTACAATTAGAGGGAGGAGAGGAGAGGAGAGCGTTTCTAGGCTTTATTTATTAGTTATGAGAATGCCTAAGGAAGAATTTGTATTTATATGCTCCTAGGAAACATTTTGGAATACTTGGTGAACAAGTATTTAAGTTTGATAAGGAGTCAAAGTCACCCTTTGGTGGGTTTCGGCCGATTGACTAACAACCCTTAGGTGTTTCTTGTTTTGTCTTTTGTCGATTTATTACCCTCTAATATTTATCCTGGATAAATATTAGACTTCGGGTAATTATCGTTTAACTCTTAAATGAAAATAACGCAATAATTTCATTTCCTCATTTACTCTCATTTCATTTCATATCTCGTTTCTTATTTCTGCTTGTGTGTTCTTTTTAGTGTGCACCGGTGTGACCCTTCGGGTGAAGGAAAGTGTGAAAGTTTGTTGCGTTCTTTGCACATAATCCTTTCAGACTCCCACTTGTGCAAATAAAACAACATTGGAACCCTTTCATTGTACCAAAATGACACGAGCAAGATATTGTAGTATCCCACTCACAGAGATCGATTCAATACCCAAATAGTGATATTCCCGACTTAAGCTACTCCAAGTCCGACTCAAACTCTACCAAGCTGAGTTAGACTATATGATTGTATCCCTTCGCATTTTATCGATATTTTTTAGAAAGTACCAGGCATGGATATTTTAACCTTGTAATACTTTCGTCCTTTATTGTTCTCGTGAATGATTTGCCTCTATGGAAAACATACAGGGTGGGTATGTACATGGATCATACGCAATTTGAAAACCATTTGCTTAAAACATTGAGCGACGAGGCTCTGATAACAATTGTGGAAAAAGTAGGGGGGTGAATACGTTCCCATTTTAAAACTTATATATTTCGTATCAAATAATCGATCAAGTGTGACATAATATGAAAAGTCGCAATAATAATTCTAGAGAGCATAAAATAAAGCAACTCACCACAACACAATATAAAAACAAAGTCATAACACAAACATAAATGCAAAGCAAGAATAAATGTAAAGCGATAAGTAAAAGAAAGCGCAAACCGGACACGATGATTTATAGTGGTTCGGTGATGAAGCTCCTCTTCGCCATACTCCACTCCCCGAGTACCCAACTCAAGAGTTACTTCACTAGGTCAGCAAGCTCCCTTCTTTGCAGAGAAAACCTTCCAAACATTGCTTACAATGTTTACCGATAATAAACTAGATATCAAGTTCTTATTCGGGTATAACTAAACCCGGTATATTTTATGGCCTGTCACACCCCGCTAGGCAGAAACACGTGGCGTGACGGAAAGGATCGTCATAACACATTGATATAAAAGGAAAATAAAATAACAAAAATCTAAATTCGACAACCAAAGTGTCATGACGACTCCCGACACAACTGAAAACTTGTATCATGGTTAGTCGAAACCACAACAAACACAAGTAGAAAAAAAGGGTAAAACACCATTAAATCCAATAGAAATAAATGAAATGCAAAATAAAATTCAAAGAAAAATATATTGTTCCATATTAATCGCTTAAAGTCTCTCTAAGCTTAATATGATGCATAAAGCTCCTTAGGCATTGTTAACTTGATAACTTGAAAATAATACTAGAAAACGTCAACAATATGTTGGTGAACTTGTCGGTTTAATGTAAATATTCAAGCACTTAATGAAAATCACCCAATCGCAACAAATGAAACTCCTAACACAACCACACGTTAAAGATCCATACATACTGGGTGCCTCTTCCCAAAGATACAATGGGTGCCTATACCCAAAGTTACATTGTGTGCCTCTACCCAAAGACATATTAGGTGCCTCTACCCAAAGACATACTAAGAATCATAACGCAAAACAAACACACATCTTGTCCAATAAGTTTGAAAAACATTGTAGCACAACAAAGAATCATTAGAAATAGTAGTTGAGTATTATTTTCTCCCGATAAAATATAAAAGGAGCAATGAGTACTCACCTTGATAGAAAAAGGTTCACAATTCCCAAAGTCCAAGCAATAAATCTACAGACAATGTAATGTGTAAGTTACACATGGACAAGCTTTAACTTTCCCATTGTAACTTGCAAACGACGGAACGTGTATGGTAAAACTTATGTCTCAAATGTCTAGTTACATATGGCTCATAATTTGCATTTCCTTTGTCCTTAGTGTAAGTGATTTGGTGATTGCCGTAAGTTATATAGTTTTAGTCTTTTTTCAGAAATTTTATTGTCATTTAGAGTATTTTTAAAACACCTTAAACGAATTTTTCCATGTTCCAAATCGTTACCACAGTTACCTCAATGTCTTAGGTACTTATAGTAATTTTTTCATAATTTTTAAATGCTTAACTATTTTTACTAAAATCAATAACTCAGACTAGTCAGAAAGTAACCTGTTTGCACACCAAAAAGTTTGATTTTAATATAACAAAAAATACTTACACAACTCTAAAAATTCTAAAAAATTACAGGAGTAAAATAACACATAGAACCTATACCAGAAAAAGTTACCCATTTGAAAATTGAGGGTTAATGATGTATATAAGTCGACACAAATCTGTCTAGAAAACACAGCTTTGACTACTTATCTTGTAAAAATTGTTCGACTGGCCTAAATTCATTGAATTGACATGAGGCTAATCGAAATAGAAGCTAGACTCATAACACCTTTTTATGAATTACAATACTTAATTTTAGACCAAAGTTTCATGACACAACACCTTTTTATGACTAAGTTACGACCCTCTCAAGTAGTCCCAAAATCTGATCAGCAACATGATTTTTAATTTAACCATATTTTAAACTAACTAATCATAGATATAATTACTTAATTAATTTTAGTTCATCAATTTCATGCTTTTTTACATCCTATCATTTAGAGTTACAATAAGAATTAACAGTACGATCAAAACAATAATGAAAATAAGAATTTAAATTAAGGTTTTACCACACGATGATCTGCAATGAACACGTACAATTATGAGGCTTCAAATACCTTCAAAGATATGGTGACTAACCATGTTTAAGTAAAAGAAAACACTAATTCTCTCTAGGCAGAAATGGCGACCAACCCTTCTCCTTCCTTCTCAATCGTTAAAATCTGAACTAATCTATCTCTAATACCTTTTAATGTTCATGTTATTGACGATTAATCTTATGATTCTATCTCTTTAATTGTTCCCTAATTGGTGTCGACCAGCTAAGGTTTGGGCTTTTTGTTTTTTTCTAGGGTTTTGTCATCATCATTATAAGCTATTTCAATACTGCGCTTTTAATTCCATTTCGTTTATTATGATCTTCATCATTATGTAGGTTGGTTAGGCTTTGATTGGTTGTGGCTACAACCCTAATTTTAGGGTTTCTTTATTTTGTTTTTGCTTAATCGTGATTTTCTTTGTTGGTTTTTCTTGTTGTGGTGAGTAGTTTCGTGGGGTTTTAGGGTTTATTCATGAAAGGGGGGGGTTGATGGGGTTTTTAATGAGAGTATGAGTGAAACATAACAAAATACTCATAAGGAGGGTTTTGATAGCGTTCCTGGGAACTCAGATGATGGAGGATCAAAGCTTGAGGAACCTGTTGTAGTCCTGAAAATGTCTCTGTGAATGGAGGCGTTCATTATTCTAAGGTTTGTTCATATAGTTTTCTTGGTAACTCTATGAATGGAGGATCGAAGCCGTCCTCTTTTGCTTCCATTTTTAAGGATACCACATCTAAGACGACTGTAAAAATTTCTAAACTAAGTACTGATAAAAATGTCGATGGTGCTGATGTGGTCATTCCGTTGGCAGCGGTGGACGAGGTTAATAATCATTTTGCTAATACTTTATTTGGATATTTTATTAGTAAGCATTTCACATTCCCTATTGTTGATAACTATGTTTAAAACACTAGGCGAAGTATGGACTTGGATGGGTCATGTTGAATAATGGTTTCTTCTTCTTCACATTTTCAACAAGGGAAGGTATGGAACAGGTTTTAGAAAACGAACAATGGCTAATTCGTTTGGTTAATATAATGTTGAACATATGGATGCCTAATACTCGACTAACAAAGGAGAAAATCACTACGGCCCTTGTGTGGGTAAAATTGCATAACGTTCCTATTTTTGCCTATTCGGAATTTGGTTTAGGTTTGATTACCACTAAGTATGGATGACCTATAATAATTGATGTTTATACGAGCACTACGTGTCTTAAATCATGGGGCCGTAACAACTATGTTCGTGCCCTGATTGAGGCGTCTTCTAAAAAGGCTTTTGGTGAATCTCTAGTAGTGGCTATTCCATTTCCAAATGGGTCGGGGCATTCAATGGAAACCATTGATATTGAGTATGAGTGGCTAGCCCCTCAATGTGATTCTTGTAATTTTTTATCATAAGGACAAGCAATGCCAAAAAAAAATAAAAATTAGCGGTTCTGACTAAGGCGTTAGATGATGGGTTTATGTAAGTGACTTGTAAGCAAGGAAAAGGAAAATTAGTTTCTAAACCGCGACATATCGATGGTTTCCATTTGAATAAAACTAGACCAAGTTACTACTATCGCCCTATAATAAAACTGACTAATGTGCATGGTGTAGCTTCTTCATCACAAGCGAATGGCAAGGCTTCTACATCACAAACTAAGGTGACTCAAGACAGCCTAGTTCTCAACTTGGCAGTAACATTAAGGATCTTTCGTCACAATCTATTAATATCATATATCTTAAAAATTCTTTTAATGCTCTACAAGACCAAGACGATGTTTTTGAGGTTGATAAGACAATTTGGCAGTTGACAAATAATGTGGGGAATATTCTTAATGATAGTGATAGTAATGAAATTGAGAATGTATTTAAGAAAAAAAATACGTCTATAGGAGGGACAATGTGTAAGGAAAAAAGTGGGGGTTGCCTCCCATGAACAGATCGATGATACAAGGAAAATGGTAGGGGCGCATCCTAGGAAGACCGGTATTTGCTCAGGTAAGAATGTGGACATTGACCTCCTCACGAAGGAAGATGGGAAGAGTATTTTTCGTGATCTACTGGAAAGTGATGATGATGCTAATCTACTCTAGCAGTTGGATAGTTTTTCTAGTCTGTGTATGTAGTTAGTGTGGTCTTTTTTCTAGCATGTCACAAATCCAACTTTTATGATGCTATCTAGGTAATAGTTGGCCTCCTTACCAAATCTGCTCACTTCCTACCAATCAAAGAAACTTACAATATGGACACACATACCAGACTTTATATCAAAGAAGTAATTTCTAGACACGGCATACCAGTCTAGATTATTTCAGACATAGATAGTCGTTTCACTTCAAAGTTCTGGTAATCGCTTCAGGATGCTCTTGGGACTCATCTAGATATTAGCACATCACCCACAAACCGATGGTCAGAGTGAAAGGACCATACAGAATCTCAAAGACATTTTGCAAGCATCTGTGATAGAATTTGGAAATGGATGGGATAACCATTTCACCTTAGTCGAATTCTCCTACAACAACAGCTATCATGCAAGTATCAAGGTCGCACCCTTTGAGACAATTTATGGCCAAAAGTGTCGATCACCCGTCTGCTGAAGTGAGGTTGGAGATGTCCAACTCACTGGTCCATAAATTATCCATGAAACAACGAAGAAGATCATTCAAATAAGAAACCATTTGCAAGCTACTCGTGATCGCCAGAAGAGTTATGCTGATAGTGAGGCATAAACCCATGAATTTTAATTTTGATGACATGTTTATGTTGAAAGTATCACCCTGGAAAGGTGTGATTCGTTTTGGTAAATGTGGCAAGTTGAGCCCACGATATATCAGACCATTCCAGATCCTAGCTAGATCGGCATGGTAACTTACAGAATTGAACTACCACATGAACTTAGCAAAATCCATAACACATTTCACATTTCTAACTCGAAGAAATATCTATCGGACGAATCACTTGTTATCCCACTAGATGAAATTCAGCTGGACGACAAATTGCATTTTGACAAGGAATCATTGGAGGTCATGGACCATGAGGTCAAATGATTGAAGCAAAGCCGTATCCCTATTGTCAAAGTTTGTTGGAACTCTCCGCGGGGACTTGAATTCACGTGAAAGCATGAAGACCATATTCGTCGCAAGTACCCCCCATCTTTTCTAAGACACCATCGTCAACGGATAACACCAACTGAATCCGGGACGTGATTCCCTTAAGGTGGGAAGGTTGTCACAATTCATACTTTTCAGGTTAGTATTTAACCTCATACTTTTACTAACTATTTTAATTTCGCGTAAATTAACTTTTACGAGTAACTAGATAGGTTCACTCACGTACATCTATAAACATACATTAACTAAAACCGACCTTAGATTATATTCAATCTACATGTTTTGGAATTTTGATTTCCTTACGAGCATATTTATACGTCACATTTCTATTTTTCCATTTTTACGTAAACTTTGCACATTTTGCGTTTTACGTGTTTTCAATCTATGTTTTTCAGTTTTAACAATGTTTAAACACTCCGACAAGCTCGTATCTCATCTGAAATATTAAAATTATTAATTTTGTCATTTTATGACATTTTTATAAGTTTCATTTTTTTAAGTTACCTGGTATAGTGTTTATCGCATTTATAAGGTATCACATTTAAATTAAATGCTACTAATAAATAAATAAACCTACTATTAAACTAAATACTTACAAAATTTATCATTTTGAGTCCTTTTCCCTCCCTTGGCCGCCACCCTCACCCCCTCTCCCTATGCACCATACAAAACTCTCTATTTTGAAATCATGCTTTTCCTAAACCCAAAACAACACACCAACACTTACATGTGAGTATTTACAAAAAAAAAAAAATGATAACCATTATTGTTGTGAGGCTTAAGGCCGACCACCATACCACACCCCCTTCCCCATGCATATTTACTTCTCATGCAAACTCATAATTGTGTTTATCTTCCATTAAACCAACACTCAACCTCCCTTATAACTCCTCTGTTCCACTTCATCATATACCACTTAAAAATAAAAATCTCTTTGCCCTCTCCTCCCCTTGTTGATGTTTTACACCCCCACCACCATAAACACCATCACCACTTTTCATTTTTCTTGATTTCGTGAGCTCTTGTTCAAGGGTTTAAGTACTAGTTACTAATCTTAATTCATTTCACCAACAAACATCAAAGCTCACTTTGATTCTTAGGATTGTGTTGAAGTTCTTACAAGATTTTTCAAGATATTTGGGTCATTCATTATTGGTTTTTGAAGATTTGGGTTTGATTTGGAAGATTGGGTTTTGATTGTTGAGGTTTATTAAGTAGTTTTTCTTTGTTCTTGATTCACTTTCTTCACCACCAATCCTTGTAAGGACCTCCTTATTTTTGTTTACGTCTGTATTTGATTTATATTTTGCATGTTCATAGATTATAATGATTGATTATACCTTGTTATTAGTGGAAATGCATTAGGAAACTTGATTTGATCACTTGATTTCTGAGTTAATATAGACCAGTATCAAAACGTTTTTTTGGACAAACATAAGTGACTTTCTAGGTTAAAATAAAATTATAGGGTTGTAGATCTATTTCTTAGCTTTGATTTGTCAGGTGGCTCGTCCCGTGACGATACCCAATGAATTAACTAGAAAATATTTCATAAACTGTTCCAGATATGCATAACAGATTTGAAACGATGAAAGGTCCAAATTCTTTTTATAGAATCCACTGTCGGTGTTCATAGAGAAATTGTAGTAGATACTTTAACTTAAACGTTACTTTTTGAATGGAGTCAAATGGAGTTGTATATAGTAAACTAGAGTCCTGTTCGTGAGAATGTTTTGTGCAACCAAAAATCAAATTTAATACATAAGGGTATTTTGGTAATTTCACATTGGTTATGTAATTTTTGGAATAGTGGGACCCACAAGTCTGTTTAGTACACTCAAATACATTTTTGTTAACATAAAAACCGAGTCATAATCCTTTACGGTTTAGGAAAACCGAACTTGTCAAGTCGGGTAACAGTACTAAAAACCTAATAGCTTTTGAGCTTGGGCTTGTAACACTTTTTCAACTTGTCAAAACTAGTCCTTATACTTATAGAAAACCTAAGACGCACCATTATTGTTCTAAAAACCTAATAGCTTTTAAGTAAAATTGTATAATTGATGTGAACACTTTATAAACTCATTTTCATTATTACATTATCATTTATAAAACCTAAGACGCACCATTATTATTCTAGGTTGCTCTTAAGGGCTTTTCTCGGCTTCTTGTCATTTATTTCACGTGTGTTTACCACTTTACTTATGGTGAGATCATAGCCTCACTTTAATCATTTAATCGTTTTATAAAATCCTTGTGGGAGATACATGTTATTTGTAAAAAAATATAAGGGGGGGTTGAATATTTTTACAGATTAAAACTTCATTTGAAAACATTTAGATTGACTTATGTAAATCCTTTTTGGTGTATAGATATTGATAGCTAGATATGAAGAAACTATTATACAAGTAAGAGTAAAGAAAGATAAAACCGTTGACACAAGTAATTATAGTGGTTCAGCTACATGGTCACCTTCCTTGCCCTACGCCACTCCCCGAGTACCCAACTCGAGAGTTTGTAAGCACTACACCACAATATCCTTATCTTGGCAGAGAAGCCTTCACAACGTTGCTTATACTTTATCCATTATAAATCTAGATATCGGGTTCTTCCACAAGGTAGAAACAAACAAACGTCGCCTACACTTTATCCGATACAAGGCTAGAGGTAGAACCAAACCTACGCTTCCTACACCTTATCCAGTACAAGGCTAGATACTGGGTTCTTCCACAAGGTAGAACCAAACCTACTTCGCTAACATTTTATCTGGTACAAAGCTAAATATTGGGTTTCTTTATAATGGGGAAACCAAAACCCAACTACACCAACTATCACAACATACCTATGACATACTTAAGAATAATCAACAATAAGAAACAATTATGTGATCTTGTGATGATCACGAAGCCTAGCAACCCATGTCTTCAAGCTTGCAAGCCTTATATGTAAAACATCGTGATCTCGCCTTTAGGAGAAACCTAGAGAATCACTAAAAGAAAAACTATATAGATGATCCTTAGATATGAGGTTAGAAAGGTAAGAATATAGAGAGAATATATATATATATATATATATATATATATATATATATATATATATATATATATATATATATATAAAGGTTTAATAGAAATGAAGAAATGGCTCACTATTTATCTGGTATAGCAGAAGCATTCGGGCCATGGGGTGCTACTCAATTGGTATTCACAACACATGGCAATAAAGAACAGATTATCAAACCCGTTTTGAAACATACATTAATTTAAATAAAAGGTTGACATCATAATCAAATTTAGAGTATATGGCCCATAAAGTTTTTAGTTGTCCCAAATACAAAAGTGGTCAAGTGTAGGTATTATTCCACTCCAAATGTTCCTATGACCTTGCCATGCCAAGCCTTCCAAAATATCATGCATCAATAATTTAAGCACCTGAGAAAAACATGCTTAAAAGTCAGCAAAAAGCTGGTGAGTTCATAGGTTTATAATAAAGCAAATAAGTTGGACCATAATAAGGTCATATGAGCATTACAATGAATAAAATGTCATATTTAAATAAAAGTCTACTACATCTGCACTAAGTTCATGCAACCGAAGCTATAACAGTTGGCATGATCTAGAAGCATGTAAAATATATATGGAGGCCCGATAAGTGTTTATCCCAAGAAACTTGAGTTTCGACATGATATACGTTAGTTTGCCTATCTCGTCAATCCGAACGGGGGAGTCACCCCCAATAGATCTATTTATAATATTCGCACTTCCCAGAAGTAATTGACGGTTCATGAGTTTAGGCATAGTGTGATTCAAAGGCTTAGACTAATTCATGTAATAGTTTCTGTTAGGTTCCCATATTCATAACACAAGCATCAATATAAGAAATAGATAAGAAGTGATCGGATGAACAAACACACACACACACGTATGAATATTGAAGAGTTATGCATAGAGAGTAAATGTGTGAAATGAACAACCAACCTTCAAGTGAGGGTTTACAAGGATTATTTATAGGAGGGAACTAGGGCAACACTCCAAGTTCCCATCCTTTACTTATTGGGCTTTGCCTAGGCTTATGGGCTTTCTGCATAAGCCTAGCCTTGATTACTAACATAAAAGCCATAATTAAGCTAACTATTACATATTAATTACTAACACTTGAATTCTAGTTTAGGAGTGATTCCAACAATCTCCCCTAAGTGTTAGTGATTGATGATATAAGCGTTGAAGGTGCTGATGTAATAGTAGCTTTGACGTCTTCTGACATTCTTCTTTCTTGTGAGAAGAAATGCCTTGATGTTGGGTTTTTGGTTCCTTGGATCAGGAATTATTCTATGTGTTGGAACCACGGACAGAGTTGGTGAAACCACGGAAAGAAGAATGAATCCACTACTGAAGATAAACCGCGGCTAGTAGTATTGTGTAACCACGGATATTGTATTGTAACCACTGCTAGTCTTGTATAGTCGGTTTAATATTTTGTATTAGATAAATATAGAAAAGATATTTATCTTGTAGGTTACGTTTTGTATTATGTAAAGGACTCCTTAGCCTATAAAAGGAGGTCCTAGATTAGATTAGATATACGTATGTTTTATATCTAAGGTCGATACACTTCAAGGTTGTAAAACCATAATACTGGTTAGAGTATTCGTATTAATAATAATATTGAGGTGTTGAATGTTTATTGTTCTTCTTCTTAAGATTAAGTATTAAATTCTGCGTGATACTTAATAAGTCTTTGTTTAAGTCAGTTTCTATGTTAGATCGTTCGCTCAACTGGGATCAACAAGTGGTATCAGAGCTTGTGATCTAGAAACTGTAATCAAGAAGAAGTCAAACTAAGTTTTAATCAAGAGAAGTAAAGATGTCTGACGAAACTCACATGGTTACTGCATCTAAGGTACCCATCTTTGAAGCTGGGTGAATACCAAATTCGGAGAATGCGAATGAGGCAATACATTCTTATGATTGATTATGCTATCTGGGATGTTGTTGAAAAGGGTGATACTCTTCCCAAGAAAGGTGATGATGGTAAGGAAATTACCATTGTTAGTGAGATAGACAAAGCAAAAAGGAAACTGGAGATTAAAGCTCATAGTATACTTAGCATTGGTATACCTAATGAGTTTGCTTTGGAATTTGAACAATATGAAACTGCTAAAGAATTAATGGATGCCATTGAAATAAGATTTGCTGGTAATGAAGCAACCAAGAAATCAAGGAAGAATATGCTCAAGCATCAGCTTGAAAACTTTACTGCTGTTAGTGGAGAAAAACTTGATGGCACTTATAACAGACTTCAAAAACTCATCAGCCAGTTGAAGTTAGTGGACTATAAAGTTGCTCAAGAAGATATAAATTTGAAGCTCATTAGAAGTTTATCACCTGAATGGGCTGTGCATACAGTTGTGTGGAGAAATAAGGATGACTTTGAAAAGATAACTTTGGACAATCTCTACAACAACTTGAAGGTGTATGAGTCTGAGAACAACATTGCCGGTGCATCTTCAACAAATCAAAACATTGCTTTTGTTTCCACAAATCACAAGAGCTCATAGGATGTAACCACTGCTGCCTATGGTATAACCACAGCTATTGCTAACAATACCACTGTTAGTGATAATGTTAGTGATGGTGCAATTTATGCCTTTTTGGCTGATTTAACATCCAGTGTTACTGTTTTGAATCAAGATCTAGATCAAATTGATCCTGATGATCTTGAAGAGATCAATCTTCAATGGAAAATGGCAATGTTGACTCTCCAAGCAAGGAAGTTTTTGAGAAGGACTGGAAGACAGGTTAAGTATGATGGTCAAAGGAGAGCTGGATTTGACAAGAGTAAGATGGAGTGCTTTAACTGCAAGAAGAAGAGGTCACTTTGAAAGAGAATGCCGAGATCCCAAGAGGATTGAAGGCAAGAAGACCACTGAAGAGCCTGCTCCTTCTTCAGCATTGGTTGCTCAAGATGGTATTGGTGACTATGACTGGAGTGATCAGATTGAGGAAGGTCCCAATGCAGCTTTTCTTGCTAGTGAAGCTTCTAAAGAGCACAACTTTGCTCTTATGGCCTATGCTTCATCTTCTGGTTCAGATTCTGAGGTATCTAATGATTCTAAAAATTCTACTTGTTATTTTAAATCATGTCAAGATAATTTAGAGTCACAAAAGGCTATTATTGCAAGTTTGAGAAAAGAAGTAGATAGACTGTCACTTGATAAATTAGGTTATAAAGTTGGTCTAGAGAGTGTTGAAGAAAGACTTAATTTCTGTATTAAATGTGAGTTTGAGTATGTAGATAAGATCAATATACTAGGTGGTGAAATTTACCTAAAGGACAGAGAAATTAAGATGCTTAAAGAGAAACTAGAAGAGGGAGAGAGTGTAAAACAAGAAGCCCTGAATGAAAAAGAAAAACATGTTGTTAGGGTAGCTAAAACACAATTTGCTTATGATTTGGTCAATAATGCAATAGAGTGTCAATTAATGCAAAAGGGTTATGGGATAGGTTACAACAATATGCCACCACCCACTCTTATGCAACATGCACCACCTGTAAAAGAATTGTCATTTAGTAGTGAATTCAGTTTTAATAAACCTGTTGAAGAGATTAGAAAGACTGAAACAACTAAGATAGGTTCTGATACGTCATCTGATGCTTCCACTATTGAAGATTGGGAATCAGATTCTGAGGAAGTTAGGTGTGAATCAATTAAGCCTGAAAAGATAAATAGTGTAAAGAAAATTGATTCTGAATAGGCCAACCTTGTGCCTAGATTTGGAGCTCAAATTGTTAAGAGAGTTGTAGAGTACAAGGAAATACCTAGGGAACAGATGAAAAGATATATACCTAGGGGAAATCAAAGAAACTTCAATGAACTAATTTCAAACAGATTAGGAGATGAGTTTCAATGTGTTAAGAAGGCTTGTTTTGTATGTGGTAGTTTTGAGCACTTAAAGAGAAATTGTAACAAAAACCAACCACATGTATGGAATCAGTGGAGGAGGGTAAATCATCAAAACTTTTCAAAGAATACAAACCCTCATCCTAACAAAAACATGATTCCTAAAGCAGTATTAATGAGGAATGGTAAAACAAAGTCTATAATTACTGGTTCACCAAAATGGGTTCCAACCACTGCTAAGCAAAATGTAAACACTGCTAAGCAAAATCAAACCACTGTTAAGCAGAATATCACCTCTGATTCAAAAGATGTTTTAAAAATTCCAAAGGTGATAACTGACACAGTGGTTGGAAATCATTTTTATGCTGTTAAGGCCTCAGCTAGTTGGCAATGGAAGCCTAAGACCAAGGTTTTACATCATGTCAAATGTGCATCAATGGACCTAAAGAAGTTTGATTATGTTGATGCACAGGGCAGACCCAAGTCAGTGTTGGCTTGGGTCCATAAAAGGAACTAATTTGTTTATTTCATGTGCAGGGCAATCTACAAGATGAGCTTAAAGACAAAGGAATATTTGATAGTGGTTGCTCTAGGCACACGATTGGTGATGGAAGCAACCTGGAGGACTTTGAAGCTTTTGATGGTGGTTATTGTTGATTGTGAATTTTTGAGAAATTAGGGTTTGGAAGCAAGATTAGATTAATTGGTGTGAGTGTTACTTGTGCCTTTGGATTATTTTATAGGCAGAGCAAATGGTATTAGAGAGTAAATGAGGGGAAGGTTTAAGTGGTTGAGGAGTTAATGAGGTATTTTGACTTTGGAAATGAATTAATACCGGAAGTTGACCATATTGACTTAGACTTTAGCACATTGGCTAACCACTTCTAACATTAACCATCTTCTCTGTGTTTGGTTTATGTTTGTGATTTGCAGGTATGAAGGATTGTTGTACATTGGAGCTTGTGATGTTTTTAGCTGATTAGTGATAAAAAAAAATTGTGTAATCCTTCATATTTTTGTGTGATATCACTCATTTTGACACATATTTGCTTGCTGTATCTCTTGGTGAACTGGTTGGAGTGAAATTTTGTATACACTGCTAGTGTTCTTCAAACCACGGATAGAGGTTTTCAAACCACTGCTAGCTTGTTGCTGATTTTTGGATACTTGAGGGGCTGTTTGGTAACTTTTAAAAGCATGTTTTCTCAAAAATGGAAGTTTTTTATACACACTTTCTTAATGTGTATGAGTAATAAGACCACTGGCTTTGATGACTTTCCTTCCAAAATTGCTACTGCTATTATATGTTTGTCTGAGGGGAGGAAGTTTACTTGGTCTAGGATGATTTATGAAGGGTTTGTGCAGAACATTAGGAAGAAGGGTAAATATTACTTATATCCTAGGTTTGTTCAACTGATTGTGGAAAGCCAAATAGAAGAACCTGTTGAGCATACTAGGGAGTATGAAGTGCATTATATGCTTCCTAAGGTCTTTGAACATATAAGGAATCACACCCCTGGTTTGCAAATAAGAGATGTTCCTTTGTTCCCACATATGCTTCCTTTGCCTGTTATCCCTGAATTTGATGAAGGTCTTGAACCATCACCCTTAGAACCTGAACCTACTGATAGTACACTTCAAACCACTGATGGTACACTTGAACCCACTGTTAGTGAATCTCCACCCACTGCTAGTCAAACCCAAACCACTGCTAAACCAATTTTGTAGACTAGGAGGAGAAAGGGCACCAAGCTACCTCAGGCTGGTGTTAGTGGTGTTGTTCATGAGGCTGTCACAAGGTGTGGAGGTGACATGATTGGAAGCGCTTCCACTACTGATTCATGCTTAGATGCTGGTCAGGAAAGTGGTAACATTAATAAGACCCAACCTTTGGAAACTCCTAATGTGGAGAATTCCTTGGAACTTAACACAGGTGGAGGAATCCCTAGCCAATTGGCTACTTCAGGGTGCATAGATGATCAGGCTAGGTCTGGTGCTATGTTTACTTTATCCAAGGATTCACCTCTCGGAGCAGTTAACACAGCTCGAAGTGATGAGAATAGTTTGGAACATGAACATGAATTGACGGATCCTAAACTGGTACATGGTGACTTTTCCAGTGAACTACCTCTCAGACCAGTTCTTACAGATCGAAGTGGGGAGGATATTCTTGAACAATTAACTGAATTGACGGCTAAATGTACCAAAATGGAAGAAACAATCTCAAGTCTTCGAGAGTTGGATGTGTTTCAGGGTAAAGAGCTTAGGAGGCTGAAGCACAAGATGTTTGTAATGGAAAAGGTACAAAGACCTGGGATTGTTGTTTTGAGGCACATGATAAAGCTAAGAAAGAAGGTGGACTTCTCTCCAGATGTGAATATGGAGAATGTACCCAAACAGGGGAGGAGTGAAGGCATGACTTCAGGGGAGGCTGTAGATGTTCATATAAGTGAGGATGTGGATGTGGATAATGGAGATCAAGCAGAAATTTTTTTGGTATCTGATAAAGATGGGAATGAAGCTGTTCTTGAAAGTTTGAAGACTGTGGTAGAAGATGAGGTGATGCAGGACACAGCCACTGATAGTGTGTCTGCAACCACGGCTAGTATTCTTGAAACCACTTCTGTAGTTTCAGATGAGGTAATCATAACCACTCCCAATTTAAACGTACCCACTGCTATCATAACCACTTCTACAATTGTTACAACCACCTCTGTATCACCACCTAAATCTAAAGAAGATGGGAAAGAAGTTGCAAGTACACTGATCAATCTAAGTAAAACCTCATCTAACCTTACACCCATCATTGCACCTGTTTCATCACATAAATCTACTGCAACCAAACCCAAAGGTAAAATTTTAGTTATTGGTGAGCTTTTAAAGAAGAAGGTGGTTCAACCAGACATTGGTAATGGTAAAGGTATTGCAGCACCTGTTTTGAAGTTTAAAAGTGTAGAAGAACAAATTGCTTATGATGAAGAGTATACTAGAAAAATGCTAGCTGAAGAGGAAGCAGCTTGGGAGAAACAGAAGCAAGAAGATGAGGAGGGTACCCAGAAATGGTTAGCTATATGGTATGAAACACAAAACTATCTTGAAGCTTCTAATCAAATATAGGATGAGTTTACTACTCAAGAATGGGCATTGTTAGATGTTGATGAAAGAGCTAGAATTTTGAGTGAATGGGCAAGGAGGATCAGTAAGGAGAAAAAGCAAGTTATAAGGAAGAAACCTCCTACTAAAGGTGAGATGAAGAATGTAATGATGAAGATTGTTAAGCATTCAGGAATACATATTTCTGAAAATCTTAGTAAATGTTCATTTGAAAGAATTCATGAGTTGTATCTGATGTGTATGAGGATTAATAATGATAATTTCTTGCCAATGAATTCTAAAAAAGAAGAAAAGTGGATTCAAAGTAGACAAAAGAGAAAAAATGAGATTCAGGAGACTTCTGGTTCTAAAAGAATGAAAGTGAATGAAGATGTTAATCAAATTATCTGTTATGAATTTGAACTTAAAGGAAGTGAAGGATGTTGGAAAATTCAAAGAGGCAGTAATGAAGTTTCTGAGTTTGTGACATTTTCACAGATGCTTCAATATATGGATAGAGATGATTTGATAAGTCTTTGGATGCTCTACAAGAATAATTTTGATGCTGTACAACCAGATGATAATCATGAGAAAATGGTGTACGATTATATAAAGATTTTGTTTGAACCTACTCATGATGAACCTGAGTGGAAAGGACTCTACAATGGTCAAGTTACAAGATGGTTTTTATATCAAACTTGTGGAGTTCATGTGCTAACTGTGTCTGGAGAAGTTATTCATATGCTTGTAGAAGGTGATTATCCTCAATTGAATAAACATCCAGAAGTTATTACTCAGATGGTGAAGCCTGGTGGTTTAAAGATGTTGATGTCCTATGATGGTCAAGCTTACAATTTGTTGCTGAATTATGAGGCAATTCTTAAAAATAGTAAGTGTTTGGCTACATCCTCCAATTCAGGTGTTTTGAGCTTAAAAGAAGCTTGAGAATTCTCTTTGAATGTATCAAGTTTAGGGGAGGATTGTTGGGTTTTTGGTTCCTTGGATCAGGAATTATTCTAAGTGTTGGAACCACGGAGAGAGTTGGTGAAACCACGGACAGAAGAATGAATCCACTGCTGAAGATAAACCGCGGCTAGTAGTATTTTGTAACCACGGATATTGTATTGTAACCACTGCTAGTCTTGTATAGTCGGTTTAATATTTTGTATTAGATAAATATGGAAAAGATATTTATCTTGTAGGTTACGTTTTGTATTATGTAAAGGACTCCTTAGACTATAAAAAGAGGTCCTAGGTTAGATTAGATATACATATGTTTTATATCTAAGGTCGAAACACTTCAAGATTGTAAAACCCTAATACTGGTTAGAGTATTCGTATTAATAATAATATTGAGGTGTTGAATGTTTATTGTTCTTCTTCTTAAGATTAAGCATTAAATTCCACGTGATACTTAATAAGTCTTTGTATAAGTCAGTTTCTATATTAGATCGTTTGCTCAACTGGGATCAACACTTGATTTGAACAATCTCCCTAGTGTAGAGAAATTGTTTCCTTTGAAGTATTCTGCTTTGACGTCTTAGATTTCTTTGTTCTTTGATCTTTGTTCTTTGTGATGGTAGTGATAGTATGTTGTGGTAGTCTGCATCAGGTCTGCTTCGTTGCTCCAGTGTCTCCACATCTTTCTCCAACATGCTCACACGCTCTTTGACGTTTGATTTCAGTACTAATGTAGTTCTCTCAGTCTTTAACTTTGTAGATTCTTTGGCTTTGATGAAGAATCATTTTGACTTTGTGTTGCCTTTGGAGAGAACTTCAATTAGTGTTGTTGTTGGTATGAGCATGTGGAGAATTCAGCACGATTTTTTCCACCCGCGAGCATCCATAAGAAGAAAACATAAAACATGGGTTAGAAATAATCCAGCGCTTACAAGTTCAAACTTTGAGAGTGTTAACAGCGTAGTATGAAAACACAACTCTAATTCTCACAAAGGCTGTTCCTGAACTGGAGTCCTATAAGTGAGATAACACGATGTAACGAGGTACACCTACAGTTCAGATGAGCCGCTAAGGTACACCGAAGCATCACCCACGACTGTAGACCGTTTAAGACACACTAAGCGTAATCCACGGGGAGTTACTGAACTGACTTGCTGTCAGGGATGTTTGATGTTGACCCTGGCAGGAGTTTCTATTCAATCACTGAGGATCACATGTGTGAACCTCTCATAAATGTTCTCAACAGATTTCTATGATCTGTGTAGGACTCGATAACGTATCACTTGTGTCCTTATTGATGATCAACAAGTGATGAAATGTCAAGTGTACCTAAGAGATCTTTTGATGAATCTCGTGGCTCTAGACTCAATAGTGCGCTTTGGTTTTCCTGAGCGGAGACTAAGGAGAGGGTCTCCTTGTTTCAATACCAGCAATCTCTAAGAGAAAGCCGATAGTTTACGTAGGGTTTCCTGTGAGAATCAAACAAGCTTCTATTGGGAGAAACTTGAGTGGCTAAGAAGGTTTAGTGTATGCGTCCTCTGGGTCCATGACGACTTTTAATCTTCAATACCGGTGTCAACTAGTGACAACCAGTAGCGTATGAATTGAACCCGGTGGCTTCCCTAAGTTGAATAATCTGGAGGGCTATTTATTTTCACCCTTTTCTTTACATTTCTTTTTAATTCTTCAACTCCTTCTTTCTCCGATTCTCACTTTCTCCTTTTTATAATCATACATAAGGACTTCTAATTCTAACAATTGGTGGTGTCCTTGGGTAGATCCCTCCGGCTTTGGCGGATCATAGGACGGTTGTTCCTAACCTTAATCTCCTTATAACTCCATTGCCATAAAACCAATTTCTTGAAAATTTCTCAAAGTGTTTATGAATAAAACATTTTAGAACACTTTGAGAGTTTTATATTTTGCAGAAATACTCCCCCTCCACACATGCTTAAGTGTTTTGACAGAAATTTGCATGGTGAGAGAGGAGCGTGCACTTTTTGAATTGATCGACTCAAGATAGAAAATTCCTTGTGAGACACGATTACGTTGCATATTTAAAGAGATGCATTGTCAGCTTTTAGGTGACAACTAGCTCTAATAACTACCTTGAAGATGTGGACAACCCCGAGAGGTTGTCAAACCCGTCAAAGTTCATGCCTATCAAGAGCTTCTCGAATAGGTACAATTTACTCGGATAAATCTTAGAAGACAAATCTTTTCTATGTATGACTGTTCAGATCCTATCAATTCATGGGTTGAAGTCTTTTGCACAACGATTCATTTGCTATTCACAACATATTTCTTATCACAATATTTTTCTCCCCCTCAAAAATGGCATATTAATGTTATTTTTGATGAAATTTTGAGATTGAATATGTCCATTTCGAGTTTTGCGGGAAGATTACCACAAAAGAACAATTAGTGAACAAAGTTTTTAGTCAAATACTCCCCCTCAACAAGTGATATAAACTTTTGAGGTTTTGAAAATCATAAGGGGAAGTACTTGTCCTTTTGAGCAAAACCTTTGAAAAAATGAAAGGTTTGATAATTTTTACTCAAAAGTAAGAAGCTTTCGATCCTTTTATAGGATTGTGGCACTGAAGCATACCACAGGGTCCTTTCATTACAAGAACAGGTTGTACACTGTTATGTGTACGCAAGACATTGTCAAATAATAATCACACATCCAAATCAATTATAAAGAAACAGTTCAAGGGGTACCAGGAGATTTAAGTAGTCCAGCAACAACTCCAGGAATGCGAACTTGGCGTTGATAGCCTGTGAGATTAATCATGGGATGACCACCTACGAAGCTCTCCAAAGTTCTGAACTGGTCCCTTCTGTACAACCTTTCATCGATACGAGTGATGATCTTTTTAACATCCGTTTTCTCCCTCGAATTCCATCGCTTAGGTGACCCAATGCCTTCATGTATCGCCTTTAACCGATAAGCTAACCCATCCCTGACGTGCTTCAGTGTATGATCCCCAAACTTATGAAGCTCTTTACACGCCATCAAGTAGTTGCGGTGTAGTTCACTGCGGTAGACTACGCCAAATGGTTTGCTGATGAGAGGTATTGAGGAAGGTGGTTGATGTCAGGAACTTCTAGCTGAGGTCTGGTGAGGTTGACACGTGTCTGATACGATTCAACGGCAAGTTGTAAGTCCTCTACACGTTCCTGGATCACTATGCTTCTGATGAAGATTAGTAAGGACTTGATGTATTCACGTTGGATTTCTGTCGAGAATTGTCTCATTCTTCCCTGTACCTTAGCAAGATACAGATCTTCAATGTCTTCAAGAGACAAATCTGAAAGTCCACTTCACAGAAAGCATAGTCCTCTTCGTCTTGTCTTTTGACCACGATTTTCTTGATGAAAGTGTAGTCCCATTTAGACGAGAGTGCTACATGCTTAACAGCAACGATCCCTTTATCACTGAGCACTTCATGTGTAGACTTTTGAACCTGGCAGATTTTGTAGTAGATTCTTCGGCGTTCAGGCCAATGGTGAATCCCATACATTGCATCAATTTCATACTTCTCCAAGTTGTTGACAAACATGTGAGAAGCCTTTTCTTCGATGGTGTGGAAAACTAGAAGGGGGGGTTGAATAGTTTTACCAATTTAAAACTTCCTTTTAAATATTTAGATCGACTTATGTCAATCTATTTGGTTGTTTATGTTGGACGTTGATAGATAGATATATAAACGTGTAATGAAAGATAAAGAGTAAGAAGCACATCACCACGACACAAGTATTTATAGTGGTTCGGCTACAAGGACACCTTCCTTGCCCTACTCCACTCCCCGAGTCACCTACTCGAGAGTTCGTAAGCACTACACCAACTCCTTATGGCGGAGAAGCCTTCACAACGTCGCTAAACCTTTTTCTGGTACAAAGCTAAATACCGAGTTCTTTCACACCAAGGCGAACCACACCTAACAAAACGTCGCCTACCCATTATGCGGTGCTAGGCTAACCACCGAGTTCTTTCACACCTTAGGAGAACTAGTCCTATCACAACGTAGCCTACCCTTTATTAGGTACTAGGCTAAGTACCTAGTTCCATTACTATGGAGGAACTACTACCCTTCACAACATAACACCTAATATCAAGGAGATCCACTCCTTGTTACAACATCATCAAGGATATCACCATCCTTGGAAATAAACAAGTACTTATATGTATAACGATGCACCTCATCGATTATACGACCTACGCATTCTTCCCAAATGCGACTTGATTAGATTCTTCGGCATCCTTTACTAATGCCTTTGACACAACGATTGGCACCCTTCACTAATGCCTTCGTCCTGACACCTTTAGCATTCTTCACTAATGCTTTGACACGGATGATGAGCACCTTTCACTGATGCTTTCATCTTGACACTTTCGGCATCCTTCACTAATGCCTTCAACCCAACATCTATGGAGAAAGGTAGAACTATCAACAAGAGAACCTTCGTTGTCTTGATGATGACGAAGCATGGCAACTCATGGACTTGATCTTGCACGTCTTCAAGAAGTGGTGATCTCTCCTTTAAGAGGAACCTAGAAGATCACACAAAAAAAAAGACAAAACTACATAGATCTCTTGGATCTGAGGTTAGTGGGTTAGAATACTTGGAGGAAGTATGTGTGTAAAGTCATGAATAGAAAGGAAGAAATGGCTCTCTATTTATAGAGAAAATTCTCTGCTGTTCCCCGGATCCCACGGATCCCTTCCACTTGGGATCCGGCTAGCACAAAGCTAGGGATCCGTGGAACGCTCCTCTTTGCCCATGGGTATTTTTGGTTATGGGTCATGGGTTATGGGTTGATCCATGGTTTTCTTTCTAGATACAATGTATCTTAAGGATACAATGAACTTGGTCAAGTGGTATATACAAAACCATGGGTTATGGGTCAATACCATTTGTTAGTATACAATGTATCTTAAGGGTACAATGAACTTGGTCAAGTGGTATATATAAAACCATGGGTTATGGGTCAATACCATTTGCTAGTTTTTACCCATTTAGTATATACTTGTTTTTACCCAACTACATTCAATGTATTTGGTCAATGGGTCAAATACTTAAGTTTCTACCCATTTATATTACCCAATATACTACATACTAGTTATGTGTATATTTACCCAAATATGTAAACACTAGTTGTTGTACATATGTGATACTAAATCATAGAATCCCTTATACTTGTTTTAGTGTTTTATGTGAAAATGTGAATATGTTAGAAACTATTAGTTCAAACCATTTACGAATTTTATTTGTTTCGTTAATATGATTTTACGTTTGTTATCGACAAAACATTAGAAGATCGTAAAATATAAATAAACGTTTTTACGGCTTATTTGTATTAACAGATGGCTATGCAGTTTGAGTAAATAGCTGCCGGGAACGGAAGTGTTAGTGATGTAGCGTATTTCTTTGACACATCGCTACCATGTAGAAGAAATTCTAGGTCTTTGTTGAAGAAGTAGCGGAATGGAATCTTTGGTTGATCTGGTTGGCCAATCGTTGGTAGAGGTCTTGTCCAGTCGGTGTAGTATGGAGCCTTGTCTTTTCTGGTGAAGTCAATGTTTGCTTCAGGGTTGAGCCAATCAATGTTATTAGACATGGCTCGTGCTATGTTTTCAAGATGATATTCAACTTCAATAGCACTTTCAGAGCAGTTGAAAATCTTCATTCTTGATGCGTCTCAACTCTGATTTGTTCATCTTTTTCACCCGAAATTTTTCTTGAAGTAACTTAGCATTCTCCAAAGTTCGACCTTCTACCGTATCTTGACCTTCAGGTAAGGAGGGAGTAGCATCAACAAGTGTATAAAACCAGTCATCTTCGTCTATCCATGATACGACATCAGCCTTAGGCGTCTTCTTCTTCTTCTTTGGCCTACATGAGGATGCTGGTTTCTTTGCTGAAGCGGGAGAGGTGGGTTGTTGTTGGGGATCAGGGACTACCTCATCGTTACCACCAGTGTATTTGAAATGATCACTAGTTTTCTCTTTCTGGGGTGGTGACTCAGAGTCCTGAGATTTGTCATCAGAAGAACGTGGAGGAGATCGTTGTTGAGATGGAGTCCTTTGGGGTGGTGGTGGCATAGAAGATGATTCACCAGACTTCTTTGGGCGTTTAGGCTCCTTATCCTTATCTTTATCCTTATCGTCACCGTCTCTTGGACGTTTAGGCCTTTTAGCTTTGACTCTGCATGCTGTTTTGAGTTGGTATTCCAGCAATGCGTCAAACAATTTACCTTCGTAAGAAGCAAATGTTGCAGATCGTTTTGACATTTGTGTTACCAGCCTGGAAACCAATTCAGCATCGGAGAACACTATAGGATGAGTTGGGTTGATTGTCACGGTTAGAGGTGTTGATCTTATAGTTTGCTTGGCCAGTTGCATGAGATTTGGAAGAAGTTGTCTGGTGAACATTTCCCTTGTCACTCCAGGAATAGTGTCGAGAAGGAATTTGTTAGTATATCCCTTAATCATCTCGTTCAATTCCCCTTGGACATCACGTTGCATAAATTTTTGGATATACTCCCTTTCACTTGACATCTTGACTGTAACACACCCAATTTCGTGATACGCAGCGGAATTCAAACTGGGTGTTACTTCATGGCACAACAGTCATAACAATAGAAAACAAACTATAATGGAGTCGTTTTAAAAGATTTATCATTCGATTTATATAAATATCAGAGTTTACAAAAATGAGGTCCCAGTAGTTTCACGGTTTACAAAATACATTAAATTGGTTTTCGAATGATAATAAAATTTATAGCCTTCTTGATCTAGTCCTTGCTCTTCCGTGCCAGCTTTCGACATTATGGACCTGAAATACATGCTTAAAACTGTCAACACAAAGGTTGAGTGAATTCATAGAGTTTAGGAAATCAGTTGAACACATAATGTTTGTAGTGTGAGTTATAAATTCACACCAATGGTTTGAAAACCAAAAGAGATATTATTGCACTAAGCTCATGATACCGAAAACGTTAACAAATTGTCATAAAATAGTAAACGATGCCCTAATAGGTAATTTGCCAATAAACCTATAGATGTTCAAATAGAGTGCGTTTGTTTGCCTACCTGGTCAACACAAACGGGATTTGTCATTCCCGATAGATCTATCCACATTATTCGCGTTCACTCGCAAGTGATTAATGGTTCATGATAATAGGGACTTAAGATTGGCAATAGTGGTACTTAGTGCAAGTAATACATTCAGATAAGCATACAGTTTGAAAGCAATGTGTTCGATTTAAAATAAAGCATGTATCTCCCCCAAGGGTTTGTAAAATAATTTAGTAATAGAAAGTGAGGCTATGAACTCACCGTAGTGTAAATGATGTTAAGTACTTTAACGGATGACGGAAAAGTCGGAAAACTCCTACGTGCAACCTAGAAATGAAATGTTGCGTCTTAAGTTTGGAATAATGTTTTAGGAAAACATAAACCATTATATATATATTTCTATGTTGATCATGATGTAGTCAATTATCATTTGATGTTTATAGAAAGATCTTTAATATGTGAAAACGTATTTAGTTTATAGATATCGTACTACCGTTCGGGCCATCATAATTCAGAGGTCATGCAGTAAACGTTCGAGGAGCTAGGACACTTTAAATCGTAAATCCAGCAACTCGTCGATACGTTTTACTCAAATGAAACCCCTCACATGAAGCTCCCTACTATTGTAGCACTTAGTAAATACAACATATGTTTTGAGTGAAGGTTGTTATAACATAAAGTTTATCATGTTTTAATAAGTATCTAGTTTTTACAAGTTCTCATCGTTTCATAAGTATAATTACCATAGTTAACGGTCTTGGGCAAACAAGCCTTGAGGCTTTAGCCATGGCCTTGCCGTGACTTTGGTCTTGACTACCATGGTCTTGAGAGTTAGCTTTGGCCTTAGCCATAGCCGTGGTCTTGGCTTATGGCCATTAGGCCTCTTGGTTTGTTTTTAGTTGTGACAAAAGTATAGTTATGAGACTAAATATAGGGCAGTTTCTGTTTATGAAAATTAATGGCCTGTTTATGCGTTTTCAAGGTCCGAGCTTCTTTTTAATTGAAGGAAACGGCGTTCCGGACAACTTTCGTGTTTTAACTTTTTGATGAATCGGACCAGAAGTACATTTCAAATGGCAGAACCAAAACAGTTACAAAATGGCAGTTTTGGCGTTTATGTTTCGCTAACTTCTTTTGCCTATAACTTTTGACTCGTTTGTCCGTTTCGGGTGATTCAAATTGCTATGTTTTTGTTTTAATATTATCTACAAGAATATGAAAAGTATCAGATCTATATGTGGCCGATTTTGTGGAAACTTTGTACAAAATTTTATCATTTATACACTTACTAACCCAAGTTTAACATATAGGTTCTTATAACTTGTTTTAAAGATTTTTGTACATTATGATCCAACATAGTAACTATATATATAGCATGAAGTAGTTAATATTATGAATAATAAAGATGAGATGATGGTGGTGATAAGTTGCTTACAACTTTTGGCTTTCAATAAGAAAGGAGTAACTAGTAAGGATCGGACTTTGATTGATCGCTTAAGACTTTGGATTGAGCTAGCTTTCCACACCTTGGCACCCTTGCAAACTTGAAGAGTTGGTGATGAAGTACTAAGTGACTTGAGTGGATTTAAACTCAAGAAGATCACTTAAACTTGCTAGAGATTTGATGAAGTAGCTTGATCTTTGAAACTTCATTGCATAAACTTGGAGTTTATAGATCAAATGATGGAAGATGTGAAGGATTTATGATATGAACGACCAAGAACAGATTGTGGAGGTCTTTAGGATGTATTTTACTTCCTATTTATAGGAGGGCAAGTTTGGTTAACCATATATTGGGTTAAATATTAACCATGGTTAAGTTAGGACACTTGTAAAGATCTAAATGTACCATGGTTAGGATGATGCCACCAAAATGATTACTCTCCCCCCTTAGGTCGGCCTAAACAAGATAAGATGACTTAGGTGGTTAGTTTTGGTATTATCTTGGTTACGGAGTGAGTTTTGGTTCCGTTAATCGCTAATCGTAAGCCGTTAAGCCATAAAACGTAAAACCGGGTATCGTAAAAATACGAAACTTGTAGGAATGATAAAACTCATCATTATACTCCATATAAAAATATAAAATGGGTGATAAGTCTCATTGGGTGTAAAAACGCTAGTTAAAGCTGGAAATATGGGTCAAAAACGCGTAATTCGCAGTTTATCAGAAAAGAACGAAATTTCAGGGAAACGATCGTGAATTTATTTAGAGTAGACTAAAATTAGTCTAAAAGTGATATGAGATATTAAAATTTGTTTTTCGTCATACGCGGGATAACTTTATAGTTATTCGTGAAATTTAAAAGTTACGCGATTTAAGCAAAAATGTAGAACGTACAAGGTTAATTCCTTTATGGTCAAAGGAGGAGGGAAATATGTTTGAATTTTCCAAAAAATTTAAAAGTGTCAAAAACATATTAGAAACACAGTGCAGGAATCGTTAAGTCTGGATGTAAGTTGAATTGTTTAAAACGTAAGTTTAGTTTTGTTCCGCGCTGGGCTTATTTGGTTATATTAAAAATAATAATTCTTAAAAATTCTCAAATTAATCATGAATGATCTAAAAATTTATCTGATGCGAGGAAAATTATCAGGGTTGATTTTCGTTAAGCGCGTGATGTTTAAACGGTGGACCGTCCAAAACGAAACTTTAAAACGATATTTACTTAATAACTTTTGCGAAAATGATCTAACGATGGTCGAATTCTCAGGTCATTACTAAAATAATTTATCTTACGAGAATGTGAAATAAAAGTTTTACGGATGAATAGTGAAAGTAAATAGTTAATGTGAATAGTAAATTCTCAAAAATGAAAAGTAACCTAAAAATGCGGGTGGTTACAGTCTCACCCCCTTAATGGGAATTCCGTCCCGGAATTCAATGTGTGTTACTCGATGTTGAAGTGTCTAGGAACATGAGGGTGTATACGCCGAATCCTAGCCTTTGCGTTTTCAAGTTTCTGGTCATAGGATGTATTATGTACCATGTGGCTTAAGTTGATCACTTAAAGGGTTTTGTTAAAATCTTATAGAGTCCAATATACCTCAAGTTTGGCTTTTCCCAATTCTCAAAACGAATCATATCTTATTGTATCGAGGCTATCAATAAAACCTTAATTTCTAACATGGAGTTTTTGGTGATAGTGTGTGGCATGGAGCCTAATTTGTATTTGTATGGTTTTCTTAGTTGTTTCGTGGGTGATTTTCTAAACACCTTAGTCCAGCAAATGGTTAACTAACACTTTCGTCAATATAGTGCCTCAAAATGGAATTGTTTTGTTGTTGTTGGGGTATCTGTTGTTAATCAAAGGTGTAAGATATTGTTGGTGTGAAATGGTTTGTAATGATGTGAAAAATGTCGTTGTAGGGAAAGTCTTGCTAGTGGCAAGTGGTTATCCAAACCATTTACAAAGTTGATCATGTCTTAGGTGGTTTCGGGATGAAGGTCATATCTTATAGTGTTTAGAAGAAACGTGGTACTGTGAAGTTTTACATACTGACTTATAATGGAGTTCAGATAATGATGTGATATGTTGACGATTAGAAGAGTGTAGCGTATGTTTACCATTATTCTTAGGTAGAGATGTCAAGTTTGTTTTAAAATCAAAAGTGAATTTTAAAGGAATATGGCGGAATGATAGCCTTGAAACCTAATCAGGCTAGTACCTCTAAGAAATGACGAGAAGATTTGATGACTATCCCAAGATAGTAGTTCAGATTATCTCATGTATGAAAATTTCAAGAATGAAATTAGGTAGTATAAATGAGATGTTAAGATTTTGCTGAGTGGTAAGACACTATCGCGTCTCTAGATCTTTTCTGGTGGTTTATCGAGTTTAAGTAGGAAATTAACCTGAATATAACCCTTGTATAACTATTATCAGTGTTTGAAAAATTTAAGTTGAACATAGTTAATCAGACTATGATCCATTATCGAGGGTTAAATATAGGTGATTAGGCTATATTTAGCTGAGGTTCGATAAATTTTTCAAATACCTAAATTAGGTATACTTGTGATATGTTCATAGCTTTTGAGAAATTTTCCACTAAGCAAAGGCGATATCAAACCATCCAGTTGCAAGTCCTGGCCATAAAAGACTTGTAACCTATGTTTTCACATTCCATTGCATAGAAGATAACATGGGTAGATACGTGTGGAAAGGAAATCTTAAGTAATTCTAAAATAGTCTACACTTGGCTAGCATCACAGACCTTTAACAATGAAGGTTTCAGAAGAGAATTTTGATGAATGTAGGGAACGTTGCTGAACTTCAGCTTTTGTAGATGATGAGTCACTTTGTCCTTTAGAAATCCTATTTCTTGTATTTCCATTAGGGAAATTGATAGACTGTGATGGGTTTCATGTAAAACAATATCATATATTGTTTATAAGATAATTTTTAGAGACTATTGTATAACTTACAATATCTGAGGAGTAGTTGAGACCATTGTGCAACTCACAATGTCTAAGAAATGATGGAGAGATCATTGTGTACTCACAATGTCTTGAGAAATGATGGAGTGATCATTGTGTACTCACAATGTCTTGAGAAATGATGGAGTGATCATTGTGTACTCACAATGTCTTGAGAAATAAATGAGACCACTGTAAGATTTACAGTTTCTGAGAATGTAATAGAGACCACTGTAGGATTTACAGTGTCTGAGAATGTAATAGAGACCACTGTAGGATTTACAGTGTCTTGAAAAATGAATGAGACCATTGTATATCACAATGTCTGGGAAGTAGGAAAGACCATTGTAGTCAGTTACAATGTCTTCGAGGAAGTTTCGTAATCCTAAAATGCATGAGTAGATGCATGATTGGGAGATTGGGAAAATATGATTGTGCCGTAATGCCTTAGAATAGGCATACGCAGATATGTTGAGTACTTTGTTTATGATTGAAATTAGGTCAAGTGTATATATCAATATACTAGTATGTTTGTATAGCTTAAAATGCCTAAAAGTCACATAATCGTCTGGAGGATGGAAGGCACGGAGAACGGAAGGCTATAAAATGTTTTGTTTGTAAAAGTAGTTATAGTTTAAGTCTCAATTAGACCCGTTTCTCTATAACTGTGGCTCTGATACCAATCTGTAACACCCCCAATTTTGTGATACGCAGCGGAATTCAAACTGGGTGTTACTTCATGGCACAACAGTCATAACAATAGAAAACAAACTCTAATGGAGTCGTTTTAAAAGATTTATCATTCGATTTATATAAATATCAGAGTTTACAAAAATGAGGTCCCAGTAGTTTCACGGTTTTCCAAAATACATTAAATTGGTTTTCGAATGATAATAAAATTTATAGCCTTCTTGATCTAGTCCTTGCTCTTTCGTGCCAGCTTTCGACATTATGGACCTGAAATACATGCTTAAAACTGTCAACACAAAGGTTGAGTGAATTCATAGAGTTTAGGAAATCAGTTGAACACATAATGTTTGTAGTGTGAGTTATAAATTCACACCAATGGTTTGAAAACCAAAAGAGATATTATTGCACTAAGCTCATGATACCGAAAACGTTAACAGCTGTCATATAATAGTAACCGATGCCCCAAGTAGGTAAAATTTGCCAATAAACCTATAGATGTTCAAATAGAGTGCGTTTGTTTGCCTACCCGGTCAACACAAACGGGATTTTTCATTCCCGATAGATCTATCCACATTATTCGCGTTCACTCGCAAGTGATTAATGGTTCATGATAATAGGGACTTAAGATTGGCAATAGTGGTACTTAGTGCAAGTAATACATTCAGATAAGCATACAGTTTGAAAGCAATGTGTTCGATTTAAAATAAAGCATGTATCTCCCCCAAGGGTTTGTAAAACAATTTAGTAATAGAAAGTGGGGCTATGAACTCACCGTAGTGTAAATGATGTTAAGTACTTTAACGGATGGTGGAAAAGTCGGAAAACTCCTACGTGCAACCTAGAAATGAAATGTTGCGTCTTAAGTTTGGAATAATGTTTTAGGAAAACATAAACCATTCTATATATATTTCTATGTTGATCATGATGTAGTCAATTATCATTTGATGTTTATAGAAAGATCTTTAATATGTGAAAACGTATTTAGTTTATAGATATCGTACTAACGTTCGGGCCATCATAATTCAGAGGTCATGCAGTAAACGTTCGAGGAGCTAGGACACTTTAAATCGTAAATCCAGCAACTAGTCGATACGTTTTACTCAAATGAAACCCCTCACATGAAGCTCCCTACTATTGTAGCACTTAGTAAATACAACATATGTTTTGAGTGAAGGTTGTTATAACATAAAGTTTATCATGTTTTAATAAGTATCTAGTTTTTACAAGTTCTCATCGTTTCATAAGTATAATTACCATAGTTAACGGTCTTGGGCAAACAAGCCTTGAGGCTTTAGCCATGGCCTTGCCGTGACTTTGGTCTTGACTACCATGGTCTTGAGACTTAGCTTTGGCCTTAGCCGTAGCCGTGGTCTTGGCTTATGGCCATTAGGCCTCTTGGTTTGTTTTTAGTTGTGACAAAAGTATAGTTATGAGACTAAATATAGGGCAGTTTCTGTTTATGAAAATTAATGGCCTGTTTATGCATTTTCAAGGTCCGAGATTCTTTAATACTGAAGGAAAACGGCGTTCCGGACAACTTTCGTGTTTTAACTTTTTGATGAATCGGACCAGAAGTACTACTTTTAAAATGGCAGAACCAAAACAGTTACAAAATGGCAGTTTCGGCGTTTATGTTTCGCTAACTTCTTTTTCCTATAACTTTTGACTCGTTTGTCCATTTTGGGTGATTCAAATTGCTATGTTTTTGTTTTAATATTATCTACAAGAATATGAAAAGTATCAGATCTATATGTGGCCGATTTTATGGAAACTTTGTACAAAATTTATCATTTATACACTTACTAACCCAAGTTTAACATATAGGCTCTTATAACTTGTTTTAAAGATTTTTGTACATTATGATCCAACATAGTAACTATATATATAGCATGAAGTAGTTAATATTATGAATAATAAAGATGAGATGATGGTGGTGATAAGTTGCTTACAACTTTTGGCTTTCAATAAGAAAGGAGTAACTAGTAAGGATCGGACTTTGATTGATCGCTTAAGACTTTGGATTGAGCTAGCTTTCCACACCTTGGCACCCTTGCAAACTTGAAGAGTTGGTGATGAAGTACTAAGTGACTTGAGTGGATTTAAACTCTAGAAGATCACTTAAACTTGCTAGAGATTTGATGAAGTAGCTTGATCTTTGAAACTTCATTGCATAAACTTGGAGTTTATAGATCAAATGATGGAAGATGTGAAGGATTTATGATATGAACGACCAAGAATATATTGTGGAGGTCTTTATGATGTATTTTACTTCCTATTTATAGGAGGGCAAGTTTGGTTAACCATATATTGGGTTAAATATTAACCATGGTTAAGTTAGGACACTTGTAAAGATCTAAATGTACCATGGTTAGGATGATGCCACCAAAATGATGACTCCCCCCCTTAGGTCGGCCTAAACAAGATAAGATGACTTAGGTGGTTAGTTTTGGTATTATCTTGGTTACGGAGTGAGTTTTGGTTCCGTTAATCGCTAATCGTAAGCCGTTAAGCCATAAAACGTAAAACCGGGTATCGTAAAAATACGAAACTTGTAGGAATGATGAAACTCATCATTATACTCCATCTAAAAATATAAAATGGGTGATAAGTCTCATTGGGTGCAAAAACGCTAGTTAAAGCTGGAAATATGGGTCAAAAACGCGTAATTCGTAGTTTATCAGAAAAGAACGAAATTTCAGGGAAACGACCGTGAATTTATTTAGAGTAGACTAAAATTAGTCTAAAAGTGATATGAGATGTTAAAATGTGTTTTTCGTCATACGCGGGATAACTTTACAGTTATTCGTGAAATTTAAAAGTTACGCGAGTTAAGCAAAAATGTAGAACGTACAAGGTTAATTCCTTTATGTTCAAAGGAGGAGGGAAATATGTTTGACTTTTCTAAAAAATTTAAAAGTGTCAAAAACATATTAGAAACACAGTGCAGGAATTGTTAAGTCTGGATGTAAGTTGAATTGTTTAAAACGTAAGTTTAGTTTTGTTCTCCGCTGGGCTTATTTGGTAATATTAAAAATAATAATTCGTAAAAATTCTAAAATTAATCATGAATGATCTAAAAATTTATCTGATGTGAGGAAAATTATCAGGGTTGATTTTCGTTAAGCGCGTGATGTTTAAACGGTGGACCGTCCAAAACGAAACTTTAAAACGATGTTTACTTAATAACTTTTGCGAAAATGATCTAACGATGGTCGAATTCTCAGGTCATTACTAAAATAATTTATCTTACGAGAATGTGAAATAAAAGTTTTACAGATGAATAGTGAAAGTGAATAGTTAATGTGAATAGTAAATTCTCGAAAATGAAAAGTAACCTAAAAATGCGGGTGGTTACATTGACTATCTTGTCATGTAGAAGATTGATGTTGTCAGTGAGTTGATTTAGCTTTTTGTTGAGCACGTCTTTCTTCCTGACTTGTTTGAAAGCTCATACAATCTTTGTTTTAGCCCGGGATATCCAAGAGTCAGTTGGTTTCTTCACAGATTTAGATGTGGATCGTGTTGTGCCTTTGGATGGTGGATGTGAAGAGTGAGAAGATGAGTCTGATGATGAGGAGACGTAAGGTTGCTCTGGTTCCATAGGTGGCTCAGAAGTTTCCTCCTTGGATCGTGCGGGACTGTCCAGAAGAAAGTTATCATAATCAATATCTTCATCATTTCCAGACTTAGCCGTTTCATCAGCCTTAGCTTCTTCACCAGGAGTTTTCTCAGTCTTTTCCATGTCTGGTTCCTCTATGTCATAGTTGATGGAATCCTCAAGTTGCCTTTGCTGTTATTCATGGGTGATGGTGGTACCAATTCCCTTATCGGGTTGATTAACCGCATCGAAAACTGGTGTGGCTTGAGTTCCACCACTTGACCCTCCGGAGCCACGAGTTTGATCCCGTACGAATTCATCGGCAAGATATTTGAGTCTGAGGTTCTTCAAATTCTTTTGATAGTATCTTTCCTCATCAAATGGTTCTTCTTCAGAACTTTCCTTATAATGCTCAAGCACCAGAGTTTTCCCTTTACCTTTATCAGCTTTTGGACTAGAAGGTTTTGTAGCTGTTTGAGTATCAACGATTGGAGTTTCAGAATAAATGACCTCTTCGTCCGTGTCAGTCTCCTCTAAGTCCTCGTCCATTAGCTTTTGTTACGGTTCAGGTTTGGGAATAGGAACAGCAACCGTTGATGGTACTGTCCTTTTTCTGGGAGGAGTTCTCATTGGAAACTTTCTAGTGCTTTCATTCATCGCAATACTTCCTGTGCTGCCTCTCCTGGTTTTCCTAGTAGTTGTACCAGAGGACTTTTCATCAAGAAAACCTACTTTGCCTTCATCAACCGCTACCAGATACCTTTTGTATGAATAAAGTTGTTTGACCGCATCAGTAAGAAGGTGATCTGGTAACACTGCACCTTGTTTCTTTGTTGTTGATTCCTTAAATCTGACTGTGAGTGTAGACTCATACGACATGGAGTGATTGTTGGGGTCATTGAGTCTCAAGGGGATATCAGGATTATACCCTAGAGCTCTTTGGATCAACAATTTAGTGTACTGATATATGGGATCTTGAAGCCAAGATTTTTGAGGAAAAACATCATGTCGTCCCATATCAGAGCTTCAACTTCAATGTCTTTCATGTTGACCAAAGCCCAAAAGATTTGTAGTTCCATGAGCATGGGATGCTCATAACCACTATCACGTCCAGAAGCAGATTTGGTAATGATAATGTAGAGGGTTCTCCATGGCTGGGGAATATTCTTAAGATCCACGTATGACTACTTTGTGATTACTCCTGCAGCTTCGTCATAACCAATTTCGATCATGAATTGCAGAACGGCCTCTTCAGTTGGTGTGGCATTGTATTCAGCTGGCTCGATGACAGGAATAAGAAGGATAGCCCTTAAGTCTGCTGGTGTGATGGTGACTTGTTTGTGGTTGAGCGTCACCGTCATAGCATTTTGACCTTTGATCTTTTGCATTGTATGCCAGAATTGGTGAATGTAGATCTCGGGCACTGTAGCAGAGTTGGTGAGCATGTTCTGATAAGGGTGATTCCTCAGAATCTCCACAGCAATCAGACAAGAAGACTCTGAGCAGGTGAGACTATCAAAATCAACTCTAAGGTTGTTCTTTCCGATCTTCATTGGATAACCATGAGGGAAGATATCTTCAACAGTGAGAACGTTTGGTGCATCGACATTTTGCATTTGAGCGTCCATGTCGTGATCTGAAAGATATTTAGCCAAAAGAACCAACATATCGAATGACATTATGTTAGTCAACAGTTGATTTTATTGTCTATTTATTGAATGTGATATGTCGATGATTGTTACGAGTCCAATGTCACTTGTTAGTCCAATAGTCCAATGACGTCGTGATAAGTTTTGCGAGTTGATTAACTTTGAGTTTTAAAGATCAAGTTTTCACTTATTTTTCACAACTTATTAAACATTTAAGCTTATTGGTGACATTTTTTGGTTTCGTGGCGTTATGATTTATTTATTTACAAGTTTGCACGCGTAACAATTGATAATTAGGTTAAAACTAGGCTTAGGCATAAAATTTTAAGTTTATGCGTAAACAAAAATAGATATACGCGTAAACACAAGCTAATGCGTAGGATCTTGACTTACGCGTAAGAAATATTATGCGTAGGAAAAGAGGGCCTTAGGCGTAAAGCTTACACTTAAGCGTATATGGAACCTTACGCGTAAGGCTTACTCGTAAGAGTGAACCTTATGCGTAGAGGTTACTGTTTGCACATATCCTTCACAGGATACGCGTAGTCCCCATTGTAGAACCTTATGCGTAAAGGTTACGCGTAAGATTACTCTTACGCATAACATGCTACGCGTAAGGTGATCCTTATGCGTAGATGTTCAAGTAACCTTGATGCTGAGTTATTCACGCGTAGAAACCTGAAATAAACACATCATAACACTAATATTATCATCTATATACATTCCTTTCCAGTTCTAATCATGGAAACACTTTCAAGCAGTTATGCGTAGAAACAGGTTATGCGTAAACTTAAAACCCTAGTGTTCAATTTCTACGAGTAAGTGTTCTAGCCATAGGAATTACACCAAACTTTTTTTGGGATGTTTAAGAAGTCAAGTGAGTTGTTTTATGCAAGTTTTAACATCAAAACCTAAGTGGATCAAAAGTAACCAAATGCTAAGAACTTAAACCCTAACTTTCAATTTGAACGCGATTAGTGTTTCTAGGTAAGTTCTAGCCCTATATTTGGTTAATTCATCATGTAAACAACATTACTTAACTATCTTTTTAACTAGAAACATTCACATTTGAAAACAACCAAACTTACGCATAAACCCTAAATTTCAATCTCATTCAATTCGTGTATCTGGGTGAGTTTCGATGATAAAAATGGTATCATAGAGATTATACAAACTTTTTGACACTACCATTTCAACCACAAACACTCACACTTGATTAGGTGTTCATACGCTTATGCGTAGAACACAAAATCATTGCTAGGTCAAGATTTAACCATTAGTTTTTAAAACGACTCAAAACCTTTGTTTAAAATCTTGTTAAAAACACAGAAACACTTTCAAAATGAAGATCAGAAACACGGATTTGTAGATGGATTTTTAAGCGTAAGATTGGGTGGTTGAGTAATAAATGAGAAGAGTTAATGTTGGTTGAAGTGTTTTGTTTAAAAGAGTTTGAGCTTTTGACAGTTTAAGTCCCTCCACCTTAACCATTTACAACCAATGCTCATAACTTCCATTTTGGTTACCAAACGAAGGATATTTGGAAAGAAGTTTGACGACACTCCCCCTCGAATTAAGACATAATGAAATTTTATAAATTTTAGTCCGAGGAGTGTCAGTAAACCAGAAATGTGACCACCATAATCAAAGACACAATCAGGATAAGGTAACATGCAAGTACAAGGTTTTATGAAACCGAAAAATATTTAATTTCTCCCCCTCAACACTTGACCGAAAAAAATACTGAATTTTGAAGGATTAAAGTGTTGACAGAAGATTTGTACTTGCCATGTTAAAAGAAATTTAGATAGAAGAATATTTTTGTTGTTTTATCAGATTTTATATTTTTGTATTTTGTTTTTGAAAAATATTTACAAAAGAGGTTTTGGTGTTTGAATGTTTTTAAGAATGTTTTAAAAGTTCTTCCAGTTCCTCTAGAGTCAAACACAGCATACCAATCCGATGGACCAACTCGTTAAACCTAGCAGGAGCTAAGGCTTTGGTGAGGAGATCTGCCAGTTGGTGTTCAGTAGCCACAAAGTATAATTCAACAGTACCCTTTTCCACGTGCTCCTTGATGAAATGATATCGAAGCTCGATGTGCTTTGATTTGAAATGTTGAATAGAGTTGCACGAGATCGCAATAGCACTTCGATTGTCGTAGTACATCGGGATTTTGTCAAATACGTAACCATAGTCTTTGAGTTGTGTTCGCATCCAAATGACTTAAGCACAACACGCTGACATGGCTACATATTCTGCTTCGGTTGAGGACGACGATGTACAATCCTGCTTCTTCGATTGCCATGACACCAGTTTATCACCAAGAAATTGTAATGCTCCTGAAGTACTTTTTCGTGAATCTAAGCATCCTGCGTGATCAGAGTCAGAAAAAGCTATTAGTTCAAAACCAGAATCCTTCGGATACCAGATTCATAAATTAATGGTTTCCTTGATGTATCGGAGGATTCTTTTAGGCTCAGAGAGGTGGGTTTCAGTTGGTCTCGACTGATAACGGGATCAAAGATATACGGTAAAAACAATATCAGGCCTGCTAGCTATTAGATACATGAGAGACCCAATGATACTACGGTATTTTGTAGGGTCCACCAATTTCCCATGTAAATTAGCGTCTAGCTTTTTGGTATGTGCCATTGGTGTGGCATAGGTGTCACAGTTTTGGATTCCAAATTTGTTTAAAAGTTCAAGGGTATATTTGGACTGACTTAAGAAAATACCACGGGGTGATTGATGAACTTGCATTCCAAGAAAGAATGTGAGTTCACCCATCATTGACATTTCAAAATGTTTTGTCAGTAGTTTTGCAAAAGTATTTGAGTATTTTAAATGTGTTGACCCAAAAATGATGTCATCCACATAGATTTGAACGATTAAAATGTGAACCCCGTGATATTGTATGAAAAGTGTATGGTCGACCGAACCTTTGGTAAAATTATTGGCAATGAGGAAGGATGATAACTTATCGTACCACGACCGAGGAGCTTGTTTGAGTCCCTAGAGAGCTTTGTTCAGTTTGTAAACGTGGTTCGGGAACTCTGGATCAACGAATCCTTCCGGGTGACATAGACTGTTTTCTTCGTTGACCATTCAAAAGCAGTTTTGACTTCCATTTGAAAGACCGTTATATTCATATGAGCCGCGAACGCTAGAAATATCCGAACAGCCTCAAGACGAGCAACCAGAGCAAATGATTCTTCAAAGTCAATACCCTCTTCCTGTCTATAACCCTTAGCCGCCAGACGTGACTTGTTTCGATTACGGTTCCTTCACAAGATCCAATTTGTTTTTCCAAATCCATTTGAGACCAATGACATAGACCCCTGTTGGTCTTTCAATCATTTCCCATACTTCAAGACATTTAAACTGATTGAGTTCTTCTTGCATGGATTCAATCCAGTTGTCTTTGGTCATTGTGTCTTTAATGTTTGTAGGTTCAGATTGGCAGACAGTGAGTGCATAGATGCAATTTTCACCATCTGTGTGAAGACGTTGTCTCGTTACGACTGGTTGATTCGGGTTACCAATAATATTCTCAAGAGTATGGTCTTTTGTCCAACGATGTGTGGAGGGTTGATGTTGATACACATTATGCAGATTGGGAAGATTCAAATGGCTTGTTGATGATTCCGCAACATCAGGTGCACCAGTTTCATTAGCAAACGGGTTAAAGAACGCATTTGGATCAAAATCTGCAGGGGGGGTACTTCAAAGTTCGTAACATCATCACCGTTCATTTCGTTGGAAGCAGTTTGTTTAACTATTGTTGTAGAGTCAACTGGTGGTGCTTCTTCAACAGTAGTTGTTGTAGCAGGTGTATCAGGTATTGGAATATGATCAGGTTGAGCAACGGAAACATTGGATACACCTGGAGCACGTTCATCAATGTCGTCACTGAACAGAGGAGTAAATAACTTTTCCATTTGTTGACGAGTAAGCTGGGGGCTTAGTTTAGCTGATGATGGGGTTTGAGGGAAGTTTAAACGGTTGTGACCGGGTTCCAAGCTGTTATGCTCAGAAGCCATTTCTGTAAGCTCGTCGAAATTTGCATGAATCGTTTTCATAACCTGCTTTGTACGACGATTCCAGATCCGGTAACCTTTAGAATTCTCACAATATCCAATAAAGACTCTAATGTCAGCTTTGGCTTTGAGCTTTCCAAAGTCATCACGATCATTATTTGGATAGCAAAGGGATCCAAAGACATGAAAGTGTTTGAGATTCAGTTTTCTGTTGTGGATAAGCTCGAAAGGTGTTTTGTTGTGGCGTTTTGTAATCATTGATCGATTTTGAGTGTAGCATGCAAGTTATACAGCTTCTGCCCACAAGTAATCTGGAAGTTTAGCATTGATTAACATTGTTCTTGCAGCTTCCGCTAACGTACGGTTCCGTCTTTCAACAACTCCGTTTTGTTCTAGTGTGCGTGCAATAGATGTTTGATGCTCAATTCCCCTTTTCTCATAAAATTCCCGAAGAGTTTGATTAACAAATTCAGTTCCTTTGTCTGTTCTGATTTGTCATACTATGTTCCGGAGCTGAACTTGAATTTTCGTGAGAAAGGTGATGATCATCTGTGAAGCTTGATCTTTACTTCGAAGAAAGTAGACCCAAGTCCATCGTGAGTAGTTATCGACAATTATCAAGATGTAGCGTTTGCCATTAATCGTTTGCACACGCATCGGGCCACACAAGTCCATGTGAAGAAGATGAAGCACATGCTGAGAGCTGTGTTCCACCTTTGAAGGAAATTTCCCTTGTTCACATGTTGAGCATAGGTGATCTTTAGAGTATCGGAATCTCGGGAGACCTTCAACTAGTTTGTATCGAGCAAGGTTGGTTATGGTTTGAAAGTTTAAATGTGAGAGACGACGGTGCCATAGCCAAGATTTTGTTGATGTTGCCTTTGAAAGTAGACAGATGGGAGATGAAGCAATCACGTCTTGCATGGAGATAGTGTAGAGACTTGAATTGTGAGTGCCAGACATAACATCATTTCCTTGTAGATCACGAATGAAGCAAGTTTTCTCCCGAAAAGCAACTTCCAAATCTCCATCACCGAATTGACCAACAGAAAAGAGATTGTGACCGAGGCCATCCACATAGTAAACCCTGCTAATTTCGATGTTCCAATTGATGTAGTCTCTATAGCCCATGATAGCTGCGAAGTGATCATTCCCGAGTCTGACAGTGCCAATGAACTTTGCAACAAAGTTTGATAACAGTTTAAGATTGCCTGTCATGTGTCGGGAACATCCGTTATCAACAATCCAAAGGATGATTTGTATCACCTGCATTACACACAGACGACACAGATGGAATAGAAGTAGATGTAGAACCCGAAGATTTAGAGGGTTCCGAAGCAGTTATAGTAGAAATACACACATCAATGATTTTAGGTATCCATCTAAATCCTAGTGTATTATGTATCCATTTCTGCCATCTCCAACTAGTCTTTGCTTTAGTCTTAGTGAATGCACTAGGTGGTACTACGTGCCTTGGAGGTGATAATGGAGCCACAGGGACAGCAATGCGTTTCTTAGAATCTAAAGAGGGCGGTTTACCAAGCACAGACTTAGAAGCATTTGTGGGCCTAGAGGTATTCCGTTTCTTAGGATTCCGTAAACGAGACAAGATAGCTATAGCAACACATTTATCATGACAATTAGAAAGCATACTTTTACGAAAAATAATACAAGAAGCTTCAGACTTGATATCAAAAGTACTTAAAGGTTCAGCATTCGTTACATCACTTTTTCCATTACATTTGTCAGACGCAATATCTAAAGTGGGTGCAAATTGGGTCTTATTCAAATTCCTAGGGTGTTCTTCTACTTCAGCATTCTTATTTGTTCTTTTCTTAGGTCGCAACTTCCTATTCTTCCTTGTATTGCTCTTAGGCTGTGAAGTGCGGATGTTGGGAAAAGAAGCAATTATTCCTGTTTCAGTAGAGGGAAGCATATTACACTAGTACAAAAATGGGATTTGGTCACGCATGGTCGAAATGGAACAGCCTCACATTCGCATATTTGTGTGGCTGAAGGTACGAAAATTGACAACATGTACTAATTAGTCACACATGAAAATTTTAATTGTGTGACCATTAGAACTGTATCGCCACACAATTGAACGTTGTGTGGCTAAAGGTATCTGGTGATTTTGTTTCAGATCATTTAGCCACATATGAATTTGGAACGCGTGACAAATACAAGTAACCTTGATGCGTTAGTCACATGAAGTAATTTTTTGTGTGTCTAAATCATAGAGTCAAGTTTTGTCACACATTATTTAAGGGTGACTGATATGTTTTGCCAACTCTTTAGCCACATCTGAAATTGGAACAAGTGACAAATGAAAAGTAAGGTTCAAGCATTAGTCACGATATACATATAAACAGTGACAAATATATGTCACACACTTGAACACTGTGACCAAAAGCCATATATGGTCACACTAAATGTTTTGTCACACATTCGTTAAGTGTAGCCAAAATCCAGTACATATGTTCACGTAAGTTAATATGTGTGTTTAAAGTTTAGTTTGTGTTAGCTTGCCGAAAGCTAATCTATAAAGTCACATTTGCTACTAACACCGTGACCAAATGCCATATATGGTCACACTAAACGTTTTGTCACACATATTATTCAAGTGTAGCCAAAATCCAGTACATATGGTCACCTAACTTAATATGTGGCCATTGGATGATGAATAGTCACTCAAAATACACGTTTCCTCACTTTAAACACCATATGGTCACACTTATTAACACTTTTAGCCACTTTATGGTTAATTGTATGTGACTAAATACCCAAAACAAACATGCTTTGTGTGACTAAATGTTAGAAAATGCCACACAAACATAAAATTCATGTGGCCATTGGATGATCAATAGTCACACAAAAGACACCTTTCTTCACTTGAAACACCATATGGTCACACTTATTAACACTTTTAGCCACTTTATGATTAATTGTATGTGACTAAATACCCAAAACAAACATGCTTTGTGTGACTAAATGTTACAAAAGGCCACACAAACATAAAATCCAAGTGGCCATTGGATGATCAATAGTCACACAAAAGACATATTTCTTCACCTTAAACACCATATGGTCACACTTATTAACACTTTTAGCCACTTTATGCTTAATTGTATGTGACTAAATAACCAAAAGAAACATGCTTTGTGTGACTAAATGTTAGAAATGGCCACACAAAAAGAAATTTGATGTGGCCATTGGATTATCAATAGTCACACAAAAACTATTATGTTTTTCATAAACAGAACTAACTACTGAATACTAAAGCAGACTTATCTTATTTCGCGACTTAACCTTGTCTTGGCAGCCTTAACCACTAAAATTAACCTACCGACTTAACTTTGTCTGGAAGCTTTAACCACTAAAGTTTTCTGTTTATAAGTAGACCACAACACAAAATATATATATTTTTTTTGGGTGCAAAGATGAACTTGTATTAATCAAGGAAACTTTGTAAAATGAAAAAATCAACACACACTGATATAGACAAGTCCCATATCAAGTTGCATACTAGGCAACTCTATTCAATATCTAATATATCTGTTCTTATAAGTCTGATAACAAAAACAAACTGCCCATATCATACAACCATGGACAGATGACAACCAGTACAAAACCATCACAAAGAACACCTTTTAATGCACCAAGATGAACCATACACTTCCATATAGGGGCTATACCAAGTAGTTTACATTCCATCTCATGAATGGCTTCAACTACTTGGGAACACACACCCTAAATGAAGCCAACCAAATACTACACAATCCTAAAATCTGTTTATAAACGTGTCTACCAATAACAACTGATAACGCCTGGAATTACGTTTTAGCACATGCTAAATACTGGAATTATAACTGGATTACGGGAAGACACCGAAGCTTGGTCGTCGATGACAAAGTCAACAAGATTGAATCGACCATTTTGTTTCGCTCCCACCGACACTCCTCAACAATCGCTCTCCATATGGCGTTTATGGTAACGTGGTTCTTGCTTCTAGGCCTATCGCATTTGTGGTGTTGCGATTCACGTTCACATAAAACTCCATGTCTTCCGGTATCTCAAAGAATGCGTTATGGTACTTCCACATGTGATTTCGTTCCGTAAACTTATGTGGTATGTTCTGCATTAAAAAGAACAATGTAGCATGCTAATCAAAAGTATGTCCATGTGTTGAAGCATATATTAGTTTTTGCGATAATGACTGAAATGGTCTGATTTGTATCATTACTTACCAAACGACTCATGTCCGTGACATATGCAAGGATGGGCGTAAAAAATCCCTTTCACTTTCATGCTCTGTACATTCGTTCCAAGCACATATGTGTTTCATACGCTCATCTGCAATTGGAATTTAGTAAAAATGGTAATTAATAATTTAAAAGCTCTTATATGGAAAGGTTTATTTTTAAAATAAAGTCATAGATTATGTCTACACTTTGATTAACATACCTTCATCTACGGGGTTTCTCATGAACGGTCTTGTACGATTCAGCTCCATACGTTGCACATGTTCAGAACGCATCATCAGTCCATTTTCAGCAAATGGCATTAGGGAAAGAGTATTGTTTAGGAGATTTGTGAAAACAACTCTTGTGCCAAAAAACAGGTTTTCATCGTGAACCAATACATTCCATCCGTGCCCACCAAACTCATGCACGTGTCTGTTTTCCTCCAGTATTTCAATTTGACGGTGAGTGATAGCTGCTACGGGCACGCCAAAGAACAAGAACGTCAAATTGGTTATTGTCGGTATTGACCGGAAATTGCAAGGAATGACCTACGTTACAGTTTAGTTTAAAGAAAACATTAGCGGGTCAAACAATTAAAATAATTCCCATTTTCAACAAACTTATACAATGTAATGATTAACACTTTTTTCTTACCAGAGGTTGTGCAGGATATTCATCCAACGTAACCAGGCACCTACGTTGTCTGTAACCTAGAAGAGCCGGATCGTATCCGGGCATTCGTGGCTGCATCGTTGTACTGTTACATAATAACAGTCTTCTTCCTAATGAATGAAATGGAATGTGGCCACATTGATGTATTGTCTTTGATCAATAAAAGCTTGCCACTCGGACCCTTGCAAAGTAATGCGACCACGAACCAATTTCAAGTAAACCTTATGTTTGGTTCCCCTATTGTGGATTAGGTATATCCGGGCATCTTGGGGTACAAGTGTTTGATAAAAACAAAGCAGGAAGCATCTTAAATTTAAAAGTAAGCACGCATTATATCAATTTGATGGTTACATCGATAAATTTATAACCTTAAGTAAGCATTTTAAGTACAACTTACCTGCAATGTCCTAATGTTTGTGCGGTTTGCCTCCACCAACAATTGGATGCTCATTCTATTTTAAAACCACAATCGTCTTAATGGTCAATAAGGTTATCTCATATGCATAACATTCAACTAATACAAGTCTTAGATGATCAACACATCTTTATCATTAAGGTGTCAAACAAAATATGATTGAAGATGTACTACTACATATTTAACTATGTTTCAAAAACCAATAATCATATAGTCCTTTTAGAGTAAAAATCTGTATTTTTTAATGTTTATTCATCTTACCCCATACGTTTGTTAAAATCTAGTAAGAAATCCATAATCTACCCAACATACCGTACGCCATTGCTTCATCCAATGTTTAAACCTAAGCTCAGATAATTAATTACATAAGGTGTAGTGCTTTACCAAATCATATAAAAGCTATACTAACCTAGATTAAACATATGTTTACAAGTTTTCTAATTAGCTATTTAACAAATAGCTGCTACGTTTTCCACAATCCACATATATCCATGATTTTTTTTATTCAAATCATCCTATATTTACATGTCACACAATATTCTAAAGAATCAAATCGCATATAGTTCTAATAAAACGGCTGTTACATTATGATCAAACGATACTATATTCTTTAGGATATGTTAAACATTGCTGAAAAATTACCAAACATGCATTTGTATCCATCAACATATCAGAAACATGCATATCAATCTGTAACCACCGGTAAATTTCATCTCGTATTAAATTAATATAATATTCTAACGAAAGAATACTTATCCATTTTCTACATCTAATAATTTTTTTTGTTAAACGTTAACAGTACACCTGATCACAACAACTAACTAGTGTGACATGACTTACATTCTCAACAAATATGCTCACCGACACCGACATGGCTTATGCTTATTTCAAATAAACTTTCTTATACGTCAAGTATATAAATTTTCAACTTTTATTTATCACGTTACATTATTTCGTTAATGTACGATTATTTAACGTTCAAACAAAATGTTTGTCATTTATAAGAGTTTTCACGAAACTTTTCAGCTTATTAAATTTACTTTAAACTTTTTGTTTGAATAAGTAACGTTTAAACACTCCGATAAACCACGATTTATTTTAAATATTAAAATAAAGTAGGATGATTAATTTTAATATTTTTTTAAGCATTATATTTTTATGTTACCTTATCTGATTGTTATTAGCACTAAGTTTCAGCATTTACCAAACTTAAGTCCCTTAATCATGAATCATTAATCACTATGTGAGAGTGGGCGCGAATATTGTGAATAGATCTATTGGGATTGACGAATCCCGTTTGTGTTGGCCCCATTAAAGGCAAACAAACGCACTATATTTGACTAACATTGGTAAAAATGGCAATTTTACCAGATAGGGCACGCACCGACATTTTCTCCAATTAATTTTGGGACACGTTAACGCCTTGATTGCATGATGCTTAGTCTAATAATAACTGTTTTGGTTTTCAAACCACTGGTGTGAATTTATAACTCACACTACAAACATAATGTGTTCAACCATCAAACAAACTCTATGAATTTCACTCAACCTCTGTGTTGACAGTTTTAAGCATGTATTTCAGGTCCATAATGTCGGAAGCTGGTATGGAAGAACAAGGATACTGAAGAAGGCTATAAATTTTATTATCATTCGAAAACATATTTAATGTATTTTGTAAACAATGGAACCAACTGGGACCTCATTTTTGTAAACTCTGATATTCATATAAATCGAATGATAAATCTTTTAAAACGACTCCATTAGAGTTCGTTTTCTATTGTTATGACTGTTGTGCCATGAAGTAACACCCAGTTTGAATTCAGTTGCGTATCACGAAATTGGGGGTGTTACAGATTGGTATCGAGCCACAGATTATAGAGAAACGGGTCTAATAGAGACTTAAACTATAACTACTTTTTCAAACAAAAACATTTTATAGCCTTCCATTCTCCGTGCCTTCCATCCTCCAGACGATTATGTGACTTTTAGGCTTTTTAAGTTATACAAACATACTAGTATATTGATATATACACTCGACATAATTTCAATCATAAACAATGTACTAAACATACTTGCGTATGCCTATTCTAAGGCATTACGGCACAATCATATTTTTTTTCCCAATCTCCCAATCATACATCTACTCATGCATTTTAGGATTACGAAACTTCCTCCAAGACATTGTAGCGACTACAATGGTCTTTCCTACTTGCCAGACATTGTGAGATACAATGGTCTCATTCATATTTCAAGACATTGTGAGATACAATAGTCTCTATTACATTCTCAGACACTGTAATCCTACAGTGGTCTCTATTACATTCTCAGACACTGTAAATCCTATAGTGGTCTCTCTTATATCCTCAGACACTATAAGTGAAACAGTGGTCTCAACTATTTCTCAGACCTTGTGAGTTGCACAATAGTCTCTATTATTTCCTAGACATTGTGAGTTGCACAATGGTCTCTATTATTCCCTAGACATTGTGAGGTACACAATGGTCTAATTTATTTCTCAAGACATTGTGAGTACACAATGATCTCTCTATCATTTCTCAAGACATTGTGGGGTACACAATGGTCTCAACTATTTCTCAAACATTGTGAGTTGCACAATGGTCTCAACTACTCCTCAGATATTGTAAGTTATACAATAGTCTCCAGAAATTATCTTATAAAACCTTATATGGTATTGTTTTTACATGAAACCCGTCACAGTCTATCAATTTCCCTAATGGAAATACAAGAAATGGGATTTCTAAAGAACAAACTGATTCATCATCTACAAAAGCTGAAGTTCAGCAACTTTCTCTACATTCATCAAAATTCTCTTTTAAAACCTTCATTGTTAAATGTCCGTCAATCTTATAATTACTTAAGATTTCCTTTCTTTTCCACACGTATCTACCCATACTATCTTCTATGCAATGGAATGTGAAAACATAGGTTGCAAGTCTTTTATGGCCAGGACTTGCAACTAAATGGTTTGATATCGCCTTTGCTTTGTGGATATTTTCTCAAAAGCTATGAACATATCACAAGTATACCTAATTTAGGTATTTGGAAAATTTATCGAACCTCGGCTAAATATAGCCTAATCACCTATATTTAACCTTGGGATAGTGGAACATGGTCTGATTAGCTATGTTCGACTTAAATTTTTCAAACACTTTCGAACAGTTATACAAGGCTTATATTCAGGTTAATTTCCTACTTAAACTCGATAAACCACCAAAATTCATCTAGAGACACGATAGTGTCTACCACTCAGCAAAATCTTAACATCTTATTCATACTACCTAATTTCATTCTTGAAAGTTTCCATTTATGAAATAATCCTAACTACTATCTTGGGATAGTCATCAAATCTTCTCGTCATTCCTTAGAAGTACTAGCCTGACTAGATTTCAAGGATATCATTCCGTCATTCACTTTTGATTTTAAAACAAACTTGACATCTCTACCTAAGAATAATAGTAAGTGTACGCTACACTCTTCTAATCGTCAACCTATCACATCATTATCTGAACCCCATTATAAATAAGTATGTAAAACTTCACAGTATCACGTTTCTTTCAAACACTAGTAGACATAAACACTATACGATATAGCCTTCATTCTGAAACCACCTAAGACATGATCAACTTTGAAAATGGTTTGGATAACCACTTACCACTATCAAGACTTTCCTACAAACGACAGTTATCACATCATTATAAGCCATTTTACATCATCAACATCTTATATCTTTAGATTATCAACTTATAAGCTTTCACAAGTGAAACTACATTTAATCAACACTTAACACGGATTGAATCTCGGGACGAGATTCCATTTAAGGGGGTGAGACTGTAACCACCGGTAAATTTCACCTCGTATTAAATTAATATAATATTCTAACAAAAGAATACTTATCCATTTTCTACATCTAATAAAATTTTTTTTTTGGATTAAACGTTAACAGTACACCTGATCACAACAACTAACTAGTGTGACATGACTTACATTCTCAACAAATATGCTCACCGACACCGACATGGCTTATGCTTATTTCAAATAAACTTTCTTATACGTCAAGTATATAAATTTTCAACTTTTATTTATCACATTACATTATTTCGTTAACGTACGATTATTTAACGTTCAAACAAAATGTTTGTCATTTATAAGAGTTTTCACGAAACTTTTCAGCTTATTAAATTTACTTTAAACTTTTTGTTTGAATAAGTAACGTTTAAACACTCCGATAAACCACGATTTATTTTAAATATTAAAATAAAGTAGGATGATTAGTTTTAATATTTTTATAAGCATTATATTTTTATGTTACCTTATTTTGATCTTCGTAACTTAAAGGCTTAACATTAGTAATTATCGTGATCAAATCTACACTCTATAACTCAATATTATCTCAACGTAGATATTTATAAAAACCCTCTTAGCTAAGTTATATAAAAGCAAAGGTCAAATTCATTTTCTCTTTATCAAACCGACCCAACTCATTGTATATATCTGTTCCTTCCTTTTCATTTGTATCAAAGAGAAACAAAAGAAAGAGATAACATTTATCTCTCTCCCTCTCCCTTGTATCACCGGCGACACCACCACCTCACCACCACCCCGACATCACCATACCATCGCAACAACGACAACACCACCTCAATCATCTTCATCCGTTGCGGGTTCAAGAAGGACCAGGAGATCGAAGAACCAAGAGGTCAATTCGGGTTCGATTCGTGTACCAAGGTCATGTCCCACTCCAACCACGACCATCACCATCTCCGTCTTTCTCCTCTCGCTATCTTTTGGTAGATCCAAAAACCAACTCAACCTCGTTCTTCGCCTTGTGGGTATGTCGAAAACCCACCAAATAATTGTTTGTATTTTTATTATTTGTGATTCGAGCATGAGATAAAAAAAATTGTATAAATATTAATTGATTCAGATGGATTAACGATTTTTTTTTAAATAACTAGTATCATTGTTAATCGTTTTGGTGGTTTGATTTGTTGGTTTGACCTGAAGTGATTATTTATAATCACTCGATGTGCTTATTTCGTACTTCTTGCTATAACGTATTTGGTTATTTATCGATTAGTATAGCATATGATTGGTTCTTTTCTGAGTTCGGGTCGGTTGAGGGTTACGGGTCAGTTAGACCCGAATAGTCTTGGGTCTGATCTTTGTTTTATCCTTGCTTTCTTTAAAAATTCATTTGGCTGTGTATTTGATTTGATTTAGATGTGCACTAAGGATGTATGGTTTGAGGCTCGGTCCACAGCCACCACTAAGGGTGTGCTTAGTTTTGTTTGGCTTGCGTACGTTGAACCACCATAGCAACCCAAGAGGGTGTGCTTGGTTTGGCCTCAGCTCACCGCAACGACACCACTAAGGGTGTTTGTTGCTCTCGATTAAACACCAACCCCAAATGGGTGGTGTTTGTTTGTACCTGCTGTCCCAGCCACCTAACAGGGGTACGTTTATTTCTGCTTATCACAGCCCGAAGAGGGTATGTTTGTTTTGCTTGCCTCGGACCAGCAACGAAGCACCCAAGAGGGTGTTTATTTGCTGTCGTAGTTGTTGACTGCTATTGCGGGTTACAGCTATCCATAAGGGTGCGTCTGGGTTGACCTCGGCTAAAAACTACCCACGAGGGTATGTTTGTTTGTGTGTAATAACAGCCTCACAGGGGTGTGTTTGGTTTAGTCTCGGATGGGAGAAATAAGCACGACAAGGGTGTGTTTGATCTTGCGTACCACAACACCCAATAGGGTGTTTGTTTTCAGTTTGGTTTGAGTCACGGGTTGGCCTCTAGTTTGGTCGCAGTTGGGTTTAGAACTCGTTTGGTCTTGGGTCTTAACTTGGTAATTGCTTATTTCCTGTTTATTCGGCTAATCGTATAGGCTAGATTAATTTTGTTTTGCTTGTCGCATGAATTAACCCAAAAGGGTAAGTTTTCTTGGTGCTAAGTTGTACTTGTGCCTCTGTTCAACCAACACCCTCAAAAGGGTGTGTCCTGGGTTCGGTTTAAGCAACAAACAACACAAGGGTGTTAATTTCTTTTGATAGTATCTGTTTACCAAATCAGTTTAGTGATTGGTTTTGTTTTATGTTGGACCAAGCCTATTAATAAGGTGCGTTCGGTTTAAGTTTGGGCCAAAGCCCATTATTTTGTGTCTAGAATTTGGCAACAATTTACAGTACACGTTTAACGTATAAGTTATTTTCAAATTCGCATATCGGACGAACATATTTAATTTATATTGACTTAGAGCTCATAACCAAACTTATTATTATTAGTCATGATATATTTGTATTTTGGATTATCAAATTGGAATCGTATTGGACTAAGATTATTAAACGGGAATTTGGATTTTTTTAAACTTTAATAAGCTAAACTATTCAGTAATATAGTTGATCGAAGTAACATTGGTTAGAACTTGCTAAAGTCTCGACATCTAAACACGATTAGTTAAAACGAGAATCAAAACAAAAACCATATAAATAAATTGTTAACGTAAGTCATATTATGAAAATGAAAGTTAATCAAGTATACCCAATGTAGAAATTATACAAATAAACAGATCATGTCCAAATCTTATAAAAATTTGGACACGGATACTTATCTGCTAATTGAACTTTCTTGATTACTTTCTTTTGTTCCTACGTGATATGCTTATACTTTGGTATGTGTACTCGAGTCTTAACTTCCAAATCACCACTTGAAACGATGATACAAAACATTTTACAAACGATATGAAACTTCCACGAAAACTAAAACGTATTATCTTATGAAAACTCATACGAATCAATTACTTTTCGCATATTATATTCTGAGACATATTACATATCTATTAGGTTGTGCCGATTCCTTATTGTCATGTTTTATTTGACACCGTTGCATTACTTATGTCACTACATGCTAAGGTGAGTTCATAGCCCCACTTTCTATTACTTAATTGTTTTACAAACCCTTGGGGGAGATACATGCTTTATTTTAAACCGAACACATTGCTTTCAAACTATATACTTATCTGATTGTTATTAGCACTAAGTTTCCGCATTTGCCAAACTTAAGTCCCTTAATCATGAATCATTAATCACTATGTGAGAGTGGGCGCGAATATTGTGAATAGATCTATTGGGATTGACGAATCCCGTTTGTGTTGGCCCCATTAAAGGCAAACAAACGCACTATATTTGAGTAACATTGGTAAAAATGGCAATTTTACCAGATAGGGCACGCACCGACATTTTATCCAATTAATTTTGGGACACGTTAACGCCTTGATTGCATGATGCTTAGTCTAATAATAACTGTTTTGGTTTTCAAACCACTGGTGTGAATTTATAACTCACACTACAAACATAATGTGTTCAACCATCAAACAAACTCTATGAATTTCACTCAACCTTTGTGTTGGCAGTTTTAAGCATGTATTTCAGGTCCATAATGTCGGAAGCTGGCACGGAAGAGCAAGGATATTGAAGAAGGCTATAAATTTTATTATCATTCGAAAACATATTTAATGTATTTTGTAAACAATGGAACCAACTGGGACCTCGTTTTTGTAAACTCTGATATTCATATAAATCGAATGATAAATCTTTTAAAACGACTCCATTAGAGTTCGTTTTCTATTGTTATGACTGTTGTGCCATGAAGTAACACCCAGTTTGAATTCCACTGCGTATCACGAAATTGGGGGTGTTACACAATCACTTTACATTTGCAGTTCATGGTTAAAAAAACAAAAGAAAAAAAAAAAAAAAAGTGTAACATTACCTGATGATGCGGTTGTTGTGTTGAAGAAGATAGACTTGAATATTTTTCTTTGACTATGTGATTAAGTGTAGCCGTAATATGTCACGGTTCTCAAAACTGCAATGATTACTATTAATTAAGGGAAGGATTTTTATTTTTATTTTTTTAGCTTGTATTATGGGAGCATTGCATATATACCCACTAAAACTCAAAAAGTTTCATATTTCTCCATAATACAATTTTTTAATGCATAATGTACAATGCAACTTAAGCATGTTTTGGGTATATATGCAAATATGTAAATTTTACACAACAATTACGTACCAAAACGGTACATTTGAAAAAGTACGCAACTATTTTATGACCTAAACCCTTGATTAAATACATACAAAATATTTGGTAGAATCACCTTAAAAATTAAGTACCTTAACATACAAATAAATAATATTACATTAACATGTTTTGGGTATAAATACATATGTCGAATACAATATTGGTTAATCGAATATACAATGTAGCTATTGAATCACTGCCAGTGCATCAACGTTTGCAATGTTTTTGTACGATGTTTCCCGTCCTTGAATGTCACGTTCACTGTGATGATAAAAAACCTATGGAATCCAAGTAACAAAAAAAGTTATACATTGTAATAAAGTATATAATTGTAGGTACTTTTTAAATAAGAAACATACTATTCAATAACTTAGCACTACCAGTATTAACTTAGCACTGACAATATTAACTTAGCACTACCAGTATTAACTTCTTCCAGCCCATTCTTATTCGATGTCGAATTCCAGCCCATTCTACTACGACTATATACACAGATGCTTAACATCTTCGAGCCAATCATGATTCATTGGGACGGGTGTATGATAGGGACCAATGATTATATATAGCTTCTAACAGAAACTATATATACACATGACGCCAACGGACGCCAGCCACAATGAAACATGATTGACCTGAAGAAATTTACCTACTTCATTAAAGTACAAGGTTGTGATAATATTATGCATATAAAATAAAACGGTCACAAACATGCGACATAATCGTCTATACATTGCTATAAACCAGGTCAAGATATGGGCAATCTCAAGTTTAAAACTACCCGTCATAATTGATCAAAGCGTTGATGGTCATGGTAAGCTTAACACAGCCTCTATCAAAGTAAGACACCTATGTTATAAGCAAGCAAGTGGAGACAGCTTAGTACTTTGAGCGTCCACTCGAAATCCCATTGCCATGTCTATGAAATGGCTGCAAAGATTTGCACCAAACCTATTGCTATGACAGTGACATAGGAATGGGTTTTCGAGGAGAAGCTCAAAGTACCAAAGGTGTGCCGAATAAATAATTATCGATTCTACAAAAAGTTAATTTTACAGAGATGAAAAGACAAAAAGCCTATCCAGCGATGAAAAGACTTTTAAGTGCAATGGTTAAAATTTTAATGTTGAAACTAGGGAATAAGTTCTGTATACAGGCAACCCATCTACCATACAGTTAAAAAAAATTGTCTCATTTTTTGCACATAATAGTGAGGCTCAGATCTGTATAAATCAATAGTTTCAAAAACATCGGTATCACATCATTTGCATGATTTAATAAGATACTTATCATCACAGCCTCATACACACTGACACCTCATAATTATAGTTTTGCTAGATTGTTCAAAAAAAAGTTAAGGAACAATATGATATAGTTGCGGATTCAAACGGAAGTTGAACATACCAATGTGGCCGCGTTACTTTGTAGATGTGTATGGAATTTCAACTTAGTGAACCCTTCGAATCCCCCTACGATACCTTTTGTCGTTTCAACTCCCTTTGAGCAAAGGCCTGTACAGGGCGATTTGCTTGATTGTTGAAAAACAAAAGGCAGCGTTTGGGAATTTAGAATGGGTAACTATGCTGAAATTCCCTACTCATCTACAAAGTAACGTGGCTACCTTGGTACGTTCAACTTCCCTTGAATCGCAACTATATCATATTGATCCTTGACTTTTTTTAACAATCTAGCAAAAGTCTATAACAAGTATATCAGACTCACATAAACTTCCAAACTGAGTGTGCAGTGTGATATGCATTAGCAAGGCTTAGATCTGTAAAAAGTTGGATAAACACCGGAACATCAGGATATAACCGCCATGGCTGCAAAATAATGTAATAAAATTGCCATGCCAACATACGGTAAATCACATCATTTGCATATCAAATAAGATAATCGTCATCACAGCCTCTTGCATATCACAAATAAACACATGTGGCCCAAAATAAACCAACTCCCTTTGAGCAAAGGCACGCACCAGGCGATTTGCTAGATTGTTGAAAAAACAAGAGGAACTGTATGGAAACTGAGAAGGGTTAATTATGTTTTTTGAAATCATAATTATAGTTTTGCTAGATTGTTAAAAAAAGTTAAGGAACAATATGATATAGTTACGGATTCAAAAGGAAGTTGAACATACCTCTATCACATCATCTGATTGATTTATTAAGATATATCATCACAGCCTCTATCAAAGTAAGACACTTATGAACAAAATAGAGTTTATACATGTAAAGGAGATGGTCAAAAAAGTTAAATGTCAATATGTTATAAGCAAGCAAGTGGAGACAGCTTAGTACTTTGAGCGTCCACTCGAAATCCCATTGCCATGTCTACGAAATGGTTGCAAAGATTTGCACCAAACCTGTTGCTATGACAGTGACATAGGAATGGGTTTTAGGAAGCTCAAAGTACCAAGTGTAAATAATTATCGATTCTACGAAAGTGTATGTGTTGAATGGGATAATGAAGGAGTGTGGCCTGCCATGAACAATACACACTATATCATTATCGCAATCAACACACCTCATAAAAAAGAAACACAATCAAACCCTTTCTGAGATCCCCTACTGGTCCTTTTGTCGTTTCAACTCCCTTTGTGCAATTGCACGCACGGGAAAATTGCTAGATTGTTGAAAAAACAAAAGGAACAGTATGGGAACTCAGAAAGGGTTTGATCGTGTATTTAAGATCATAAAAAATGTTTTCCTAAAAAGAAGCATAGTTAACCCTTCCGAGTCCCCATACATTAACATTTAACTATGCTTTTTATATTTACTAAACTGCATACCTTATTGACTATTATGCGATCACAACAACAACAACAACAAACAAAAGGCAATAGCGTAGTGCGAAAGGATAGAGAAAGCATACGACAAAACCAAAAGGCAATAGCGTAGTAAAAAGAAAGCAAGCAAACAAGCAAAGGGGCATACAGGAAAAAGAAACACGCACAAGCAGGCCGTAAATACGCCAATAGCAAAGCGCTACAGACATAAAACCAAAAAGCCCAGGCACACCAAAAGCAGGCCAACCTAAGGGAGCAACAACAGAGCAACGCAAACCACGCACGGGGCCTAAGACTACGGCAAAACAAAACACGCAAGGAGGCAAAAGGGGACACCTAAAAGCCAACCTAGCGCCACTACCCGCAAATCTCATTCTTCGCGTCTACTAATCTCATTCTTCGTGTCTCATTCTTCACGTACCCATACTGCATGTATAACACGTAATCGTTATTACCTCAACTAATGATCCATAAATCATCAAACAACTACTTTTCCTATGCAAATGACTAATACCCTGACTAACATCCTAAACTAACATAACACAATATCATCTATAAATCAATAAACATCCTAAACTAACAAACTAGCATTAAATTATAACATTTATACCTGAGATATTAGGCTCAATAGGAAGAGAATCAAGCCCTTTATAATAGCCCTCAAGAGTATTTCATTGACTAACATTTATTTTCATTGATTTTGCGTTTGATTGAAAACCCTAAATCTGCTATTAATTAGAATCTAACTGTGTGTTTTGGCCAGTGTAAGAGAGATAAATGTGTGAAATCTTGAAAGTCAAACACATACTACTTGACCATTTTCTAATAAAAGTAAAGAAATAAATAAAACTAACTTATTTCTTCAAGTTAATAAAGCATTAAAACCTAAAATTAACCATTGTACTGATCATTGATCATTGATCATTTACATATAATTACTTATATAAACAAAGTAGCAGTTAATAGCAAGCATCCATACAACCATCAACTATACATCATCAAAACACAAAAAAAACTTCCAAAGCTTCCTATGCTTCATCTTCAGACTCATCAACTTCATCCAAATCTTCCAAGAACTCCTCCTTCTCCGACAGACTCCGACGACATAGCACCAAAAGCTGAGCCAGCAAATCAATCTTCCTTCGATCCTTCAACTGTATCTCACGAAGGGCATACTCACCAGTTGCTGCAACAGCATTGAAACAAGTAAACAATCTACCAGCCTCATCGATTATCTGTTCTTTTTTGGCAACAGTTTCCCTCAGAATGCTTCTCTCTTCTCCCATCCGTTCGATCAACTTTTTCTCCTCTGCTATTTTTTACAATATCAACAACCTGAAAGCATCGCTGAGCTTGCCGGATTCAGTGGCGGCTTTCATTTCATCGATATTAGGTGTGGAAGACATTTTGTGTGTTTAGGGGTAAAATTATTGATAGTTGTGTGTTTAGAGTTAAAATGATTGATACTTGTGTGTTGATTTTATGGTTAGGTAAGTATACATAATTACAATGTACCTCACAATTTGCACAAATAATCACAAAAAAACACTTAAGAGGCATCGGAAAATTTATTTTCGGTGTTACTGTAGCCCCTTCATATTCTTCCATGCATAAATGTGATATGCAATAGTTCAAAAAAAAAAGAAAAGAAAAAAGTGATATGCAGGAGGAGTATTTAGGAAGATATCTAATATTGCAATTTAAACCCTTCATTTTTTCATTGGATCTAAACCAGCCCCTATATACTAGGGGTGTTCACGGGGCGGTTCGGCTCGATTCGGTTAGAGATTTTAACTATCCATCACGGGGCGGGTAGTTCATTCTACTATCCAAAACCGAACCGTACTAGGCGGGTAACCGGACATGCGGGTATCCGAAATGAGCAGTTACCCGCGGTTCGGGTCACGGTTAACCATTCAAAAAAATTAATCGAATCGAATCGGGAGAACGATAACATAAATTATAACGTAATATGTCATTTTAGTAAAATTAAATAACACTAAAGATATTAGAATAATAGTAATGTTGTTGTGTCGCAATAGCAACATTCAAATTACCATATCTAACAAAATAAGTAATACTAATTATTTGACGTTTATAGATTACGATCACATTAATCATATGTAATCCATGGACGTTAGTGAATGATCAAATTAGATAAGTAAAAAGGCATTATGAACCGTGATAAGCGGGTTTTTCGGTTTCGGGTTTTCTCGATTTCAGTTTCTTCGGTTATCGGTTTTTAGCGGTTATCGGATTTGCTCAAATTCTTAAAATTTATGTCAACTGCAATACATCGACCAAAATCAAAGTTAGTCATCTTTACAATGTAGCACATTGACAAAAATCAAAGTTAGTCATCATTACTATGTAGTCATATCTACAGTAGAACTGAAGAAGACTAATCTTGCTTTATAGACACTACAACTTTGGAAAACAATGAATTCGGTGGTTATTAATTTGCGAACCATGCAAATTTGCATAACAAAACCCACGTAAACATTACCCGACAATAGGATGCTGACACATATGATAACATCAATTGCAATACCTTACATGTAACTACTTGCATACAATATTACGTAAATTGCTGACACAATAGGATGCTCACACATATGTTTAGCCATACTATATGAGTTAGGGGTTGTTTACTTTTTTGAAAACTTTTTTCGCCCGTGTATACACGTTTATACACACATTCATACGTTTATACACGTTTTTGTCTGTTTTTATACGTTTTCGTACGTCTTTGTCCCCTTTAATCTGTTTTTATACGTTTCCGGTTTTGTTTACAGTTTTTCGTCCGTGTTTACACGTTTTCGCTAGTTTTTTCATGTTTCCGTCCGTTTGAATAAGTTTTGAGTGGTTTTACATACTAACGTACATTTTCAAACGTTTCATACATTTTCATATGTTTTACATATGTTTTCGTCCGTTTTCGTCCGATTTACCCCGTTCTCATCCGTTTTTACCCATTTTCGTATGTTTTTAAGAATTTTTCAACCGTTTTCAAAGGTTTTCTTACACTTTTACACAGATTCGTACGTTTATACAAGTTTTCGTCTGTTTTAATACGTTTTGGTCCGTTTTCTTACGTCTTTGTCCCTTTTAATCAGTTTTTATACGTTCCCGTTTTTGTTTACTGGTTTTCGTCTGTGTTTGCACGTTTTCGCTGGTTTTTTCATATTTTAGTCCGCTTGTATAACTTTTTACACACATTCGGCCGATTGGAGCTGTTTTGCACGTTTTCATCCCATTTACCCCGTTTTCATCCGTTTTTACCCATTTTCGTATGTTTTTAAGAATTTTTCAACCGTTTTCAAAGGTTTTCTTACACTTTTACACAGATTCGTACGTTTATACACGTTTTCTTCTGTTTTAATACGTTTTGGTCCGTTTTCTTACGTCTTTGTCCCTTTTAATCGGTTTTTATACGTTCCCGTTTTTGTTTACAGGTTTTCGTCTGTGTTTGCACGTTTTAGCTGGTTTTTCATCTTTTAGTCCGTTTGTATAACTTTTTACACACATTCGGCCGTTTCCGGCTGTTCTGCACGTTTTCGTCCCATTTACCCCGTTTTCATCCGCTTTTACCCATTTTTTGTATGTTTTTAAGAATTTTTCAACCGTTTTCAAAGGTTTTCTTACACTTTTACACAGATTCGTACGTTTATACACGTTTTCTTCTGTTTTAATACGTTTTGGTCTGTTTTCTTACGTCTTTGTCCCTTTTAATCGGTTTTTATACGTTCCCATTTTTGTTTACAGGTTTTCGTTCGTGTTTGCGTTTTAGCTTTTTTTTCATCTTTTAGGCTGTTTGTATAACTTTTTACACACATTCGGCCGTTTCCAGCTGTTTTGCACGTTTTCGTCCCATTTACCCCGTTTTCATCCGCTTTTACCCATTTTTCGTATATTTTTATGAATTTTTCAACCGTTTTCAAAGGTTTTCTTACACTTTTACACAGATTCGTACGTTTATACACGTTTTCTTCTGTTTTAATACGTTTTGGTCCGTTTTCTTACGTCTTTGTCCCTTTTAATCGGTTTTTATACGTTCCCGTTTTTGTTTACAGGTTTTCGTCTGTGTTTGCACGTTTTAGCTGGTTTTTCATCTTTTAGTCCGTTTGTATAACTTTTTACACACATTTGGCCGTTTCCAGCTGTTTTGCACGTTTTCGTCCCATTTACTCAAACATTATGTTTGTAGGTTGCTAATTATGGAAGCCATGGCTTAAAATCTAAATAATTTTGTGTCAACTCAAGAAGCGAACTTAATTATCCATTTTCGGTTTAAAACCATATGTGTCAACCCAAGAATCAAGCTTAATTTCGGGTCAACCCAAGAAGCGAACTTAATTCATAATCGGTTTTCGGTTCGCTTTGGTTTAATTATAGTTCGGTTCGTTTCGGTTTTCATGTTGACAAAAATAAAAATATAACCGATTTAACGAAACAAAACCCGATAACCGAACGGATCAACACCCCTAATTTATAGTCATAGTTTAAAAGAAGGAGGACTTAGTTTGCCGTTTTTAAACATTAGGTCCTTAGAGATTGGTGGATCTTAGGGATGACAGGGAGGCTGCGAGGTCTAAGCTGCAGGGGTTGAATGATCTCATTACTCAATCTTAGGAGGAAATCGATACCAAGGAAGAACAAATTCAGGCGATGAATGGTTGAAGGGTTTCTCGCTATGGAATGGGATGTTTTCTTTGCTCTAGTGTCATCTGTTTATGTCTAATGTCTAATGTCTTGGTTTAATGGGATGGTATGTAGATATATTAACAATGGAATATGTATGGATCTTTTGATGGTTTATCCATACGAATGCTAATTATGTTTGTTAATATAAGTAATGTGTTCGCTAGTTTGTTTCATCTTTTTTTTCATGTTGTTTTGAATTTAGGAATTGGTTGTGGTGTTTAAGTTCATATTCGCACTAGTATAATGTATTATTGTAGGATTAGGATGTACAATTTTTAGATTGTTGTCAATTTTTTTATGACTGATTATGAAGTTTAGAACTGGAGGCGTTTGTTCATGACAATTATTTTTGATTGAACCACTATATTTAGGGTTTTTGTTGTTGTTTTTGCTTTAAGTTAATTGCATTTACATGTTTTCTTGATTTTTTTGACTACTTGAGGATGTTAGAGCTTATCTAATTGCTTATAAATAGCTTATTTATAGCCTTAAAGTAAGGTCTTAGGGTGTTTGATGTATCAGCAGTTCTTGGTTTGATTTGCCTATTTTTGTGCTTAATTGTTTACCTGGAACTGCTTATTAGTTATAGTTGCTTAATTAGTTGCTTTAAGTCCATTTTTAGCTTTTGATTGTTCATTTGTATGCGCCATGTGGTGATTTTAGTGTATCTGCAGTTATATGTGTTTTTGTCACAGCTGGTTTGAAGTAATATGAGTGTTTGGGACTGTGGGTAAGCACCATTTCTGTCAGGGGTGTTTTTGGTTTCAAAAATTGTTTGATTTGGAGCCACATTTTAAAATTATCAAATTTGGAGCCAATGTATTTTCAGGTAACTAAGGCATTCACTTCATGGCATGCATGTGGACATATCATAGAGTCGTGGCGATGACGCGTCTCACATGGATTTATACATATTTAAAACATCGTTTGACTTGTACCAAACTTATTTCCGTACATAGTAACTTTCATTTGGGATCTATCTTTGTAACTCTGGATGTTTTTAATATATCAAACGATGTTCTTTTCAAACGGCACTTTAGGTCGTTCAATATAACTGTGATTGTGATGCTATGACAGTCAATCCCCAGGAATTCCATTCCGCTGCAAAACAGGTAATTTGGGGGTGTGACATTTGGAAGTTGCTTTTCGTTAGAAAACTTGCTTCATTCGTGATCTACAAGGAAACGATCTTATGTCTGGCACTTGAAATTCAAGTCTCTACACTATCTCCATGTAAGACATGATTGCTTCATCTCCCATCTATCAACTTTCGAAGGCAACATCAACAAAATCTTGGCTATGGCACCGTCGTCTCTCACACTTAAACTTTCAAACCATAACCAACCTTGCTCGATACAAACTAGTTGAAGGTCTCCCAAGATTCTGATACTTTAAAGATCACCTATGCTCAGCATGTGAACAAGGGAAAATAACTTGTGCTCACTTTCCTTCAAAGGTGGAACACAGCTCTCAACATGTGCTTCATCTTCTTCACATGGACTGTGTCCCGATGCGTGGGCAGACGATTAATGGCAAATGCTACATCTTGGTAATTGTCGATGACTACTCACGATGGACTTGGGTCTACTTTCTTCGAAGTAAGGATCAAGCTCCACAGATGATCATCACCTTTCTCACAAAAATTCAAGTTCAGCTCCGGAACACAGTCCGACAAATCAGAACATACTAAGGAACTGAATTTGTTAATCAAACACTTCGGGAATTTTATGAGAAAGTGGGAATTGAGCATCAAACATCTATTGCACGCACACCAGAACAAAACGGAGTTGTTGAAAGACAGAACCGTACGTTAGTGGAAGCGGCAAGAACAATGTTAATCAATGCTAAACTTCCAGATTACTTGTGGGCAGAAGCAGTATCAACTGCATGCTACACTCAAAATTGATCAATGACTACAAAACGCCACAACAAAACACCTTTCGAGCTTATCCACAACAGAAAACCGAATCTCAAACACTTTCATGTCTTTGGATCCCTTTGCTATCCAAATAATGATCGCGATGACTTTGGAAAGCTCAAAGCCAAAGCTGACATTGGAGTTTTTATTGGATATTGTGAGAATTCTAAAGGTTACCGGATCTGGAATTAGCGTACAAAGAAGGTTATGGAAACGATTCATGCAAATTTCGATGAGCTTACAGAAATGGCTTCTAAGCATAATAGCTTGGAACCCGGTCACAACCGTTTAAACTTCCCTCAAACCCCATCATCAGCTGAACTAAGCCCCCAGCTTACTCGTCAACAAATGGAAAAGCTATTTGCTCCTCTGTTCAGTGACGACATTGATGAACGTGCTCCAGGTGTACCCAATGTTTCCAATGCTCAACCTGTATTCCAATACCTGATACACCTGCTACAACAACTACTGTTGAAGAAGCACCACCAGTTGACTCTACAACAACAGTTGAACAAACTACTTCCAACGACGCTGAACCAGCTGATGATTTTCTGAACAATGAAGTACCCCCACCTGCAGATTTTGATCCAAATGCGTTCTTTAACCCGTTTGCTAATGAAACTGCTGCACCTGATGTTGCGGAATCATCAACAAGCCAATTAAATCCTCCCAATCTGAATATTGTATATCAACATCAACCCTCCACACATCGTTGGACAAAAGACCATCCTCTTGAGAATATTATTGGTAACCCGAATCAACCAGTCGTAACGAGACAACGTCTTTACACAGATGGTGAACATTGCATCTATGCACTCACTGTCTACCAATCTAAACCTAAAAACATTAAAGACGCAATGACCAAAGACAACTGGATTGAATCCATGCAGGAAGAACTCAATTAGTTTAAACGTCTTAAAGTATGGAATTGGTTGAAAGACCAACAGGGGTCTATGTCATTGGTCTCAAATGGATTTGGAAAAACAAATTGGATTCTGAAGGAACCGTAATCAGAAACAAGTCACGTCTGGTGGCTAAGGGTTATAGACAGGAAGAGGGTATTGACTTTGAAGAATCATTTGCTCCGGTTACTTGTCTTGAGGCTGTTCGGATATTTCTAGCGTTCGCGGCTCATATGAATATAACGGTCTTTCAAATGGACATCAAAACTGCTTTTCTGAATGGTCAACTGAAAGAAACAGTCTATGTCAGCCAGCCAGAAGGATTCATTGATCCAGAGTTCTCGAACCACGTTTATAAACTGAATAAAGCTCTCTACGGACTCAAACAAGCTCCTCGGGCGTGGTACGATAAGTTATCATCCTTTCTCATTGCCAATAATTTTACCAAAGGTTCGGTCGACCCTACACTTTTCATACAATATCACGGGGTTCACATTTTAATCGTTCAAATCTATGTGGATGACATCATTTTTGGGTCAACACATTTAAAATACTCAAATGCTTTTGCAAAACCAATGACAAATATTTTGAAATGTCAATGATGGGTGAACTCACATTCTTTCTTGGAATGCAAGTTCATCAATCACCCCGTGGTATTTTCTTAAGTCTGTCCAAATATGCCCTTGAACTTTTAAACAAATTTGGAATGCAAAACTGTGACACCTATGCCACACCAATGGCACATACCAAGAAGCTAGACGCTGATTTACATGGGAAATTGGTGGACCCTATAAAATACCGTAGTATCATTGGGTTTCTCATATATCTAACAGCTAGCAGGCCTGATATTGTTTTTGCCATATACCTTTGCTCCCGTTATCAGTCGAGACTAACTGAAACCCACCTCTCAGAGGCTAAAAGAATCCACCGATACATCAAGGGAACCATTAACTTGGGGATCTGGTATCCGAAGGATTTTGGTTTTGAACTAATAGCTTTTTCAGACGCTGATCACGCAGGATGCTTAGATTCACGAAAAAGTACTTCAGGAGCATTACAATTTCTTGGTCATAAACTGGTGTCATGGCAATCAAAGAAGCAGGATTGTACATCGTTTTCCTCAACAGAAGCATAATACGTAGCCATGTCGGCGTGTTGTGCTCAAGTCATTTGGATACGAACAAAACTCAAAGACTATGGTTACGTATTTGACAATCGGAGTGCTATTGCGATCTCGTGCAACTCTGTTCAACATTCAAAATCAAAGCACATTGATCTTTGATATCATTTCATCAAGGAGCACGTGGAAAAGGGTACTGTTGAATTATACTTTGTGGGTACTGAATACCAACTGGCAGATCTTCTCACCAAAGCCTTAGCTCCTGCTAGGTTTAACGAGTTGGTCCACCAGATTGGTATGCGGTGTTTGACTCCAGAGGAACTGGAAGAACTTTTAAAACATTCTTAAAACCAGTCAAACACCAAAACCTCTCTTGTAAATGGTTTTCAAAAACAAAATACAAAAATATAAAATCTGATAAAACAACAAAAATATTCTTCTATCTAAATTTCTTTTAACATGGCAAGTACAAATCTTCCGTCAACACTTTAATCTTTTAAAATTCAGTATTTTTTCGTTCATGTGTTGAGGGGGAGAAATTAAATATTTTTCGGTTTCATAAAACCTTGTACTTGCATGTTACCTTATCCTGATTGTGTCTTTGATTGTGGTGGTCACATTTCTGGTTTACTGACACTCCTCGGACTAAAATTTGTAAAATTTCATTATTTCCTAAGTCGAGGGGGAGTGTCGTCAAGTTTCTTTCCAAATATCCTTCGTTTGGTAACCAAAATGGAAGTTATGGGCATTGGTTGTAAATGGTTAAGGTGGAGGGAGTTAAATTGTCAAAAGCTCAAACTCTTTTAAACAAAAAACCTCAACCAACATTAACTCTTCTCATTTATTACTCAACCACCCAATCTTACGCCTAAAAATCCATCTACAAATCCGTGTACTTGATCTTCATTTTGTAAGTGTTTCTGTGTTTTTAACAAGATTTTAAACAAAGGTTTTGAGTCGTTTTAAAAACTAACGGTTAAATCTTGACCTAGGAATGATTTTGTGTTCTACGCATAAGCGTATGAACACCTAATCAAGTGTGAGTGTTTGTGGTTGAAATGGTAGTGTCAAAAAGTTTGTATAATCTCTATGATACCATTTTTATCATCGAAACTCACCCAGATACACGAATTGAATGAGATTGAAATTTAGGGTTTATGCGTAAGTTTGGGGGTTTTCAAATGTGAATGTTTCTGGTTAAAAAGATAGTTAAGTAATGTTGTTTACATGATGAATTAACCAAATCTAGGGCTAGAACTTACCCAGAAACACTAATTGCGTTCAAATTGAAAGTTAGGGCTTAAGTTCTTAGCATTTGGGTACTTTTGATCCACTTAGGTTTTGATGTTAAAACTTGCATAAAACAACTCACTTGACTTCTTAGACATCCCAAAAAAAGTTTGGTGTAATTCCTATGGCTAGAACACTTACTCGTAGAAATTGAACACTAGGGTTTTAAGTTTACGCGTAAATTATTTCTACGCATAACTGCTTGAAAGTGTTTCCATGATTAGAACTGAAAAGGAATGTATATAGATGATAATATTAGTGTTATGATGTATTTATTTCAGGTTTCTACGCGTGAATAACTCAGAATCAAGGTTACTTGAACATCTACACATAAGGATCACCTTACGCGTAGCATGTTATGCGTAAGAGTAATCTTACGCGTAAGGTTCTACAATGGGGACTACGCGTATCCTGTGAAGGATATGTGTAAACAGTAACCTCTACGCATAAGGTTCAGTCTTACGAGTAAGCCTTACACGTAAGGTTCCATATACGCTTAAGCGTAAGCTTTACGCCTAAGGCCCTCTTTTCCTACGCGTAATATTTCTTACGCGTAAGTCAAGATACTACGCATAAGCTTGTGTTTACGCATATATCTATTTTTGTTTACGCATAAACTTAAATTTTTACGCCTAAGCCTAGTTTTAACCTAATGAATTGTTACGCGTGCAAACTTGTAAATAAATAAATCATAACGCCACGAAACCAAAAATGTCACCAATAAGCTTAAATATTTAATAAGTTGTGAAAAATAAGTGAAAACTTGAACTTTAAAACTCAAAGTTAATCAACTCACGAAACTTATCACAACGTCATTGGACTATTGGACTAACAAGTGACATTGGACTCGTAACAATCATCGACATATCACATTCAATAAATAGACAATAAAATCAACTGTTGACTAACGTAATGTCTTTCGATATGTTGGTTCTTTTGGCTAAATATCTTTCAGATCACGACATGGACGCTCAAATGCAAAGTGTGGATGCACCAAACGTTCTCAACGTGAATGACATCTTCCCTAATGGCTATCCGATGAAGATTGGAAAGAACAACCTTAGAGTTGATTTTGATAGTCTCACCTGCTCAGAGTCTTCTTGTCTGATTGCTGTGGACATTCTTAGGAATCACCCTTATCAGAACATGATCACTAACTCTGCTACAGTGCCGGATATCTACATTCACCAATTTTTTCATACAATGCGAAAGATCAAAGGTCAAAATGCTATAACAGTGACGCTCAACCACAAACAAGTCACCATCACACCAGCAGACTTAAGGGCTATTCTTCTCATTCCTGTCATCGAGCCAACTGAATACAATGCCACACCAATGAAGAGGCCGTTCTACAATTCATGATCGACATTGGTTATGACGAAGCTGCAGGAGTAATCATAAAGCATTTATACGTGGATCTTAAGAATATTCCCCAGCCATGGAGAACCCTCTACGTTATCATTACCAAATCCATTTCTGGACGTGATAGTGGTTATGAGCATCCCAAGCTCATGGAACTACAGATGTTTTGGGCTTTGGTCAACATGAAACACATTGAAGTTGAAGCTCTGATATGGGACGACATGATGTCTTTCCTCAAAAAGATTGGCTCCAAGATCCCATATATCAAATATACCAAATTGTTGATCCAAAGAGCTCTAGGGTATAATCCTGATATCCCCTTGAGAGTCAATGACCCCAACAATCACTCCATGTTGTATGAGCCTACACTCACAGTCAGATTTAAAGAATCAACAACAAAGAAACAAGGTGCAGTGTTGCCAGATCACCTTCTAACTGATGCCGTCAACCAACTTTATTCATACAAAAGGTATCTGGTAGCGGTTGATGAAGGCAAAGTCGGTTTTCTTGATCAAAATTCCTCTGGTACACCTACTAGGAAAACCAGGAGAGGCAGCACAGAAAGTATTGCGAGCAATGAAAGCACTAGAAAGTTACCAAAGAGAACTCCTCCAGAAAAAGGACAGTACCATCAACGGTTGTTGTTCCTATTCCCAAACTTGAATCGCAACAAAAGCTAATGGACGAGGACTCAGAGGTGACTAACACGGACGAAGAGGTCATTTATTCTGAAACTCCAATAATTGATACTCAAACAGCTACAAAACCTTCTAGTCCAAAACCAGATAAAGGTAAAGGGAAAACTCCTGTGCTTGAGCATGATAAGGAAAGTTCTGAAGAAGAACCATTTGATGAGGAATGAGACTATCAAAAGAAGTTGAAGAACCTCAGACTCAAATATCTTACCGATGAATTCGTACGGGATCAAACTCGTGGCCCCGAAGGGTCAAGTGGTGGAACTCAAGCCACACCAGTTTCCGATGTGGTTAATCAACCTGATAAGGGAACTGATACCACCATCACCCACGAACAACAGCAAAGGTAACTTGAGGATTCCATCAACTATGACATAGAGGAACCAGACATGGAAAAGACTTAGAAAACTCCTGGTGAAGATGCTAAGGCTGATGAAACGGCTAAATCTGGAAATGATGAAGATATTGATTATGATAACTTTCTTCTAGACAGTCCCGTACGCTCCAAGGAGGAAACTTCTGAGCCACCTAAGGACCCAGAGCCACCTCACGTCTCCTCGTCATCAGACTCATCTTCTCACTCTTCACCTCCACCATCCAAAGGCACAACACGATCCACATTTAAATCTGTGAAGAAACCAACTGACTCTTGGATATCTCGGGCTAAAACAAAGATTTTACGAGCTGTCAAGCAAGTCAGGAAGAAAGACGTGCTCAACAAAAAGCTAAATCAACTCGCTGACAACATCAATCTTCTACATGACGAGATAGTCAAGATGTCAAGTGAAAGGGAGTATATCCAGAAATTTACGCAACGTGATGTCCAAGGGGAATTGAACAAGATGATTAAGGGATATACTAACAAATTCCTTCTCGACACTGTTCCTGGAGTGACAAGGGAAATGCTCACCTGACAACCTCTTCCAAATCTCATGCAATTGGCCAAGCAAACTATAAGATCAACACCTCTAACCGTGACAATCAACCAAACTGATCCTATAGTGTTCTCCGATGCTGAATTGGTTTCCAGGCTAGTAACACAAATGTCAAAACGATCTGCAACATTTACTTCTTATGAAGGTAAATTGTTTGACGCATTGCTGGAATACCAACTCAAAACAGCATGCAGAGTCGAAGCTGAAAGGCCTAAACGTCCAAGAGACGGTGACGATAAGGATAAAGATAAGGATAAGGAGCCTAAATGCCCAAAGAAGTCTGGTGAATCATCTTCTATGCCACCACAACCCCAAAGGACTCCATCTCGACAACGATCTCCTCCACGTTCTTCTGCTGACAAACCTCAGGACTCTGAGTCACCACTCCAGATAGAGAAAACCGGTTATCATTTCGAATACACTAGTGGTGACGATGAGGTAGTCCCTGAGCCCCAACAACAACCCACCTCTCCCGCTTCAGAAAAGAAACCAGCATCCTCATCTAAACCAAAGAAGGAGAAGAAGACACCTAAGGCTGATGTCGTATCATGGCTAGAAGAAGATGACACTGAATATGACTGGTTTTCTACACTTGTTGATGCTACTCCCTCCCTACCTGAAGGTCAAGATATGATAGAAGATCGAACTTTGGAGCATGCTAAGTTACTTCAAGAAAAATTTTGGGTGAAAAAGATGACCAAGTCAGAGTTGAGACGCATCAAGAATGAAGCTTTTCAACTGCTCAAAGACAGCTCTGAAAGTGCTATTGAAGTTGAATATCATCTCGAAAATATAGCACGAGCCATGTCTAATAACATTGATTGGCTCAACCCTGAAGCAAACATTGACTTCACCAGAACAGACAAGGCTCCATACTACACCGACTGGACCAGACCTCTACCAACGATTGGCCAACCAGATCAACCGAAGATTCCATTTCGCTACTTCTTCAACAAAGACCTGGAATTTCTTCTACATGGTAGCGATGTGTCAAAGAAATACGCTACATCACTAACACTTCTGTTCCCGGCAGCCATTTACTCAAACTGCATAGCCATCGAAGAGAAGGCTTCTCACATGTTTGTCAACAACGTGGAGAAGTATGACATTGATGCAATGTATGGGATTCACCATTGCCCTGAACGCCGAAGAATCTACTACAAAAGCTGCCAGGTTCAAAAGTCTACACATGAAGTGCTCAGTGATAAAGGGATCGTTGCTGTTAAGCATGTAGCACTCTCGTCTAAATGGGACTACAATTATTTTAAGAAAATCATGGTCAAAAGACAAGACGAAGAGGACTATGCTTTCTGTGAAGCGGACATTCAGAATTTGTCTCTCAACAACATTGAAGATCTGTATCTTGCTAAGGTACAGGGAAGAATGAGACAATTCTCGACAGAAATCCAATGTGAATACATCAAGTCCTTGCTAATCTTCATCAAAAGCATAGTGATCCAGGAACGTGTAGAGGACTTACAACTTGCCGTTGAATCGTATCAGACACGTGTCAACCTCACCAGACCTCAGCTAGAACTTCCTGACATAAACCACCTTCCTCAATACACTCTCATCAGCAAACCATTTGGCGTAGTCTACCGTAGTGAACTACATCGCAACTGCTTGATGGCGTGTAAAGAGCTTCATAAGTTTGGGGATCATACACTAAAGCACGTCAGGGATGGGTTAGCTTATCGGTTAAAGGCAATAAAAGAAGGCATTGGGTAACCTAAGTGATGGAATTCGAAGGAGAAAGGGGATGTGAAGAAAATCATCACTCGCATCGATGAAAGGTTGTACAGAAGGGACCCGTTCAGAACTTTGGAGAGCTTCGTAGGTGGTCGTCCCAGGATTAATCTCACAGGCTATCAACGTCCAGTTCGCATTCTTGGAGTTATTGCTGGACTACCTAAATCTCCTGGTACCCCTTGAGCTGTTTCTTTATAATTGATTTGGATGTGATTATTATTTGACAATGGCTTGTGCACACATAACAATTTACAACCCGTTCTTGTAATGAAAGGACCTTGTGGTGCGCTTCAGTGCCACAATCCTATAAAAGGAGCGAAAGCTTCTTACTTTTGAGTAAAACTTCTCAAATCTTTCATTTTTTCAAAGGTTTTGCTCAAAAGGACAAGTACTTCCCCTAATGATTTTCAAAACCTCAAAAGTTTATATCACTTGTTGAGGGGGAGTATTTGACTAAAAACTTTGTTCACAAATTGTTCTTTTGTGGTCATCTTTCCACAAAACTCGAAATGGTCATATTCTATATCAAAATTTCATCAAAAATAACATTTATATGCCATTTTTGAGGGGGAGAAAAATTATGTGATAAGAAATATGTTGTGAATTGCAAATGAATCTTCGTGCTAAAGACTTCAACCCATGAATTGAAAGGGATCTGAACAGTCATACATTGAAAAGATTTGTCTTCCAAGACATATCTGAGTAAATTATACCTATTCGAGAAGCTCTTGATAGACATGAACTTTGACGGGTGTGACAACCTCTCGGGGTTGTCCACATCTTCAAGGTAGTTATTAGAGCTAGTTGTAACCTAAAAGCTGATAATGCATCGTTTTAACTATGCAACGTAATCATGTCTCGCAAGGAATTGTCTATCTTGAGTCGATCAATTCAAAAAGTGCGCGCTCCTCTCTTACCATGCAAATTTCTGTCAACACTTAAGCAAGTGTGGAGGTGGAGTATTTCTGAAAAATATAAAACTCTCGAAGTGTTTCAAAATGTTTTATTCATAAACACTTTGAGAAATTTTTAAGAAATTGGTTTCATGGCAATGGAGTTATAAGGTGACTAAGGTTAGGAATAACCGTCCTATGATCCGCCAGAGCCAGAGGGATCTACCCAAGGACACCACCAATAGTTAGAATTAGAAGTCCTTAGGTATGATTATAAAAAGGAGAAAATGAGAATCGGAGAAAGAAGGAGTTGAAGAATTAAAAAGAAAAGTAAAGAAAAGGGTGAAAATAAATAGCCCTCAAGAATTAAAAAGAAAAGTAAAGAAAAGAGTTGAAGAATTAAAAAGAAAAGTAAAGAAAAGGGTTCAATTCATATGCTACTGGTTGTCACTTGATGACACCGGTATTGAAGATTAAAGTCGTCATGGACCCAGTGACGCATGCACTAAACCTTCTTAGCCACTCAAGTTTCTCTCAACAGAAGCTTGTTTCATTCTCACAGGGAACCCTACGTAAACTATCAGCTTTCTCTTAGAGATTGCTGGTATTGAAACAAGGAGACCCTCTCCCTAGTCTCCGCTCAGGAAAACCAAAGCGCACTATTGAGTCTAGAGCCACGAGATTCATCAAAAGTCTCTTACGTACACTTGACATTTCATCACTTGTTGTTCATCAATAAGGACACAAGTGATACGTTATCGAGTCCTACACAGATCTTAGCAATCTGTCGAGAACATTTATGAGAGGTTCACACATGTGATCCTTAGTGATTGAATGGAAACTCCTGCCAGGGTCAACATCAAACAGCCCTGACAGCAGGTCACTTCGGTAACTCCCCGTGGATTACGCTTAGTGTGTCTCAAACGGTCTACAGTCGTGGGGTGATGTTTCGGTGTACCTCAGCGACTCATCTAAACTGTAGGTGTACCTCGGTACATCGCGTTATCTCACTTGTGGGACTCCAGTTCAGGAACAACCTTTGTGAGAATTAGAGTTGTGTTTTCACACTATGCTGTTAACACTCTCGAAGTTCAAACTTGTAAGCGCTGGATTATTTCTAACCTATGTTTTATGTTTTCTTCTTATGGATGCTAGCGGGTGGAAAAGATCGTGCAGAATTCTCCACATGCTCATACCAACAACAACACTAATTGAAGTTCTCTCCAAAGGTAACACAAAGTCAGAATGATTCTTCATCAAAATCAAAGAATCTACAAAGTTTAAAGACTTAGAGAACTACATCAGTACTGAAATCCAACGTCAAAGAGCATGTGAGCATTTTAGAGAAAGACGTGGAGACACTGGAGCAAAGAATCGGACCTGATGCAGACAACCACAACATACTATCACTACCATCACAAAGAACAAAGATCAAAGAACAAAGAAATCTAAGACGTTAAAGCAGAATACTTCAAAGGAAACAATTTCTCTACACTGGGGAGATTGTTCGAATCAAGGCATTTCTTCTCACAAGAAAGAAGAATGTCGGAAGATGTCAAAGCTACTATTACATCAGCACCTTCAACGTTTATATCATTAATCACTAACACTTAGGCGGAGATTGCTGGAATCACTCCTAAAATATACTTCAAGTGTTAGTAATTAATATGTAATAGTTAGTTTAATTATGGCTTTTATGTTAGTAATCAAGGCTAGGCCTATGTAGAAAGCCCATAAGCCTAGGCTAAACCCAATAAGTAAAGGATGGGAACTTGGAGTGTTGCCCTAGTTCCCTCCTATAAATACCTCTTGTAAACCTTCTATTGAAGGTTGGTTGTTCATTTCACACATTTACTCTCTACGCATAACTCTTCAATATTCATACGTGTGTGTGTGTGTGTTTGTTCATCCGATCTCTTCTTATCTATTTCTTATATTGATGCTTGTGTTATGAATATGGGAACCTAACAATTCAAGTTAATGTTTTCTTATCGGTTCAATATTACGTATCATTCCAACCATTCTCTTTAAGCAACCTTGCATGAACTCGGCAGGGGTAACAACATGATTCTCTTGATTGTGGATTCCAATTTTAAATTGAATTGCATCATTTCCATGGTGTGCTTCGTACCTGTAATATATATGACATGTAAAAAAAATAATTCATGTGTAAGTATTCTTAGGTTACCATCTTGTTTTTAAAAACCTTTTAAAAATGTACTTACCTTTTTTGAAAAGAAATTAATGGGGCAAGATCTCAGTTAATGAAAATCCTAGTTCCAAATAGAGCATTGTGAACTGCTGGCTTGTCTGCATAGTTAATAACTCGTATTTAATCATAGTTAAAAATATATAATCATAATATAATAAAGTTTTGTGTGATATAATTTTAAAGGGAAATAAACTTACTGTTCCAATACTTGATCTTTCCCAATATCATGAGAATGTCAAGGTGTCCAACTTTATCAAGTTTGTTAGCATAGTCACTCCATATGAGTGCAAATTTGTCCCAAAAAGTACATTCCAATTTCAAAGATCTACATCATATGTTGACAATATATACTTAACATACAGTTATATTGAGTTTTATATTTACATATAACAAAATAAAGACATTCTACTTACTCAGCATCTTCAATCACAACAGTCCTCCGAACTTTTGAACAACCATATCCATTGACAGCTACAATATTACCAATGGATACAACAGTACCAACAACATCTAAAAAAAACAGTTAATTAAAATAAATAAGACATGTGTATCTAATTTAATATGTAGTCATAGATAAAATACACACCAACACATTCATGTTCATGATATTCTTTATTTGTGTCCAAAATACGCGAAAATGGATCATCGACAAAACCAACAAAGTTCTCATCAATTTGTTCAATTCTCGTCACTTCAGCACCTTTATAAAAGGATACTTTCCATTTATTAGGTAACAATGGGAGTCTTCCACCATTTTCAGCAACTCCAAAATTAGAGATGATATAGCACTGTCCGTCTTGGAGAAGAGGTTCAAATTTGAAAATCAATTCTTTCTTGACATAAATTTGAATTCTGTTTGACTGTGTATTCATTAAAAACAGTTATATTTTTTTACAAAAAACACATAAACTGTCTACAGATTAAAAGTATACATTACCTGTTCATCTTGGAAAACACGATCCAAACTATATGGATCATGTATTTCATTAAGTTTATGTGAATGCCAAACAGATATACACCTCCCTTTTATTGACATGTTAGCAATCATAAGGTTAATATCTTTAATTGGAGTTATTGTTCTTTCCTTTATCTTTAGAACTGTAATTATACAAAAACATCAAACTAAAACAATCTATTTAAATAACAATGGAATTTGCATTATTTTTGACAAAATAAATATACCAGGTGTAGTAGTCTTAAAGGTGGATACATTGTTCCGAGTATTTTGTTTCTTATGTGATTTTGATCCTGTAAAATAATAAACAAATTTTAACAAACTTATTACTACTAATCAAATTATATATATATATATATATATATATATATATATATATATATATATATATATATATATATATATATAATCAAACTTATTACTACTAATCAAACCTTCTAATGTAGTTTCCAAAGCCCGTTTTGGTCTTTCATGACTATTTAAACTTGTTGTTAGCCACAACAAACAATGCGTTAGTTAAAAAAACAAAAAAAGGGGTGTATCTATTTAAAAACAAAAGACTAATCTATTGAAATTTAACCTGTTTGAGAACTTTCATTAGTATCAACATGCATTCTAATGCTTCTTTTTGGATGAGTTTTTAACACTGTATTTAAAAAAAATAATTTTACAATGCAATTACACTCAATATACAGTTAAATATAGATGAAATACTACCTGAGGTTGGATTAGGTTTAATGATTTTCTTTACTGCTGAAGTTAATCCTGTAGTTAAGAACCACACATGATTAAAAAAAAATAACTTTTACCACGCATTTACAAACAATATACCCTTCAATATAAATGCAAAACATACCTGAAGATTGTTGATGTTTACCAATTTTGGTTGCCGGTGAAGCTAAACTTGACAATTAATAACACTAATTGTTAAAATTTAAAATTGTTATAAAGTTAGAAAAGTTAAATAACCACAAGCAAAGCTCATATATAATCAAATAAGGCAAAAAGCACTTTACCAAAAAAAATCAAAAACAGGTCCGATGAAGTCTTTTCAAGCTAAATAATAAGCGACCTATAGAGTGTCCTAAGCATTCAGCAATTGGAATCCTATAAACTACCTACCCAACTTCCAATTGCCCCAAATATCAGTTTATAAACTCCAATATAATGCTTATTGGAAGCTTATAAAGACGCTGGAATGGACAAAAGTGCACTGCTGGTGCAGTGTAAAAAAACACTTTACCAGCAAAACACATAAACAGGTATGAGGGAGTGTTTCCAACCTACAAAAACAGTGACCTATACAGTGTCCTACGGTTTTAGCATTTCAAATCCTATAAACTACGTATGCAGCTTCCAATCGCCCCAAATATTAGCTTATAAGGTCTAATACAATGCTTATTAGAAGCTTATAAAAACCCTCGAATGAGTAGAAGTGCATTCTTTGGTGTACGATATTTTTTGGTGAAAAACATAATAAAAAAAATAACCTTTACAACCAAAACTCAAAACTCAAAAATAAAACAGATAATGGAACAGTTTCAAAGCTCATATATAAGCAAATAAGGCAAAAAGCACTTTACCAACAAAAAACAAATAAAGGTCTGAGAAAGTTTTTTCAAGCTAAAAAATAAGCCACCTATACAGTGTCCTAGGCCTTCAGCAATTGGAATCCTATAAACAACCTACCCAGCTTCAAATTGCCCCAAATATCAGTTTATAAGATCCAATATAATGCTTATTAGAAGCTTATAAAAATGCTCGAATGGACAGAAGTGCCCTGCTGGTTCAGTGAAAAAAAAAACACTTTACCAGCATAACACATAAAACCAATGTATTAAGACCAGACCTGGCATGGATTGTTTGCTTTTAATTATGCCGAATACATCTGATACTTATATATAAAAACAAAACTATTAACACCAAAGTATGGTTAAGCAGGTCAATAGGAGTAGTTATTAAACTCATACATAACCAACGGCAAACACTTTTTATGCAGCATATAGATTGGATTGTTGGGAAAATCTACATGACATTGAAAATAAACTCAAAGAACAGGTCATAAATACAATTACCACTATCATTAGGCTTCCTAATCTTGAATCATTAAAAATAAAGAATCATGATCAGACTCATGTTACAGACTAATACAATTGCACAACATATATTCATCCAAACATAATATATATATGTTACTGCTAAGATTTGACATATAAACAGAATATACATATGTTATTGTAAACATTTGTTTATTACAACATTGAACAACCTATGAAGCAAACAGTTTCATACAATTCATATGAATAACCTATTAAAATACACTTTGATATAATTCACAAACTATATCTACATCTTTAACAATCCACATGAATATATGTCTTTGCAACTACTAATGCAACCTCCTAACATAACAGTAACTATATACCACATGTAAATTATGTAAAAATTCAAAAAAAAAAAAAAAAAAAAAAAAAAAAAAAAAAAAAAAAACCTGATGTGGAACCTTTTTGGATTTTGTTAGCTTGAGTCTTGCATCCTATATATTATAAAACATAATGGAGTTGAATTACATGCATATAACTAACAGAAAACATAATTGTTAAAAAAAACACACGTGTTGATGAACTAAAAACATTCGTGCCAGTTACTCGAGGATTGTTGTCTTGGTTTCCTTTTCTTATTTTCTTACCCTGAGTCTTGCCTCCTGTATATTATAAAACATAATGAAGTTTAATTACATACATATAACTAACATAAAAAAGAATAGTGTTTTTAAAAAAAAAACATGCTGATGAACTAAAAACATTCATACCAGTTACTCTATCATTCTTATCTTGGTTTGCTTTTGAAATCCTTACACTTTGTCTTACTCTTGCTTGTTCTCTTTGTATCTCCAACTTTGTATCCGATATCTGATAACACAGAAAAAATTAAAAGTCGATAAAACCTGTAAAACTTAAAAGTCGATAAAAATTGTTAGGGATTATTAACCTGTAAAAGTTAAAAATCGTAAAAATTTGTTAGGGATTCTTATGTTTACGAATAGTATAATAGGGTGTATTCATACACAAAAAAATAGGTTAAAAATATATAAGGTATAATTATCTTGTAAGTAATATATATCATATATTTTTTTAAACTGTTATCTTCATAATATACATTTCTAAATTACAAATTGCAGGATTTTTTTAGCATCTCCTTATTTGTATTCATTTAAAAGATATAAATCAAAAAATAATTTACTCTAGTGGTAACTTTTTTAGAAAACTCATGAATGACCCAAGTTCAAATCCAATATATGTCTTCTTTTTAATTAAAAAAAATTAAAATTAAAACTTAACAAATAAAAACCAAATTTTAAATTAAAAAAAATATATTGTACATATATTAAAAAAAAAGCCACATGTCATTAAAAAAATTAAAAAAATGCCACATAAATACAATAATGACATGGAATAATGACATGACATTATGGGATGCCAAGTGACATTATTTGTGGCATGCCTCCTCTTAATTAAGTTTATAAGAAAATTATCTTTAGTCACGACAGTCGTCGTGGCTACATGTATTTTATCAATATGTTAGAGGGAAGATTTGACTTTTCATGAAATTTTGGGAGGGAAAACACTTTTAGTCACGACTTCTCTCGTGGCTAAAAGTTTTAAATATTTTATAAAATATTCAAAATTTACTTGTTTATATATATATATATATATATATATATATATATATATATATATATATATATATATATATATATATATATATAGCACTTAGCACTTTGCATCTTTGCATCTTTTGCTTTGATAAAAATCGTCCGATTTTCATAAACCAAAGTTTTTAATTTTTACGGTAAGTTTTATTAAAAAAATTTAATAAGGCGCATATGTTGATTATCGATGCACTCTTGTGATTTAATAATATTTTTTGAATATTGTATTTTAGTATGCATTTCTAAACTCTATTGATATAACAATATCGTTTTCGGATGGCTTTTATGGGCTAGACCAACCGATGGTGACTCCGACCTCCCGGTTGAACCCGTTGGCCAAGTCCGTTTTTTAAAACCATATGTACCATGAACTTGTTTACATATAAATTGCATGAATATTTGTGTGTTTTATTAGTTTGAATAATATGTATAATAACAAGTATTTTTCATATTAGGGGTGTTTTAAAAATAATATTTATTAGGTATTTATTGTTATGGACGTTTTTTTTCTTATATTAAATTACTTTTTATTTTTATTATTATAATTTTTGAAAACATGTCTAAATGCTTTAAAGTGTTGCAACAAATGCTATTATAGATGTACTTATTAAAATTTGCCATCATTAGCAAGTGTAGAATCTTAATTTTTTAAGCCTTCCTTTTTAGGATTATCCCAAATGCTTTATAATGTAGTATAGATATGTGTAAATGTGTATAATCATATAATTAGGACTTTGCACCTTTGCATCCTTTGCTTTGAAAAAGTCGTCCGATTTTTATAAAACAAAGTTTTTGGATTTTATCATAAGTTTTATTAAAAAAATTCCAAAAGGCTCATATGTTGATTATCGAGGCACTCTTGCGATTTAATGATATTTTTTGAACATTGTATTTTGGTACGCATTTTTAAATTCTATTGATTTAACAATATCGTTTTCGGACGACTTTTATAGGATAGCTGAACCGGTGGAGACTTAGGTTCTCGGTTGAACCCGTTGGCCCGGTCCTTTTTTTAAAACCATATGTACCATGAACTTGTTTACATATAAATTGCATGAAGATTTATGTGTTTTATTAGTTTGTACAATATGTATAATAACAAGTATTTTTCATATTAGGGGTGTTTTAAAAATAATATTTATTAGGTATTTATTGTTATGGACGTTTTTTTCTTATATTAATTTTCATTTTATTTTTTATTATTATTTTTAAAACATGTCTAAAAAAGTGCTTTAAATAGATGTACTTATTAAAATTTGCCATCATTAGCAACTGTTGAATCTTAATCTTTTAAGCCTCCCTTTTTAAGAATGTCCCAAATGCTTTATAATGGAGTATAGATTGGTTCATTCATTCATTATTTTTTTTAAAACCCTAATATCATTCAGCACAAGAAATATTCAAGAAAGAAAAACCCTAATCATCATAACTCTCTCCATGAAGAAACTCCATCATGATTTTAATAATTTTTAATGTGTTTTTGGTGCAAGTTCGTTCATCTCTTGCAGGCTCCAATCGATTCATATTCTTCACATCCTAAATTAATAAGGTAATCTACTTGACTATACAACTGTTATTATTAGGCATGCATGCACGTAATTGTTGTGGAAATATTATAGTTCATATCAAGAAATTAATTACACCGTAGGTTCAATTTAACATCAACTCTAAAGAAGACTCTATTGGATGGAATTTTTATTCTAGGTCGTGCACAACTTTCAGAATTATTGCTAAAAAGTTAAAGATGATCGTTTCGAGGTAAGATATTTGTTTTTAATCTTTAAGTTACTATTTACTTGATATTAAATTAATGATTGATTATTAATTTTGGCATTAGGGTTCTTGATAGTAGGATTTAAATTATTTTTTTGAAATTTATCATATAAGGATTTTAAGTTGTTTTGAACCCGACAATTGATGAAGATATGTAGGCAGAAGAAGTTATTCGGCATCGAAGCCTCAAACTTTCTGCATCAAAAACACCAATAGCACCATCTAAAAATCCAGTAAATATTTATGTTATGTTTCATCTAACAAACTCACAATTGTTGTTTCCTTATTGGAGGACCTGATAAGACTCCAGCATTCTTGATGAGGTCGTTATGCTAAGCTTTAAGTTCCAATCAATTTTATATATTTCATAGTTAATGAGTTGTATTTTTACGCAACCTGGGGTTTGTTTCCTAATGTAGATATCGAAGAAGCCATTGAAACTGTTAAGCTTCTTGCACAAATGGAAGGTTGACTGGTATGCTCTTACAAGATGTCACAACACATAATTTCCATTTGGGTTTTTAGCACTATAAGTTTTTTTTTTGTTTTTTTTTTTGGTTTTTTTGGTCATGGAGATAATAAGGCATCTTTGCTTAAGAATTTTCAATGCTAATCTGTGCAGCAAATGTTAAAACAATGACAATATCTAATGCATATGCTTTAAGAGGCGCGGTGTCGCATTTGATATGAAACTCTGTATAACCAATGGGGGTTGTTGCTAGCAGAGGTTAGTATATACAATTGAAAAGTTATCGACCTAACATCTTTTTTTTGTAACAATGATTTATGAATCTCATCACATTAATAGTACTTTTCTTCCTTTTCCCTGCAGAACTCGGTGATGATTTCACTTTCCAAGGAGGTCAGCAACATCGCCTATTGCATTGTATTTTTTTTAAAACACGCTTATGAGGTTGTCAATAAAAATATAACATGTATCGCCAAAATTTGCAATTATTTAATGATGTTCCGGTGATCTTAATTCCATACAACTTGCATACAATGTCCATTTTGACAGTAAGTGCTGAATGTTTTTGTGATAAGGTGTCTTCTGTTATGTAAATAAACATTTTATGAACTTGTTTAAATTTATTTATGACTCTGGTAACAAGATATCGATTATGGACACATATCTATAGGGATTCATCTTGACGATATGGAATGCAAGTACATAAATGGAACCATTCTTTATGAGGTGAGCTATTTGGATCTCTAATGTTGTATAACCAATAGATTTTGAAGCTCATTTGTATTAAACTTGAGTTTCTCTCTATATAGGTTATAATCAAATTTCAATTTGCACCCTTCATGTTGTCATGCTGCAACACATGATCACAATGCAATTTTATGATACTGCGAAGGTCTTTGCCCGAGAGACTGCGCTAACTTATCCCCCTCCTGGTACTCAATCAAAATGCAGATTGCATAACTTTGAAAGAGAAAAATGTTTGGATGAACATAGGATGGTTGCCCGAAAGGGATAATAACATGGGCAGATGGGGAATTACATTCAGGGGATGTGGGCAACAGGTGATCGTACACTTCAGGAGTCAGAATCAGGTGATCTAAAACCTTGCATCTGTAGCTAAACTTGGAAGCAACCCTAACAAAATAGTTTGGCCAAGAATTGAACATGTAAAAAAAAAATACAAGAACCAGGTGAATATATTATGACGACCATATAAGTTATCTTTTGGTTATGCTAATTTATGTATACTTTATGTTGAAACTTCTACACATAGGTTTGCCCAATAATCTGAACCATAGTCCAAATTCCTTTAGGAAATCACTTCTAAGTTTAAGTGTTTGGGCGTTGAAACTTTGGCTAAAGAAAAAAGGCACTTTGCTTACTACTTACCCCCTCATCCTATCCCTCTAGCAAGAAAGGTTAGTATCTCTTTATGGGTCAGAATCAAAAATTTTATTTCTCTTTTTTAAATGTGGTTATTAATAAAATCAAATTATCCTGAATATTAAGTGTCAATTTCCCCCGACAATGCTTGTAATTTATATCATTTATATGGATTTACGCTCGTTTTCCATTTTATTTAACTTTCAGGTAAATTACGAGCATTGGAGCTTAAGAGACGCAGATTTGGAGAAGTTTAGTGAAGATTTATCATAGTATGCTCAGTTTGAAGAAGTTAAGGCGTAACTCCACTCTCTCAATTACGCAGTAACTAAAGTGTGGCTCAAAAAACCAAATTATCAGAAGATTACGGCGTAGCTCTCCCAAAGATATGACGTAACCATATTAGGTCAAATGAGGTTTCGCGCCGCTGATAATTACGCCGTAACTCATGCATCAACTACGGCGTAACCAAGATTTATTGAAGATACGGCGTAAATCCTTCCTGAAGTTACACCGTAACTAGCATTATTAGTGCAATTTACGAAGAATTATATGTTACGGTGTTACTCTTTTAATAGTTATGATGTAACCAGATCTGGCCTATAAATACCCTACGATTTCCAGCATTTCAAAGCATCCCATTTCACACACAACAATCAGAGAACGTTAGAAGAAGCCAAAGGCAGAGCTAGAGGATCATACGGAGCTATCTCGAAGGGAGAAATCACTCCCCTACGATAAGCATTAGCTTTTTATCTTTTCTTTACTTTGATTCATGTATTTTCTAACATTAAACATTGAATTGATTTGTATGGTTAATATAAGCGGCTAAGCACCTCTTGGTGCTGGCCTAGTTATGATTCCTTAATTGTTTGGTTTGCATTTACATTGCTTCCGTATAATTATTTCTAAGTGTATGCATGCATAGTTTATTGGTAGCTACCATTGTTTCGGTAGTTTTGAATGGCGGTAGAGGCTAGTTGCTTAGAAGATATGACCAACTGACCCTAAGTAAGTAAACTGAGATGGGAAGGGTAAGATATGACCAACTGACGACCCTTTCTACTTGTGCGATTTGACCAACTGATCACCTACCGTTTGGATGAACTTAAGAATTAGGGGGTGAGTGTTTAAGTTGCTAGCACCCGGGTACTCACTATTATAAATCTAGCATATAGCAGAACTTAATGACTTGGCTTAGGGGACCAATAACAACTGGACTTATAAGGGGACACTTGACTTCTCCAGTGGTGGCCCTTTGCTGATAGGTTAGGACGAACTGACCAAATGTTGTCCTCTCGACTTTGACCCCACCTGAAGTTATTGGAAGTAATTAGACATAAACATTACTAGTTAGGATGAGTAACTAGGTTATCACCACTCTCCTCTATTGATCACATCCTTTGCCTTTATTTGCTTTAGTAGTTATTTAGTTAATTCCTTATCGAAATCATATTAAAATCTGTGACACCTAGACTTAGTATAAATCCACACACATAGCTCTTGGGACGACCTCGGTTTTACCAAATACTACACTACACATGACCGGGTACACTGCCCGTTAGTGTATTAGGGTAGACCATAGGTATAACAAGACTTATAAATATTAAAACCTGGTCAGTAAAACCTGCATCAATTTTTTGGCACCGCTGCCGGAGAGTTATATTATGATTTCTATTAAGTCTTTTAATTTTGTTTTATTTAAAAATTTCCCAAATTCTCATGATCTCTTTTCAAGTTTCAGGTACCATGGAGGTTGTTAACATTGATGACCTCACTCTGGAGGAATATTTGGCATTGACAAGAGAAGAACAAGGGCCGGGTCTCGTAAGACCGGCAATCAGAGCTAATGTTCGATTCGAAATAAAAGATCAATTTATGAGGGAGCTTCGTGCTAACCCTTTTTCAGGAAACAGGGACGGAGATGCGTATGAGCACGTTGATAATTTCTTGTACATCGCAAGCCTTTTCAACATTCCTGGTGTGTCTTATGACGCGGTAATGCTAAGGGTGTTCCTCATGACTTTACGGGGGCTGCCAGGAGATGGATCGAAAGATTGCCCGCCGGGGTGGTTGATACTTGGGCTCTACTCAAGAAGCACTTCATTCAGAGGTATTGTCTGTGACAACTCGTAAATTCCTCGATGCGTCGTAATTGGAGAAACGTCAATTTGAGCAATCGTTTGATTTAATTTGAGACACGAGTCGTATTTTATATCATTTTTATTGGAAATAATATTTTAAAAATAGTGGCGTAACTCTCGGGTCATGAATCTTTCGTTTGCTAGTCAAAACGAGCCCCGAGTCAAATATATCGAAAGTTTTACGAAGTTACATCTAGGTCCTTGTGTTATGTTTCATCTTCACCCTTGTGTTCACTTAAATTGCACCATTGGTCCCTCAATGGGTATAAATACCCCCAACCCTCACCAATTTCCCCATTTCATCATTTTCTTTCTCTCTCTACTAAAACACACACAAGTATCCCTTACTCTCTCTCTCTAGAAATCCGGTCACCCATATAAGGGTTCCGGCGCCGTCACTTTTTTCGGCCAACTTTCGGCGACCACCAATAATTACACCACCACTTCTAATCGATAGTTCGGTCCTTGTGACTCCTTTTTTACAACGTATGTGCCACAAAACGCTAAGAAGCGTCCTAAATCTAACTTTTTAGATTCAAATTATTAGGGTTTTTGGGTAAAACGTTTTTTTATGGGTCAAATCTTGGTGGGTTACGAGTAGTACTCGTTAAGAGACCTCCTCCAAGTGTCGTGCTCCTTTTCTTCTCGTTATCTTTATGGTAAGCTGACCCATCTCACGTTTTTATTGGTTTTATTTTGATACAACCGATTTTATACAATCGTATATACTATCTTTATTGTGTTTTCGTGGCTTGACAAATGCGTACTAGTGGTAAAAGAGTTTTGATAAACTGAAATTAATGTTTATAAAAACAGTTTCGTGTGGTAATTCATTGTATTCGAGGGTGTTTGTTTGGCTTCGATCTCGGGTCAAAGTATGTTGTTGTCTTGACTTGTTTTGGGAGTACTTGGTCATGGCTATGTGGAAATGATAAAGAAACGAAAATGGTAATTGATTGATAGTTGTTGGTTCTCGGGTTGCATATTTCTGTCCGATTAGGTCTCTGGTCGAAACCCATTTGAGTCTCGATTTGGTCATGTTTAACAGATTTGAATTGAGTAAGAGTCGGGTCAACCATGGGTGTCGGGTCAAAATAGGGGATTTGGGTCAGATCTATTTGGTTTTATATTCGGACCAGTAAACCGGGTTGGGCCCCAAGGCCCATTTAACTATGTTGTTGGGTCAGTTAGAGCCCGGTTCACGTTGGTATTTATTCGGGTACACTTGGTCACGTTAGGGTTTGTATATATATATATATATATGTTACATTGCGCTCGGGTCACATTTGACCCGGATAATAACTTGGTGTTTGTTTGCCTTGGTTATAATTTGGAAAATATGACATGAGTTTAATCACGAACTAGTATATTCGGATAATATGGGGATTTCTATTTGGAATTGAATACGAAATTATACACTATATTGGACATATTAGAGATAACGGTTGTTAAATAAATATAAAACAAGTAATATCTTGAGTTGTTTGGGGAAATGCAAAACATGATAATGGAGGTTGCACATGATAAGCGTTTATTAACATTAAGTTAAGAATGTAATGATAGTAAATATCGAATAAATAACTTCAAAATGAGGTGATAAACGTTAAGAGATAACTACTTGTTTTATATAGTTGGTTACGGATATTACATATACGTTGTAAGATTAATACGGTTTATAAATTTTGGAATAACGTTTATTATGCAAGTATATTGGTATTGAATTATTTTTTGAGAAATGTTTTGACTTAAATAGGTCTAGAGATTTTATTATCACATATTGACTAATAACGAGATAATTAGATGTATATATATTATCAAGGAATACGGTTCTATATAGTTAAAAACCCTCATGTACTACGATAATAACTTGTATTTTATAAATACAAAATTTCTTTTATAAACTTTTTGGTAACAGTTATATTTATTAGTATGTTCTATTCTATTAAACGTTTTGGTTTCAATAAGTTTAGTATAATTGTTTTTACGATAAAGCTAAATATTCCGTTTTCACATCTAAGCTGCTATTAAATTATATGACTATATATATTATGGACGGATATGGTTTAGTCTATTATAAACCCTTATTAAATACGATGGTAACTCGTGTTTTATAACACATGATATCCTTGATAAACTTGTTTGGAAATATTATTTTGATAATATAACTTATTGAAGTCGTATTGATTTGGAAACGTTGGAATAAACGAATGTGTCATTTATAGTACACTATTTACTATACCTTATATGAAGTAATTTCAGGTAAACTTGTATGATTATGAATAACGATTGAGATACCTTTATTAATTGAGCGATAAATGGAAAATTGTCTTTTATTATTGAACACGTACGTGGGAATTGTTTGGTAAATTTCCGAGACTTATCAATTAACCTATTTATGTTGCATAAATAGTCGTCGTCATTTCCTAGTCTTTGACTAGCTTGAGTATTGTCGGTATTTCCTAATTTGGTTGATGTCTTTTCCTGTTTGGTGTGAGTTATGGTATGTATGTCTCGATTATGTCGATGTCTTCTTTTCCTTCGCGTGAGTTGTACATCGCGTCTATGTTTCTTACCACCACACGAAACGTTAAAACTGAACTTTTGAGATATGAATTATAAACTTTTGGGAACAATAATGTGCTTTTGAAAGTAACGACATGAATAATCCACGAAAACTACAACACATTACTTTCTGTTGATTCATTTATCGTATGAGTCGTTGCGTCACAACTATTCTATTGTACTCGTCGTACATTATTTTGGATGACATGGAGATTAACTTTAGATGCCAGTCGTGTCAATAGTGAATAGTGCATTGCTGTGGCTAAGGTGAGTTTCATAGCCCCACTTTTATCTACGTTTTTAACTATATTGGGGTGAGAATTATGCTACTGTTTTCAGACCGTGAAAACTATTTTGATTTGCTCATATGGTTGACTGTTTAGATAGATGTACGGTAGTTGTTGCCTTAGACTAGCGTAGTAATCCTAATTGCTATAACTGTTGCCTAGCTAAGAATAGACTTCTACCTCGACCTAGTCTGGGGTTGGCAATTTTTCTAGATTTTGCCACGACTGTGCTGGACTAGAGTTCTTTGGGCCCGAGTAATCCCTGGATGCGGGATATGGTTTTGGTTGGTGATCCGGGTAGGATCGATATTTATCTATCTTAGGCCTTGCATAGCAAATCAACTCCTACTGGTCCACTATGATTTTGTTGAACTTAAACCTATGAACTCACCAGCTTAAGCTGACCTTTTAGCATGATTTCTCAGGAATTTGAGAGATGTTTGGAATACGTGATCGGTGGAAGCTTGGCAAGAAGGCGGGGTTCAAGGATCATTTCTGACTCTGATAAACTTTGGGGACCTATTTTATTAAATCATATTTTGGGCCTAATGTTCACACTTTTGGGTTAAATGTTTTAAACAACTAAATTTGGGATTGGTTTTGAATGTTAAATGACTATCTTTTTGCTATACTTGTGTGAGATACCAATCCAATAGTAACGCCCCAAAAACTTGATTAAGTCTTCCGCTGTACCGAGATTTGGGGGTGTTACAGATTGGTATCAGAGCTCAAGGTTATAGAGAACTAGGTATTTTATAAACCCTAAACTATAACCACGTTTTAATAAAATTGATCCTCTAGCGACGCACGCCCGCTTGCCTAGCCGAAGCTTCTTAATTGATTATGGTATGAACTGCGATTTGAATTATGAGATGACCTGTTAAGGGATATTGTGAACTGATTATGGAAACATTATGATTTGGAGATATGATTATTGATTTTGGGTAAATGAGATGAGATTATCGAGATATCAGGAAATTTGATTTGAGTAAACGGTATATTATGATTTGGAATTTTGAACTCGATTGATTTGATATGGGATATAGATGATTGAGAACACATTAGACGAATTGATTGATAAGATGATTGATGAGATGTTTATGGCTTATTTGATGAACGGTTTGATTGAACACTTGATTGAGCGTGTGCCCTGTTAGTAGACGATTTAAGTCTGTCTATTTTAGTAGTCCACTATAAGCATTCCACATGCTTATACACTCACAAGAAGCATGTCCTCATGCTTATGCATACCCTATAAGCATTTTTATATGCTTATGCACGCCCTATAAGCATGTCCTCATGCTCATACATGCACAAAAAACATGTCCTCATGTTTTCGCACGCACTATACCTATCACAGAGTGTGGAGTCCCAAACCTTAAATCTATAACATTTAACTTATATTAAGTAGTTGCCTTGGGTATATCCCAAAACAATAAAGAGAAAACTTTGTATGAATATACACAAATACGTGGGATCTATTGGAATGTACTTGGAAGATTAAAGTGAGCAAATGAACACAAAATGTGATAACGAATAAGTCAACATTATTTATCAATAATGCGGATACTCTCAAAGTATCATGGTTACACAATTTCCTTGCGTAATCTCACAACTTGATTTAAAACTTGCACATTAGTACTGGTCGTGGAAATGATTTGGGAATATAAAGGAAATGGTACTATTATAACTACGTCAGGGAGTCACAAACGAGGCCTTTTGTCTCATGAACTTGAGATCCACAGTTAAGTTTTGATGAACACGAGTCTAAAACGCGTTAAAGCTAATAAAGCATGTAAACTGGTGTGTTGGTATCGTGTGTGTCATGTTCACGTTTTTTGCATCCTATCATGTTTATGTGCCCTTGATCATAACTAGATGATGGATTATAATGATTTTGATGATGACGATTGGTGATGGTCTCGTGTATCGATTTTGAGTCGAAACCCTCGTAAACCGTTGTTTTATTCTTTAAAATTTGTCAAACAAGTGGTAATCGGTTTTGATTACTAATAATGAATTCTTGTCCGTTAATGTTATAATGATATGTGAAACCAGTAAGTGTTTTCAGATGATAAATTGGACTAACGTGTGATTATTTGGTTAACGTTGAATCATTGGTATGAACAAGATTTTTGGAATCGAATGACATTTCAATTAACAGCCTTGATTGAATAACAAATTAATTGTGGTGTTTTGGGTAATTGGTAAGTCATTGACAAACATTAAATTTGATACCCGTTAATCGATATTGTTTGGGAATTGAAAGAGTCAATTGGAAGTGTTTAATGGTATTCGGTATGTTTGATTATCTGTCTAGATGGTGAGATTTGGTATGAGATTGCTTGGGAGATTAATTAGAATTGTGAAAATTGTTTATTCAATGGTATATATGTCAACTTTGCGTTACGTCAGGTGTTATCGTGACTTTCTAGTCTCAACTACCCTGACAACGCCGTAACATGGTCTTTAGTATTTACTTGGGCAATATGATTGTGTAAAATCCGAGAGTCATGACTCGGATTTAGGAACTCGAAACGAATAATGACTCAAAATTTATATTGAGATGAATAAATTTATATCGAAATTCTATATTGCAATTTTATATCGAAATTCTATATTGGAATTTACATTGAAAATTTTATTGAACTTTATATTGAAACGAATAAATTTATTTTGAAATTTATCTCGAAATTTATATATATACTAGTAAATAGTACTGGAAGATATAGGTGATAAATGGTTTTGTGCTAAGCATTCGACAACAAGGCTCGCCTTGTTATTCGACATTTTAAAAAGGGAACCAATGTTTAAAAATAGAAATGTTTTATAATAAATGTGTCATTAAATGTTTCGAGGTCACGTTTATCGAAGGGTGTCATTTATGAATATTTAATGTCATTTATGTGTTGTGCGTGGGTTACGAATGACCTATCATTAATAGCGTCGATCCGCGTGGATAATGGACTTATTAGGTTGACGAACCTAATAGGTGCCCGCTATGTACGTAGGATAACGTTATTAATGGGTGAATTATCCTTATGACTCGTTAGGATGTGTTTTTTTTGGGATAATAAGCGACATGAAAAGATGGTTGAGTTTATTGAGTTGACGAATTCGATAAGGTCTAACGATTTATTCCGAAACTTATTAAACTATAAAGTTTATCATTTAGACGTCTCATTGTGTCATTATGAGTCGCATTGTGGTTATTGGCGTGCATTTATGGTGTTTGTCGAGTCGATACCACACACACACACGATGATACCTAACGCTAATAACTAAATGGAACAACGAGATATTTTTTAGATGAGAAAATGGATACATTTCGGGCATATAACATTGAAGTCGGGAATACATATTAAGAATTGGTTATAATAATTGGTTGTGCCTTGTTTAATAAAAATTTATCGAACCTCAATTGAATATAGACTGATCACCTATATTCAGCCAGAGACAACAGGACATGGACTGATCACCTATGTCCGTCTCAGAGGTGAATTTTGCAAATACTAGGAATTGTTATAACAAAATTGTGTTCGGATTTGAGATTGGTTTTAAGAACAATAAACTTAAGGTGGACTCGCACACTCGCACTCGCTACACATCACGAAAGCCCGCAATCACACATGACACACTGGCATCGTAACACCTCTTGAGTCGTAACACTTCTAGCATCCCTATACGTCTATGGTTTTGTGAAATTCTTGTTTTTAACACCTGAGAGTAGTTTGCCATAAGTCGGGTGAGACCGGATTGGCACTGTTTGCATCCGAGTTGCTTATCGACATAAGCCTCGTCTATCTCTCTAGAGCGTTTGAAATTATTTTCAGTTATTTTTGGATTTGGTCTTGACTATTTTGGATTCGGTTTTGGATTTCTGTCTTTGGGTTTTTGATTTTGCGATTTTGATCTCGTTTCGAGTTTTAACTCGTCATTTGACTTCGAATCATCATTTGGCCTCGAATTATTATTCGGCTCTGTCTCGTTGAAAACTTTGTTAAAGTCATCTTTCGACTTTTAATCGGTATTCGATTTCGAAGCGTCATCCGGTCGCATATCGATAGTAACCGTATTGGAATTATCATTCCACCGTATTTCGATAGTAATCTTATTGGAATTATCATTCCACATCTTTTCAGTAGTAACATCGTTGGATTTGTCATCTAGCCTCATTTTGTTGGTAACTCTGTTACCGACACTTATACCTCAAGCCTAGTCTTGAACCGATTGTTGAGAAAACTTCCGAAACCATACCATTCACTCGAAGTTGATTTAAGCGATGTCATCGAGTCGGCGTTGCTCATTTCCTAAACCGATAATATTGTGGTCGACGTTGCTTCACCAACAGCTTTCAGTTAAGGTAGTACCTTACGTCTTTGTTGATGTCGTACTTTATCCTCTATGTATGAACCCCTATCGATAACGATCTAACTACTTGTTTTAGTGAAGTTGTTCACCGAGGATTATCCTTAGATATTGTTTCGTCGATGTTGACTCTAGCAACATTGGACCCTCAACATTGTTTGTCAACAATAGTTTGCTACGTCACACCACCGGTTATGGTAATACCTACCCTATTTTATCAATATGGTACCTTACACTCTATCGATGCGAAATTCCTTAGTAAACCAACTTAGAGCCATTAACCTTCGCTCGTATTTAAGAGTTGAATTGATATTGATTGATAGACGAACTTCTTTTGGAAACTAGAACTTTGGAGTTGGATATTGAACCTTTCTATGTTAAGTGTTAAGTGCACCAATGAGTCAATCAACTGACTGTGGTTAGTAACCAATACTCTCTTTTAGGAGTCGTACTTTCATCCCTGACCTAGATATCATGCTAAGTCAACCGACCAATCGATGGTAGCAATCAACACTTTCTAATAGAGACATACTCTGAACTTCCTAGACTTCCCATCTAGTAGAGATTTCGTACTCAGCAGAAATCTTGAAATCCTAAGGAGAAACCTGAACCGCGTTCTCTAAGACAAGCACACAATCCTTCTCTTATCCTTTGAGAAGCACCTGCTAACCTTTCGGAGCTCTCACCAAACGATAAGCTACACCATAGACGAAACATTGGAAGTAGATTCCCGCCTTTACCTAAGTGATTGTTAGTAGTCTTACCAACCTATTAACCTCCCGCGAATTAGTAAAAAGGAAAAGTATGGACGACAATGCTAGTCTCTCCTCATATAGATATAGCAACACTAGAGAACCCAACTATCTTCTTTTAAGGAGGTGAGGTAGTACCCAATCCTCTCCCTCCGGTAAAGTGACTTGCTCCAATAAGCTAGACCTAACTTTGGAACCTTAGCTCCCTACCTTCTTTCAATTATGGAACTTCGATTAAAAAGGAAATTCCCTTGATCCGTTTTCCCTATCTGAGATTCATTTGGTTAGTATACACCTGATCCTCCTTCCTGAACCTTCAACTCATTTCGATACTCTTTAAGGAAGAAGCGCGATCAAAAAACCTAAGTTACACAAATGGACTTCTTCACATGTAAAGGAAACCGTGTGCTTTAGGAAATGAAAATTTCTATCTTTTTCGGATGATGGCAATCGCCACACACCCATTTTTCATCTATCACTTTCTAGAGCCGAGAGAACCGATCTGGATATGCTTGCAGTGTATCATCTCCAGACAAATGGCTGAAGCAGAGAAACCATTCGAACCCTAGTAGAACACGTAGAATGCCTATTAAGTTTGACAATGGTCGGGATAGACACTTTCCCTTGGCGAACTTCTCCTATAACCATACCTATCACTTTAGCACCTCGACAGCACCGTAAGAGATCCTTTATGGTCGTAAGTGTCAATCCCGATTGTTGGGTAGAAATGGAAATACCAAGGAAACCGATCTGAACCTATTTAAGAAGATACCAAGGAAACAGTTTTAAGTTGAGATGAATATGTAAGTTACTCACAAACCATTTGGATACATAGACAACGTAAATCTCTTGAACCCTCCGAGATAACCTAGAATTAAGCTTAAGGATCCACCATGGAATTATGTAAAACGAGTAGTAACCGTGAAAAGTAAATCCCCGCTATATAAATCCTTCTGGGAATCCTTGCTAGTTTGAGACCAGTAATTCAAGCCTTGAGATACCGTCAAGACTCAGTAGTACTCTTGGTGTTTCGTGTAATAGGAGGAAATGACTCGCCGATGAGGCAATCATTATCAAATAGGAAACCCTAATCTTTGGGCGTTTAAACTTCGTTGACCTATCAAAACCATAGATGATGAAACCTAGCAACTTTAGTAAAGTTGCCTCTCTGTCTTCGAAGTTCATAGAAACTCGCAGTAAGATCCTAGATTCACGTAGGGAACGTGAAGATTAATCCTCGTGCTTTTGCACTCACCCCTTCTAGGCTTTAACGGATACTTGAATTGAATCGCGAGGACGTGATTCCTTTTAAGGAGGTGAGGGTGTGACAGCTCGTAAATTCCTCGATGCGTCGTAATTGGAGAAACGTCGATTTGAGCAATCGTTTTTATTGGAAATAATATTTTAAAAACAATGGCGTAACTCTCGGGTCATGAATCCTTCGTTCGCTAGTCAAAACAAGCCCAGAGTCAAATATATCGAAAGTTTTTCGAATTTACATCTAGGGTCCTTGTGTTATGTTTCATCTTCACCCTTGTGTTCACTTAAATTGCACCATTTGTCCCTCCATGGGTATAAATACCCCCAACCCTCACCAATTTCCCCATTTCATCATTTTCTTTCTCTTTCTACTAAAACATACACAAATTTCCCTTCCTCTCTCTCTCTCGAAATCCGGCCACCCATATTAGGGTTCCGGCGCCGTCACTTTTTCCGGCCAACTTCCAGTGACCACCAATAATTACACCACCACTTCTAATTGATAGATCGGGTCCTTGTGACTCCTTTTCTACAACGTATGTGCCACAAAATGTTAAGACGCGCCCGAAATCTAACTTTTTAGATTCGAATTATTAGGGTTTTTGGGTAAAACATTTTCTATGGGTCAAATCTTGGTTTGTTACGAGTAGTACTCGTTAAGAGACCTCCTCCAAGTGTTGTGCTCCTTTTCTTCTCGTTATCTTTATGGTAAGCCGACCCATCTCACGTTTTTATTGGTTTTATTTTGATACAACCGATTTTATACAATCATATATACTATCTTTATTGTGTTTTCGTGGCTTGACAAACGAGTACTAGTGGTAAAAGAGTTTTCATAAACTGAATAATGTTTATAAAAACAGTTTCATGTGGTAATTCATTGTATTCGAGGGTGTTTGTTTGGCTTCGGCCTCGGGTCAAAGTATGTTGTTGTCTTGACTTGTTTTGGGAGTACTTGGTCATGGCTAAGTGGAAATGATAAAGAAACGAAAATGGTAATTGATTGATAGTTTTTGGTTCTCAGGTTGCATATTTCTGTCCGATTAGGTCTCGGGCCGAAACCCATTTGAGTCTCGGTTTGGTCATGTTTAACAGATTTGAATTGATTAAGAGTCGGGTCAACCATGGGTGTCAGGTCAAAATAGGGGATTTGGGTCAGATCTATTTGGTTTTATATTCGGACCAGTAAACCGGTTTGGGCCCCAAGGCCCATTTAACTATGTTGTTGGGTTAATTAGAGCCCAGGTCGCGTTGGTATTTATTTGGGTACACTTGGTCATGTTAGGGTTTGTATATATATATGTGTTACGCTGCGCTCGGGTCACATTTGACCCGTATAATAACTTGGTGTTTGTTTGCCTTGGTTATAATTTGGAAATATGACATGAGTTATATAGGTTACGGGTTCAATTCAAGTAAGACTTGGTAAACGTAGTCGATAAGTGGTAAATATTATTTTAATGTGAAATATTAAGACTAGTAAAATTGGTTAACGACTCAACATGATCTCATTTGTTTAAACACGAACTAGTATATTCGGATAATATGGGGATTTCTATTTGGAATTGAATACGGAATTATACATGATATTGGACATATTAGAGATAACGGTTCTTAAATAAATACAAAACAAGTAATATCTTGAGTTGTTTGGGGAAATGCAAAACTTGATAATGGAGGTTGCACATGATAAGCGTTTATTAACATTAAGTTAAGAATGTAATGATAGTAAATATCAAATAAATAACTTCAAAATGAGGTGATAAACGTTAAGAGATAACTACTTGTTTTATATAATTGGTAACGGATATAACATATACGTTGTAAGATTTAATACGGTTTATAAATTTTAGAATAACGTTTATTATGCAAGTATATTGGTATTGAATTATATTTTGACAAACGTTTTGACTTAAATGGGTCTAGAGATTTTATTATCAGATATTGACTAATAACGAGATAATTAGATGTATATATATTATCAAGGAATACGGTTCTGTATAGTTAAAAACCCTCATGTACTACGATAATATCTTTTATAAACTTTATGATAACAGTTATATTGATTAGTATGTTGTATTCTATTAAACGTTTTGGTTTAAATAAGTTTAGTATAATTGTTTTTACGATAAAGCTAAATATTCCGTTTTCACATCTAAGCTGCTATTGAATTATATGACTATATATATTATGGACGGATATGGTTTAGTCTATTATAAAACCTTATTAAATACGATGGTAACTCGTGTTTTATAACACATGATAGCCTTGATAAACTTGTTTGGAAATATTATTTTGATAATACAACTTATTGAAGTCGTATTGATTTGGAAACGTTGGAATAAACGAATGTGTCATTTATAGTACACTATTTACTATACCTTATATGAAGTAATTTCGGGTAAACTTGTATGATTATGAATAACGATTGAGATACCTTTATTAATTGAGCGATAACTGGAAACTTGTCTTTTATTATTGAACACGTACGTGGGAATTGTTGGGTAAATTGCCGAGTCTTATCAATTAACCTATTTATGTTGCATAAATAGTCGTCGTCATTTCCTAGTCTTTGACTAGCTTGAGTATTGTCGGTATTTCTTAATTTGGTCGATGTCTTTTCCTGTTTGGTGTGAGTTATGGTCTGTATGTCTCGATTATGTCGATGTCTTCTTTTCCTTCGCGTGAGTTGTACATCGCGTTTATGTTTCTTACCAACACACGAAACGTTAAAACTGAACTTTTGAGATATGAATTATAAACTTTTGGGAACAATAATGTGCTTTTGAAAGTAACGAGATGAATGATCCACGAAAACTACAACACATTACTTTCTGTTGATTCATTTATCGTATTAGTCGTATTTTAAGAATATCGCATACGCATTAGGTTGCGTCACAACTATTCTATAATACTCGTCGTACATTCTTTTGGATGCCATGGAGATTAACTTTAGATGCCAGTCGTGTCAATAGTGAATAGTGCATTGCTGTGGCTAAGGTGAGTTTTATAGCAACACTTTTATCTCCTTTTTAACTATCTTTGGGGTGAGAATCATGCTACTGTTTTCCGATCGTGAAAACTATTTGGATTTGCTTATATGCTTGACTGTTTAGATAGATGTGCGGTAGTTGTTACCTTAGACTAGGGTAGCAATCCTAATTGCTATAACTGTTGCCTAGCTAAGAATAGACTTCTACCTCGACCTAGTCCGGGGTTGGCAATTGTTCTAGATTTTGCCACGACAGTCTTTGGACTAGAGTCGCTGGGCCCCGAGTAATCCCTGGATGCGGGATATGGTTTTGGTTGGTGATTCGGGTAGGATCGGTGTTTATCTATCTTAGGTCTTGCATAGCAAATCAACTCCTACTATTCCACTATGATTTTGTTGAACTTAAACCTATTAACTCACCAGCGTGAGCTGACGTTATATCATGATTTATTAGGAATTTGAGAGATGTTTGGAATACGTGATCGGTGGAAGCTTGGCAAGAAGGCGGGGTTCAAGGATCATTTCTGACTCTGATAAACTTTGGGGACCTATTTTATTAAATAATATTTTGCGCCTAATGTTCACACTTTTGGGTTAAATGTTTTGAATAACCAAATTTGGGATTGGTTTTGAATGTTAAATGACTATCTTTTTGCTATACTTGTGTGCGATACCAATCCAATAGTAACGCCCCAAAAACTTGATTAAGTCTTCCACTGTACCGAGATTTGGGGGTGGTACATTTTCCCCCGTCAAAGATTTCTAACCAGCTCTTGGAGATCCATAACTAGAAGTAAGAAGACGATGAAACACTATATCAAGCCTGGGACATATACAACGATCTCCTTTACAAATGTCCTTGAATAACCAACAAAAAGTCAACATCTTCTACAAAGGAATCATCATAACCACAAGACAGATGTTGGACTATCAAGGACCGATCCCGAACATGACTCCTACTCTAGCGATTGAAGCCATCCAAAAAATGGCTGATCATTCCCAAAAATGGCACGATGGAGGATGCAAAAGAAACCAAGGCGGAAGTTTTGACGGAATTGCATCCATCGCTAACAAAATTGAAAATCTAATTCGAGATATGTTAAAAATCAGAGAAACCATTCATGCCATCCAAGTAGGTTGCAAAAGCTACGGGGAGGACATCTCACCAAGAATTGTGAAATACGATCGAAGAAGCTAAATATTGAGAAAATCGACTGTTTTACGGAGAAAACCGTAATGGATATCGTGGAGGACCTCCCCAATATTACGATCGTGGTGAAAGAAGGGCTAACTTGGAGGAGATAATTAACAAATACCTTGTAGACTCAACTAAGAGACGGGAAGAGCAACAAGAATGGCTGAAAGACTTCCAAGCTAATACAAACAAGAGCCTTTCTAGCCATGACATATCACTAAAAAACTTGGAAACTATGATTGGAAAGCTTGGCGACGAAGTACAAAAAAGAAATAAGGCACAAAAGATCAAGTAAACGGTATGCAAGGCCGTGTTTTTTGAAAATAACAAACCCTCTGATAAGTATGATAAAGATAATGATGCTGATGACAGAAGAGAGTTACGCCGTAACCAAACATCAGGCTTACGGCATAACAGGATATGAGCAATAAAAAGTCTCCTGAGTCTAAAAGGAAGAATCACTGGTGTAAGGCAATTGTAATTGATGATGGATAATGTTATAATATTTGGCATCATGTGACCCTCGGAAAGAGGCGTGTGATGGAGGGGTCGATAAGGAAAGGATTAATGATAACAGATACATGTGGACTGCACTTAACGACGAAGAAAGATTAGCCAAATTCTCAATTAACGAAGTGGAAGGACCTCCCATCAAGCATTGGTGCAGACCCTTACTAATAGCGGAAGATGAGTTTACACAAGCATGGCCAACTTGCAATCCCTTTCGTGAGTATTGCAATGGAGGGGGTAACATGAAGAACGAAGTTTGGATATGCCCACATGAATCAGGACGACATGACGTTGATTTTGGGAACTTATCTTTTATTGATTGGTATTGTAGGATCGAATATTTATTGTGTTGATGATTCGGGTGGTCTTGGATGATCAAAATACATGTTAGACATTTTAGAGAGAGAAAGTAGAGAGATGGTGTTCTTGGTAGAGAGTTGGTTCAATAAAATGTAAAAGGTTAGATTGCCAAGCCACGCCCTTTCCATGGATGGAAGGGGTATTTATACTTACAAACAATACGTCCTCCTATCGGACTGTGGATCAGGCATACAGTGGGTAAAGACCCGTCCTTCCTCCACGGTGTTACACTAAACTAATCTACGCTACTAATTAACTAATTAACTACTAAACAACGTAAATAACTACAAGTCTACGAGCTAACATATGCTAGACTATAATTGGGGTGACCGACACTTTAACATGGAATTTCAAATTCCTAACAATCTCCCCCTAAGGGAGGTCACCCCATGAAATACATTTTGCTTCCTAGCATTCTATCTTTGTCTTCGTTCTTGAGCTCGTAGACTTGAATTCTTCACTTCCGCAATCTTTGTGCATTAGTAGCGATTCTTCAAAGTCCGCATTGATTTGTACTTTTAGTGGAGGCCTTTGAACAGATCCTCATCTTTGATTATCTTCGAGCTTTCTTTGAGATCATCAGCCACAGTAAATCTCTGGATCACCCTTTATTGTGTTGCCATCATGTGAAGTTGTGACTTTCAGACCGACATGCTCACACATTCTGTATCATGACATCTTTCCATCAGAGTAGCGGAAGCTTTTACTGGTTCAAGATATTTGCAGCGCAGCAGGAACATAGTATAAGAAATATTTGAGCAGTTACGTAGATATGCACCGTCATGATTTCTTTAATTAAGTATGGATGCTGTGAGCATGCGGCTTTGGATTTACTCCTCAATTCTGATCAGCTGCAACCGTCCAAATGTACCTGCAAACAACGGTTAGCAATAAAACACACGAAAGTGTCTTTGATCACTTTCGTTGAATTGAGGTACACGCCCACGGTTCCCGTTGATCGGTACAAGTACTGCATGTGATCAGGTAGGATTCCTAAGAATCTCCTTGACAGGGTTTCGCAACTGTTCTAGCTGTTCTCAAATCGGAACGTCTCAAAGAAGACAACACGGAGTGAGTGAACCAGCGAATTGAGATTCACTGATTGATGAAAAATTGATTTGAAAACAATCGCGTATTGCTTGAAGAAAGAGTTTTGCAATACGAAGAAGGTTTTATGAGAAAGATCAATTTTCAATTAAAATACTTGTTGTATTTGAAAAAAGTACACATTCGATGTGCTAGTGAAAAGAAGAGATTCGCACATCGAACGGTTTTTCCAAAAGTAATTTTTCAATCAGAGATACTTTTTGAATTTGAAACATGAATACACATTCGATGCGCTAGAGAAAAGAATATTTGCACATCGAACGGTTTTTCTAAAAGTGTTCGTCAATTCCATTCCTGGACCAAGGTTGATTCAAGAGTGAATCGCCCCATTGTTTCTATCCAGTTGTCACAAGCATGATCTTACGAGAAGATCTCACATGCCACCCACCAGGAGCTAGTTTGATGTTGGCTCCTGAAGGCTTTCCATCTTCATTGTGAATATGTTAGCATATCACTCAGATGTTCTGGCAATACCACAAGGATACTTCGCATGACTCTTAAGATATAATCTCTCTTTCCACATTGTGTGAAACAGAGAGTCTTCATTGACAGCATCCTAATGAGATTTATTGATGATCTCGTGGCTTAAGACTCAATTAGTGCACATTTGGTTCCTATGTCGGAGACTAGGGAGAGGGTCTCCTTCTTCAATATCAACAATCTCTAACAGAAAGTCGATAGATAATGTCGGTTCCCCGTGAGAATGAAACAAGCCCTTTTAAGAGGAACTTGAGTTGCTTGGGAAGTTGTAGTGCAGTGCATATGTATTGAACACCAGTAGCATATGTATCACTGGGTCCATGACGTCTTGTCTTTAATACCAGTGTTACCTTAGTAAACACCAGTAGCATATGTATTGAACCCGGTTACTGTCCTAAGGTTGAATTATTGGAGGGCTATTTCTTTTCACCCTTTTTTCATTTAATTCTTTTTCATTCTTCAACCCCTTCAGTGCTTAACGAGATTTCATAACTAGAACCTTGTTGGGTTTATTCCAGTTCTAGCTATGTCTCAGTCCGCACTCTTCCCAAATTCTCATTTTTCTCTTTTTTTCAATATACCTAAGGACTCTACACTATCTAGTGGATTGTCCCTGGGTAGATCCCTCCGGTTCTGGCGGATCCTGGGAACTAATACCTAACCTCACCATCCTTATAACTCCATACATAAAGTTAAATGGTCGGTCTTTTGGTACAGTTCATTCTTCCTTGAAACCAATTGAAAAATCATTTGGAAAAACAATCAAGGTATTTGTGATACAAGATCAAAGCATTTTGTACCTTAATAGTTTTGATCACTTAGAAAACCTCCCCCTCAATATGTGCATATGATTTAGAAATTGTTTAGCACATGGAGGCAAGAGGACTTTGATATATTTTATTTGATCACAATTTTCATAGAAAAAGCCATTTGATTTTCTTGGTAAAATTCTCCCCCTCAATATGTACATAGGATATTTGAAATCATTTTATCACATAGAGGAAAGAGTTCTTTTGAAGCACAACCACGAACACAAAAGCCATTAAGAAACCATTCGCTCCCCCTCAATATGTGCATCGATATACGAAAGAGTTTGGCACATATTAGAGAGAACTTGCACTTGAATCAAAACGATCATCTTTATCAAATTTCATATTAAACCACAAATTCTCCCCCGATCAAAAATATCAAACCATTTGAGATTTTGGATCTCAAGTGATTTAATTAGGTTTAGAAAAAAAGGGAGAATATGTGCCTGGTTTAAATACTCATCTGGTTTTTGTATAAATCCTCCTCCTCAACATGTGCATTGTGTATTTGAAATCGTTTAGCACATGGAGGAAGGAGTGCCTATAAAGGACTAAAACCGAATCCATGAAAACAAATTTGAGATTTAAATCACGATCTCTCCCCCGATCAAAAATTTCAAACCTTTTGAGATTTGTGATCCCAATTGATTTAAATCATTTAGAAAATTTTAGGGGAAAGACGTGGCAAGATTTAATATTGAAAAATGATTGATAAGGATCAATTTAAGACATTACAGATTGTTAGTGTCAGGTATGATTGTTTTAAGAGATATTTAAGTAAAATAAAACAATTTCACAATCAAACAAGAACAGAAAAAATTTCATTTTGAAAGATCTTTGAGTTTTAAAGAAAATCATACCATGACAAAACATTAAATCTTTAGATCACCACTTTGTTTTGTAAAAACCGGAATTTTATGAAGCAATATTGATTGAAAATAATTTATTTTAAATCACTCTCCCCCTCAATCGATGACCGTAGTCGTTGATTGAGTGACTTAGGTTTTGATAAAAATGAAGTTCGGTGATTTTCAAAATTAAGTCCAATTTATTTTCAAAACAAATATTTTTCCATTTTTCAAAACAATATTAGTTAAAAATTGTTTAAAGAAAATGGTATAATCACAATTATCCTGCACAAAGATACGTTAGGTGGTTGAGCTGCTTATGTTGATGTTGCTGCTGTAGGGCTTGGAAGAAAAATCGTCTGCTGATGCAGTGAGACTTCTTACGTTGCATTTTAATGCCAACTTAGGTCAAATTTAAGCTCCGTTTCTTCATTTGTCAACCCAAGATATAGTTACCCTTTCCTTTTGGCATCCAATCATCTTCAATTGTGGGATCCGGATCGGGAACATTCTTATATACCAATATACCTGCATACGTTAGTGAAAACACATACAGACATATGGTGGTCGACATCACCCAAACAACAATCGACTAATTCAAGTCAATTCAACATATCAATCAGTTCATATAAGGTATGGGAATAATGTTTTCATCAAACTATGATCATCTTATCCTAAGAATCACATCCTAGAAACCTAGTCGTTCAACATAGGCAATTGTATTTTCTCAGATAAGCACATAGGATGATTAAGATAATCTCGTTAGATGATACAGATTTGAAAACATTATCCCCCTCAATCAATGACTTATTTTTCTGAAAAGGTTAAAAGCGTTGAAGTCATTGATTGAGTTTTCAATTATTATGAAAACTCTGAAACAGATTGATTTAATAGCAACTCATTTTCCACCAATTTTGTTAAAACAAATATTTTTCAGAAGAATTTTAGAAGGAAAAACATTTGTGTAGGAACAGCAGTCCTTCGACATACTTTCCTCAATAAGTTTTAGGATAAGTGCACGAAATTTTTGAAAATCGTTTAAGCGTAGCACTTTCCTTCTTTGAAAAATGGGTTGCTATCTGAAATAATAGCAAGCCATCATTTGAAGCCCGGGTTACAGTCTGAAATAACTGTAAGCCATAATTTTTGACATGTTTAGAAAAGAATATTTACACCTCCTGCTCGAACTTCATCTATGGTCCCGTGCCATTATTGAATGACATTTCTATGACCGTCGATGTTATCGATACCAGAAGACATGTCATGAAAAGCATATTGTTGGTCTTTTTCAAATTTTCTGATTTTTATGGGTTTTTGAAGATTTTATATTTTTCTATTTTGTTTTTCTGGTTTTATATTTTTGTATTTTGCTTTTTGAAAAATATATACACAGATAGAGTAGATGATATAATTTAAGAGAATGATGATACGAGTACCGAGATAAGGAAATCAAGCAGCACGTCGTAGAAGATAGAATACGTCATCTTTTAAACTTCCACCACCAAAGCTTCCAAGGCTCCAGAATAGAACATAAGCCTTTGAGAAAGAGGGACTTTGGCAGCTTCCCCCCAAACCGAAGATCCATAAGATGAGCAGATTTGAAGCTCTATTTCAAGCTTGCCTTAGCCAGGTGCACAGAGAAGCACACCATTATCATAAAACCCGCTGCTCCTTTTAAGACCGATAATCGAGATTCTCCATTCGGGGTTATATCATCCAAAAGAAGAACAACAAAGTTTCATCACACAGTCGAATGACTCTTCTCAAATTCCTTTTCCACTGAAGTCTGAAGGGATCCATTCCAAAAGGTGTCAAGAGAAAAATTCCCACAAGTAGTTGAATTGATGCAGTCAGTCTCTTTGTATAATGCTCAAGAACTCTTCCAAATACACATCATGAGGGGAATGAAAACACCTCCCTATGTTCACATTTTTCTTCCCTGATGATCGTGTATGAAGCTCAAGAACCAGAAGTACACCAATACCCAAGAGCTCTCCCGAATACACATCATGAGGGGAATGAAAACACCTCCATAATGTTCGCATTTTTCTTCCCTAATGATCGTGTATGAAGCTCAAGAATCCGAAGTACACACATTCCTACCGAAAGAATAACTGATAACACCTCCCTCATGTCATACATTTATCTCCCCTGAATATGTCATACTTGTGTACCTCTTTTATCTTCAGAAACTTTCTCATACATCTCTTCCCCCAAGTCGTTGGAATAATAACACAAAAATCCTTGATGAGTAAAACCTTGAGTTTCTCTGCGGTCATGACATTTGTTTTCCCGGGATATCTTCAATCACTTAGAAGAGTTAAGTTCATCAAGTTTACTCGCCATGAGTCAAACCTTGAGTTTCTCCGCGGTAATAAAATTTGTCTTCCCGGGATATCTTCAATCACTTAGAAGAATTAAGTTCATCAAGTTTACTCGCTTTGTGTTTAGATGTGAGTCTCCTTCCCCTTTGCTGGTTTTGACACTTCAAAATCAGCAACCCTTTATAAGCCCATATACTTGAAAAAATTTGAGAAGAACATCATTAGCTCAGAAGTATCCGTGAGAATCAACTTGCTGAAGATTGTGAGCAAGTCTAATTGGGGATTAACTTTGGCTTTACCCTCTCCCCCAATTAGTGCTCTCCCCTAAACCGATAATCTGTTTGATAACAGCCCAGAATAAGAAGAAGTCTTTGGATAATCAAATGTAACTCGTCTTTAGTCTTCTAACATATAGCAGAAAATGTAGAACCGACTATAGACTCGACCTTCTTCAAGATTTTCCGAATGGGGAATAGATAGTTAACATCTTCAACTCACCAAAACACAAGAACATCACCAAAAAGCATCCCAATTAACTTACATCTTGCAAATCCCCTTAATTAAGATCCCTCCCAATCAAACAAGAACAGAAAGATGCTCATCAAGGAAATCAGCAATCAGCCCGCAGGGAACACACGAAATGGTAACACCAAGTAAACAATCACATCAAACAAGAACATAAGGTTGTTCGGAATCATCATGTTGATGTGCACGTGAAGCATTAACCGGAAGCACTTTGTCAATAAACTCATATCAGCTTGTGAAGAAGTCAACTAACGGCTCTTAGAAGAAACATCATGTGAAGATGATCCGATAAGAAGAAGCTCGGTTCTTACATGAGTTTAGGAGCCGTATGACCATTTATATTCTCAAATATCAATCAACAATGCAAAAAGTTCACATTTCTTCTCCCCTTCAAGAATTCCATACGGAGATGCCATTCTTGACTAAATAAGTGAAATCATCCGAAAGTATTCTATTCACACTTCTCCCCCGCAAAATTAGCACATGATGTCGCCATCGTCATTATAGTTGAGCAAGTGGAATAAGAAAACAATCAATGGTAGCCGGTTCACTTGATGGTGAGCATGGAAAAGTATGAAGCATGTTGATGAGAATGGTCATAATAGAGAAGATTTCTCTTCTTCAGAAGATAATGCGAACTGAAACGTACACATTTCATTTCTTTGGAGTACGAGGCCTGAACTGATGTGTTCATACGTCATTAGAAGATTTCTCTTCTTTAGAAGATAAGCGCATGGCGTACACTTTTCTTTTCTTTAGAGAACGAGGCATGAACTGATGTGTTCATACGTCATAATGATGATGTACGAGGCCTGAACTGATGTGAACATACGTCATAATCTCTCTCTTTTCAATCTCTTGGCAAAACATGTAATCAACCCCATTATCATTCAGTAGGCTCTTTGTAGTGACAGCTGATGGAGAAAACCCGATATAATTTAATTTGACCATGAAGTAAACTACCCCGAACTCGTGACTTAAACTTGCACATATGTAACAAAGAGTGGTGCCAATTTCCATTAGCATCTCCAAGTATTCTCTATGTACCCTATACTCTACAACCAACCAACCATCAAGTATAAGACGTACATTACCTCTTGAAAATCCACATTTGAATGTGACACTGAGCACTACAACGTAACTCCTTAAAGTGATAGTTATTTTGTAGTGGTAAAAGCCCAATTCCCCCAAGTGGTAAAAGAAAAGGTAAAAGACACCCAACAATAACTAGATTTCCAAGTCTTCATTTTTGATAATAAGCTCGAACAAGGATCATTGATCGCTCCTGAACAGTCAAGTTTTCTCACACAAACCGGCCACTTGTGAATGGCCGACCGTAAGAAACTTAAAACGGTTCAAAAACGAATGCAATGAAGATCTGGAGAGTATAGTGTTTCCCCGGGTCGTTATGTCCCAGCGAGCTATGCGAAGAATCACCAAACGAATAGTGATCGAGGAATTTGAACAGAAAAAGGGATTGGCTATTATAACTACAGAAAAAGCAAACAAATTACAACGGCTTAAATGCAAATTAAAGAAAATTAAAAAGATAAAAAATATTAAATAAACGCTATCACTATTTGCAAAATGATGTTTTTGATTTTATTTTTATAAAACTTAAATTAAAAACTACGTAACGTACAAATGAAAAATGTGAAACTTATACAAGATTAATCCTAAAAATATGAAAATGATATTTTTACAAACCTAACGATAAAAGAAAATTATTAGAAAAAGAAAATTATTTTTATAACTATTTATCTAATTATTATTAATTAAAAACTATTTTTAACTATTAAATATTAACCTAAAATACAAGAAAATATGAAATAAAGCTGGAAAAATAAAATTATGACTTAGAAAAATCTAAAATATCAGAAGAGAATTTTCAAAACTATTTTTATATTTTTCTGATTATTTTTGTATTTTCTATGAATTAAAAACTATTTAAAACTACTTAAATTACTTAAAAATACAAATTTAACTAAGAAAAATCTGGAAAAATATTTTTTTAGCTTTTTATATTTATCTTAATCTAGGAAAAATGAAAAATTATTTTTTTGAAACTTTTCTGAATTATTTGTATTAAATGCTAATTAAAAGTGCTAAAAAGTAATTAAAATCTGAGAAAAATAAAAACCTGACTTGGAAAAATCTGAAAAATTCAAGATAAACCTAAAATAATATTGTGAATCTAGGAAAAATAGAAAAACAGGTGGTTGTGTGCAAGAATATGGCCTTAAAGAAAGTGCTTATAAATAAGCACTTATGAAAAGCAAATTGTACCAAATAAGCACCACACCTTAAGAAGCTCAAATATGCTAAAAGTACTAAAATGCAACAAGTCTCAACTGCTTTTAACCTCTAAATCACCATTTACACAGATTTGATTGTTTTGAGATTATAAGCTAAAAACAGTTTGAAGGGTCTACTTTAAGCTTAAGCACAAGCTACAAAATAAGCTAAGAATGAAAACAAAAAGTTGGAACTCAATCTAGACACTGGCCAAGAACACTGTGAACCAAATATGAGACCTAGATAAGCTCTAATGAGCTTGATGCAAGACACAGATAGCATGTTGCACTCGTTGATCTTGAGTGTGTTGCAAAAACCCATATTGACAAGCAGTTTTTAAGCTTATAAAAATTTGACAAAAATCAACAAAAATGGTAATAATGAAATAGACCAGCTGAAGTTTATACACCCACAATTTCACTTAGTTTGACCCAAGAATGACTCCATGAAAAATCACTCCAGTTTGGCTCAAAGCAGGTTTTTCAAGTTTTTGACTTTTGAAACAAGTTTAATCAGTTGACTTTTATGGACTTTGCAATCAATTTGTGGATTGAATAGGATGTTATATGATGAAATTATACTACTACAAGCAATGTCTCTCAATTCTAAGCACAAAACAAGCTTATGCCTTTCCAAAATCACAACAGTTAAGCAGTTGAGACAGATTCAAATGAAGTTTGACTTTGAGTGTTTTGCAGACACAAAATGAGACAGATATGAGTGCAAATGGACTTAACAAGCATGAACCAACAGAAATTATCCACTGCACAAACCTAAAAGACAGATTAAACAGTAGATCCAAACACCCTTGAATACACTGATTTGTACTCAAAACTGATCCAAACACTGACCCAAGTTGTTTTAATGATCAAACTAAGTTTAAATAACCTAAATACTACTTAATGAACAGATTAAAACTATTATAAACCACAAGAACAGATTTTTGCAATAAACCTAGAAAATGACTTACAATTTGTCCTTAGCCACAATGGCTTGCCATCAATCAAACCAGAACCTCTATCCTATTTCTATCAACCCAAATAACTATAAATCAACCCAATTCCAGCTCTGCATCAACCATTTACCATTACATACCCATTTGCTTCCAGTTTGACTTTCATTGACCAATATCCAAAGTGACTTGAAACTTAAATATAAGCTTATAAAAAGCTATGAGAAGCTTGTATAAGCTTATTGGAACTGAGAAATAAGCTGTTTGAAGCTTGAGTATATGAAATTGAAACTGAAATATTCAACAGTAACCATGAAATATGAAAGCTTAACACAACTTTGAATTAATACTTAAAATGAGTTGCAATACACTGAACTAAGTTACTTTGATACAAGGAAACTTTAAAATACAACTAAGAATTCAATTAAGACTAAGAATTTGAAAAACGACATACATTTTTGAAATAAAACTAAGTGCTACTACTTCTCTTGTTTCTTCTTCCTCTTTTTATACACCAACTTGCTTCTCTCCTCTCAGTCGATCAAATCCCATCATAATCTCACATGCATTGGATTAGTTTAGGTCGATTACCCATAGATCAATTTTTTGGAGAAATGATATGCCAGGTGTGTTGATATCTTGGGCAGGAGGAGGCATTAAATGTTGCTTTGAGGTTGTTGAGGAGGAGGGACAAAGTGTGGAGTAGGGAGGTAGGTGGTTGAGTTGCAGGAAAAGGTGGAGAAGAAGCGGAGGAACAGTGGAGGAAAAATTTGGGGTTGGGTGGTTTTATTTTAAACCGTGGGTTGGATTGGTTGGGGTTGGATATTGGGCCGGTTGGATATAAGGGGTGTTGGGCTTATATTGGGTTTGGGCTTTAGGATAGTTTAGGATCCATTTAATAATCTAGGGACCAAATGTGTATAATTGAATCTCCGGGGACCAAAGCTGTAACCGAAATTGTAGCCCAAGGGTTGGTCTTGCCAATCTCCAATAGATCAAGGGCTAAACTTGCCAATTGTGAAATTCTAAGGACTAAACATGACCATTTTAAAATCCAGGATCAAAGCGTAATTTCTCAAAACTTTTATATTTTTCACCAAAGGACTAATTTTGACAAGTTATGATTTAAAAAGGACCTTTGGTGACTTTTCTTATAAAACAAATGCTTAGGGACTGATTTTGCCATTTTCTGAAGTCTGGAGACCAAACTCGCCAATTATGCAAACTTTGCTCGTTTTTCATCTGATTATAAACATTTTGCATCAGCAATATATAAAATGCAATTTTGAGATATTTTCAGTATTTTGATGCATTTCTGAGCATTTTTAAACGTTTTGCAGTTCAGATTTGACCAAAAATGATGAGTATTTACACACTCATCAATCATGAAGAATCTTCATCCAACCATCCCCGATACCTTCAGATACTAAGTACACTCGCCCGTGATATTTCATTTCAACCTCAAATAAATAATAGTGAATTAAATCCGGTGTCACATCTTGTTAAAAGCTCAAATCTAGCCTCCTTTGATCTTAAAAGTGAACTTTGATAATGGTTTCATCCCGACCATGGTTAAAAGCACATAACCCCATAAAACCAAGCAATAACCAAACTGCCGTGACGAATATCCAAACACACATCCAATTTATAAAGTACACCCTTTTTATTCCTTATTCGAAGTAGAAACCGTAGCACCAGCATCAGATAAGATCCCGAAATACGCTTTCCTTTCTCCAAGATGGTTCCATCATTACGGGATTTTACAACTCTAAGGTTTAAACCAAGAAATAGTTTCTTTCGTGTGATTTTACAAAACCAAGAATAAACCGTAAGATAGATCCAGAATCGCACTTTACAATTACCAGGATGTTTCCATTGTCACGGGATTTTACAAGTCTATGATTTAAACGAGAAATAGGTTCTTTCGAGTTTTACAAAACCAAGACAAAACCGTAAGAGGTCGAATGTGTTATGACAACTTAGGTTTTGGTGAATATCTGTTTTAGGGGAACATGCAGCGGTTCATCAGCGGTTCAATATCCAACATCATCAACCATCCAATAAATATTTTGGTAAACACATCATTCACGCATTCTGTCGGTTGTTCTTTTGTGACCACTTGATGAAGTGAACCCGATATGTCAAACTTGATCATGAAGTGAACGTCCCCAGATTTGTTACTTAAACTTGTACTAATCCTCGTGAAAAAGAAACGGTGTACCCAATGTACCAAACCTCTTGACATTCTCAACTGAGTGAGACACCGAAGTGATAGCTACGTTGTGGGTTAAGCGAGAAAGAATCACAAACGTAACTAAATAGCCAAGTCTTTATCACACTCAACAAACGCCCAAACAAGTCATCTTCACGGAAGGGTAGAAAGAAAGAAGACAAAAATAAGTAAACGCGCCCGGAAAACTTCACACCAAATCCAAATAAGAAATATCGTACAAACAACCTCGAAGTCAACTTTGTACATCAAATCAAGCCGTGACGTAATATTATTCATGACAATGTATGAACCAAAGTATCAAATCCCATACCTCAACAACTCTTATTATCTTAGAAAATCTCATCATCAAACAAGTCTCACAAACAACTCTCATTAATTCTCAAGTCATATCTTCAAATCGCATGATTAAGTACCAACTCTCCTCTCATAAGCACAACATTATAACATCACTTTTGATCCAACACATTAGTTCAAATCCAATGAGATGTGATAGCCAAATGATATGTTCGCATTAGACTTAGACAAATATATCCTCCGTGAAAGATCATGACCACACTATTACTCATTTTCGAAAAGTATTGAAACTTGTGTATCCAAAATTTAGTAACGAATTTTGGATAACATAAATTTATTTAACCACCAATGCATTATACCACAATGTCACTCGAGCCTATACACACGTACATATCACATTATCACTAAACATAAAACATCACACGGCCAAGATAAATTAACCAGCTCAGCCATGATAATGCACGATACAAGCAAAGCCCATCCAACCAAAGCCCATTTCAACAAGAAACTATGTAGCCCATTGCACGATCCATCTTCTCAACACAAAAGCCAGTTATAAGATGCGTGGTATCCTAAGTATTAGGGCATTAACAATAACCCTACACATACACACCATTTCTGTCCGCCTCCCACCAATTTTCTCACAACATCCCAACCCTAATAAATCTCATCTGCCTAAACATACGCCTCCATCTCACAATAATCTCATCTCAGATTTAAAAGTAATCCAATTAACCATACACATAACCGTCCTTAACCTATGTGTTTGTGTGTTGCTTTGTCCGAATCAAGAAGTCCATCAATCTGAATCATTTGTGTATAGACACAACTCAATCAAAATAAGCCACAGGGATGGCTTCAAGATCTTTGATATAAAGGTCTCGGGTAGGTTTTTTATTCGGTTTATTATGTTTTTGAGTATTAACCGAACAAAGAAAAAGTATTAACAACTTTGTTAACAACTTTTCTTTGAATGTTCGAATATAAAAAAATGAGGTTAGATCTGTGATGATTTTGATTTTCGTGCTTTAGATCTTTTGGTCTTGATGTTACCTTAGTGTTTCACGAAAATTAGAAACTGAGATCGAGGAAACTTTTGATTTTAGATCTTTTCTTGAACAAGACTGAGATTGGAATGGTAGCTTTACTTTAATTGTTTTTGCATAGTTTCAGATCTGTGATGAGTGTGTTCGAGGGTTTGAACTTTTTTTGGGTTGGCTGATGATGGGTAGAACCAGAAGACAACTGAGATAGTTAAAGTGCAAACTGAGGTCCGAATGGTGTTTGGTATTTGTTATGGTTGTCTGTGGTCGAGGTCAAGTTTCTGTAGATGCATACATGCTTACTTCTTCTTCATCTCTTTCTGTTGCAAGTCGCTAGCCAAATTGTCCAAACCAAGTCGCTATGATTTTTTTCCAAACCAAGTCGCTACGACTTGTTAAGTAACAAGTCGCTAGGTCAAGTTGCTAGATTTTGAGTCAAGTTGCTAAGTCTTTATAAGTCGCTAGCTTTTTTAAGGCCAAGTCGCTACCTTATTTTTCTGTTGACAACTCGCTAGTTAGACGACTTGTAAAGACAAGTCGCCACCAGTAAAGTCACAAGTCGCTACAAATAGTACAACTCGCTAGGATGAAAATTAACCTTTTCCAATGAGTTTTTCAGACTACTTTTCCGGCCAACTTCATATTTACCCAGAAAAATTGCATGAAAGATGCACCATTTGACCCATTATGACCACACAAATGACCAGATATTCATATTTTGGACAAAGCATATTTTGGACAAAGCGTACATAAACAGAACTTGGACAAAAAACAGACTTGGACACATGTTTGAACCAGTTAAGACCATAGACCAAAGAACGTATTCTGACCACAAAACGTATCAAAAACAGTTTCAAATAAGCAAATAAGCATCAAAACCACAAAAGCATCAAAACATGATGAAATCAGTTTCAAAACCGCAAAAGAATCATCAAGACACAACAACCTTGGCTCTGGTACCATTTGTAGGATCAAATATTTATTGTGTTGATGATTCGGGTGGTCTTGGATGATCAAAATACATGTTAGACATTTTAGGGAGAGATAGTAGAGAGATGGTGTTCTTGGTAGAGAGTTGGTTCAATAAAATGTAAAAGGTTAGATTGCCAAGCCACACCCCTTCCATGGATGGAAGAGGTATTTGTACTTACAAACAATACGTCCTCCTATCGGACTGTGGATCAGGCATACAATGGGTAAAGACCCGTCCTTCCTCCACGGTGTTACACTAAACTAATCTACGCTACTAATTGACTAATTAACTACTAAACAACGTAAATAACTACAAGTCTACGAGCTAAGATATGCTAGACTATAATTGGGGTGACCGACCCTTTAACATGGAATTTCCAATTCCTAACAGGTATTCAGTAAGATTCGGAGACGCAATACTTAATACAGTTTTGTTGAGAAATTTGGAGCTCAAATATGAAAAACATATCCTTCGAGGAAAGACTATTAAGCCTCTCAACGATATTCCTTCTAACGATTACAAAGGAACTCGAAGTCATTGGTGTGAAAAAATTAAAACCCCGGACGAAAGTTTTTGGGCCTCTTGAAACCCTTTTGATTATGAGTGTAATGGGGTATAGAGAGAGTTGGGGAAGATGAGTTCCTATGGACCTCAACGAATGACTCAGAAAGAACAAGATTACCTTGGCTTGACGATTTAGAATTCAACAATTGGTTCAAAATCAAATACGGAAAGGTAGATGCGTTAACTAAGGAAAAGATCTGGAACAGATGTATGACTAAAGGCGAACCAAGCAAGGAAATTCAGTCGGATAATGATACTCTGGAAAACTAGAAGGGAGGGGGGCTTGAATAATTTTAGCAATTGAAACTTTGTTTTAAACTATTTAGATCGACTTATGTCAATCTATTTGGATTTGTGTTGGATATTGATAAACAAACATATGTAAATATAAATATGTAATGAAAAGATAAAGAGTAAGAAGCACAAAACCACAACTCGAGTATTTACAGTGGTTCGGCTACAAGGAAACCTTGCTTGCCCTACTCTACTCCCCGAGTCACCTACTCGAGAGTTCGTAATCACTACACAACACCGACTCCTTATGGTGGATAAAACTTCACAACGTTGCCTACTCTTTATCCGGTAAAAGCCTAGATACCGGGTCCTTTTCACCAAGGAGAACCAAACCTATCACAACGTCGCCTACCCTTTATCCGGTACTAGGCCAGATACCTAGTTCTATTATAATGGAGGAACTACTACCCAACACTACACCAACACCTAACCCCAAAGAAGATCTACTCCTTATAATAACATCAACAAGGATAACAATATCCTTTGACCAAATACTAATCTATCTTGTACATCGAGTCACACCATATTGAATGTACACTTTAGGCACCTTTCACTAATGCCTTTAACACGATCTACAAGACACCCTTCACTAATGTCTTGTGACTTGACTTCTAGGCACCATTCACTATAGCATCTAGTCTTGACTTCTAAGCACCCTTCACAAGTGCATTCAATATGGAGGATCGACACCCTTCACTAATATCCTCGTCTTGACACTTGAGACATCTTTCACTAATGTCTTCAACACTACACTTCTTATGAGAAAGAAGAAAACTATCGACAAGAGAACCTCAGTAGTCTTGATGATAATGAAGCATGGCAACTTATGGACTTGAGCTAGCTTGACTTCAAAAGGTGGTAATCTCCCCTTTAAGAGGAACCTAGAGAATCACACAAAAACAAAACTACATACATAGATCACTTGGATCTGGGATTAGAGTGTTTTTATATTAAAGAGAAAATATGCAAGAAAGGGGTTAGAAACAATGAAGAAATGGCTCACTATTTATAGAGAGAAAACAGCTACTGGTCTACAGATCCCATGGATCCCTCACTTGAGGGATCCATCCAGTTCAATACTGGGGATCCGTGGGTTGCTCCCCTTTGCCAATGGGTTTTGGGTCATGGGTCATGGGTTATGGATCATGGTATCAAAGTCGATACAATGTATCTCCAAGATGCAATGCATGTAGTCCATGGTTCATGGATTAAAACTATGGGCCATGGATTAAAACCATGTATGACTTAAGCATGATGTCCTGCAATGGGTTATGGGTCAAGCTCCATGGGTATGGGTCATGGACTTTGGGTTGTACCCAACTATATTCAATGTTGTTGGAATCACTCCTAAACCTTAATCAAGTGTTAGTAATTCATATGTAATAGTTAGCTTAATTATGGCCTTTATGTTTGTTATTAGCCTTAAGCTTATGTAGAAGGACCATGAGCTTAGGCCCATGTCCATTAAGGAAAGGAAGGGAGTGGGAGTGTTGCCCTAGCTCCCCTTCCTATAAATACTCTTGTATAACCCTCACTTGAGGGTTGGTTGTTAAATTTAGTCTTTCACTCACCTCTACGCTTAACCTTTCTTTACTCATTCGTGCGCGTGTGTGTGTGTAGTTGTTCAACCGACCTCTTCTCCTCTATATTCTTTCTATTGATGCTCTGATACCAATGTCAGGATCATATGTATGGAAGATTTGGTGAATCGGGAGGTCTTGGAAGATGGAAGAAAGCCATCTTCAAGTTAGAGAGAGAAGCTAGAGAGAGAAGGGAGAATACTAGGTGTTTTATTAATGAAAGGTGAAAGACACACTAATGAGACTCACCCCTTCATGGAAGTATGGAGGGGTTTATATACCCAAACACATACATCTATGCCTAAATGACATAACAAGCCCTTGTGTTTAAGGTAACAAAGATAGAAAATGTAATCCTGTCAATGTCGTTCCATTTACGAGTTAGGAGCGATTCCAACAAATGTATTTGCTCAATCGGTCAAATACTTAAGTTTCTACCCATTTATATTACCATTATAATATATACTAGTTATGTATATACTTGCCCAATATGTAAACACTAGTTGTTGTACATATGTATTATTAAATCATAAAATCACTTATACTTGTTTTAGTGTTTTATGTGAAAACGTAAGTGTGTTAGAAAACTATTGGCTCAAACCATTTACCTATTTTATTTGTTTCATTAAAATGATTTTACGTTTGTTATCGACAAAAAAATTAAGATCAGAAAATAAAAAATAGCTTACTTATTTGTACACCTTCCCTTTTGTTGATGACAAAACATAAAATTATTTTAAGGAAAAAATAAAATTCTTAAAAGTTTGAATTTGTAGTTTTTACTTTCTTCTTCCCCTTTTTGTCGAAACAAAAAGAGCTTCGAAAATAAACTAACACCTTGTTTTAAGAAAAACATGTGAAGAGAAAGAATATAGAGCAAGTGACGGTGAGGGTTCTCGTCTTAACTCCCCCTTGACGAGTCCATCCATTTGTGAGGGTGTCAAGTAAATAAAAACTACTAAGCTAATGCTTTGCAACTATGTTTGCAAGTGGTTTCGTCTTAGCGACGATAATGCTCTGTTGGATCGATATACTCTAACCAAACTAACTTAAATAGCTTGTTAAGGGTTTAACAACCTCTGAGAAATCCTAAGTTATTAACAATGAAACACTGAACAATTTTTATTAAGTATGCGGAATTTACTTAACAAAGCTAAGAAGAATAACTTTTAACTTTCAACGATTATATTAATAACTCTAAATCTGCTTATTATGCAGATACTTTAAACAACACTAAAACTCTAATCTCGAATCGTACTTTTGCATTCGTTAACTCTAAGACTGATAGACTTGTTAACTCGTACATCTAATGCCATCCTAGGGGTCCTTTTATAGGCTCAAGGATAACCCTAGTCGGTTTACAAATTATAACCTTGTACGACAGTCGGTTTACAAATTATAACCTTGTATGACAGTCGGTTTACAAATTATAACCTTGTACGACAAGTAATCTAATACAAAGAATATTCTAGAATTACAAGACTTTCCATAAACGAATATAGCAGTTCTTTTAGCCTTGCAGTACTTTGACCTTGACAGCAGTACTTTGACTTTTTCTTTAGCAGTACTTTCACTTTTTCTTTAGTAGTACTTTCACTTTTCCAGTACTTTGTCATTCTTCAGCACTTTCATATCCCAACAGTCCTCCCCTAACTTGAATTTTACTTGCTTGACTTCAAGTTCCTTTGTGAATTTATCTTTTACTTCTCCGTCTTCAAGGAAAGATTGTGTCTTTGTCTTTAGATTGTATCTTTGTAGTTTCTGTGCCTATATCAGCATTATTAAAGTATCCTTAGAAATTCTTCACAACATCATTCGCACAGCTCTATCTTTTCAGAATACAGAACATATGACAATTTATACATTAATTCAGTTTAAGTTGCAGCCTATTCTCATCACTTCCAGTGTGTTACCCCCCCTGAGAGGTGAATCATTGAAAATTTTAATAGATTTTGATCTCTTTACCAAAGCCATTAACTTTGGAGTAGCCAAATGTTTTGGTGTGTAAGACCATGGTACATTGATAACCATATGATTTTTAGCAAATCATCAGCTATTAACAGATTTGATTTGTCTTTACCAAAAGTTGTACCCTTTTAGACTACTTAGTTCTTTCATCTATGCTGAACTAATTACCAAATAATGGTTTTTCCACAGCCTTTACCACAAGCCATTTTCTTGTGGGCTAGCCAACTCTTCACATTAACTGATATGGTGTGTTGATTACCATACAACTTATTAGCAAGTTGTCAACTAAAACCAGATTTGAGATATCTTTACCAGAGCCATTTGCTCATGGATTAGCCAATCCTTTTATAACCATGGTGGATTGATAACCTATTGATGTTACCATCTCAAAAACCATTTATTTTATTCAACCTTTGTTTCAAAATATTTGTAACTTAACAAAGGTTTCTTTTCAAAATCATTTAACTCGTTTAAAATAGCGCATTACTTTGATGAAAGTACTGTTTGATCAGCAGTACTTTGAATAAAGTACTGATATTTCTAAAATTTATTCAAATAAAATTCATACCAGTTATTTATCATCATCAGCAATAGTAGTCCATCTGATAAACAGTTTTATGACCATAAGAGCAGTTTCATTTTCTTCTTCAACTTCCATTCCATGCTCTAGCATCCTCCTCATAAGTTCAATTGTAAGAGGATATCTTCTATCTGCTAACATGTGAATCATTGTTCCATCTTCTAGCTCTAGAACATGAACTCTAAATTCTTCAAAGAATCTCCAGCTAACAATCTCCCAATCTTCTTGGTTCTTCCAAATCTCAGTTGTGTTTTGTTCTTTAGTTTCCCAAATAGTTGTGAGATCTCCAAGCAAGATTAATCCAACTCCTTCTGATGGATTGTGTGCAAAATATTCTTGCACCAAATGATATAAATGATACAAATCCGCTCTATCTATGATGTTCAATAAATCCTATAGCATATTGAAAGTTCCAAAACTTTCATCGTCTCTATGTATCATCAAATAATCTCCTTCTTTTGATTTTACAACTTCAAAAGCAGTTAACTTTGATTTCTTTTCTGCAACATCTTTAACCTTGGAATACTCAAGTTCTACAACTCTTAAGTAATTCCTTAATTCATTATCTGTATCAGATCTTAAATCTATCTTCTTTTGATGACTGTGTATCTTCAGCTTCAGATGTTCTTTTTCTTTTTAAGCTTTCTTTTCTATCTTCTTCTTTCCAAGCATCATCATCTTTAAAATCTTTGATATTATCAACTTGTTTCATTTGAACATAATTCAACTTATTCAATCCAGTATACCCTCGACCTTTCAAATATGCCATCATTGCATTCCTTTCTTTAGCAAAATTTGGTCTTCTTGGTAGAGCTCTGATAGGAATAGGTGACTATAATGGTTTAGTAGCTTCAGCATTCAATTCTTCAAGTAATTTCTTAGCTACTTCTTCATTCTTAGTCTTTTCATTAGCAACTTCAGCATTTACTTCAGCTTGTACTTTTCTAGCTACTTCTTCATTCCTAGCAATTTCAATTGCTCTAATATCTGCCAAAGTTAGCTTCTTTTTCTTCTTGTATTCTACCAGTATTCCTTTTCCTTTATCTTTTGGATCTATAGCAGGTTGAGAAGCTTGAGAAGCTCTTGGTTGTTCTTCTGTAACACCTGGAATACTAACACCCCTTGGCTTTGACAAATCATGCAAGATTTCAGCAATGGTTTCATCATCACTTGCAGTATGTAATGGATTGGGTGTAGCTTCTTCTTCATGTAAGATAGTCGAAGGACCATCTTCTTCTTCATGTATAACAGTAGAAGGTCCAACTTCTTCTTTCAAAAATTTCACCTTTGAGTGATCAATTCTTGCCCGAAGTTCTTTGAAAAGCAGTATTTTGATCTTGATACACTTGAACTTCGATTACCTTGAACTTTAGTCCTTTCTTCCTCAGTACTTTCAATATTAGCATTCTCTTCAGTACCATGAGGTTCATTCTTCTTAACAACATCTTCTTTCAAATTATTTTCTTCTAAATTCCTCCTCAATTGGACAGAAGATGATGGTTGATCCTTTTTGCCTTTGGTTGTCTTTGAAATATTTCTAACAGGCCTTCCTTGCCTTCTTTGAGATTTGACCCATAGACGATGATGTTGAACTAATGGCCAGAAAAATTTCTTAAGTCTTCGAAACTTGAGCTTCAACTTCTTGATTTGTGTAGCCTGATGTTCAAAAGACTTCTTTAACCTTGTCAATTCCCTTGATAAAGCATAGTTGTTGAGAATTTGACCGTCAGTCTCCATAGCTGCTTCATCTCCTCCAGATGACGAGTGTGCTTCTTGTTGAGAAGCATGAACAGATACGTGGGGAGATGGTGGTGGTGACACTGCAACATCTTCTCTAACTTTAGTACTCTGAGAAGCAGTACTTTGTGATGCAGTACCTTGTGATGCAGCACTTTGATATGCAGTACCTTGTGGTGCAGCACTTGGAGAAGCAGTACCTTGTGGAGAAACAGTACCTTCTCTGTCATCATCCTCTCCAGCCTCATCTCTGATTGCATGAACAATTTCCATCATAGAAGAAGTTAATGGAGTGTCCTGACCTTTGAATAAATCACTTTTCCTCGCCATAAAAGTAAAAATCTTTGCTTGCTGAACCACAACTGGTAATAAACTTGTTGGCTTTGGCACATCTTGAAGTTGTTTGTTCAGAAACACTTGAATAAACCTTGGATACATTAACTGTTTTGATCCATGTGAGATGTGTGAGAGCATTCCATCAAGAATTAGCCTTGAAAAATTGAAAACCCGATTTGTTGCTAATACTACTATAGCAGATGCTATGTTTGATCCAAATTGCTCCCATGAGGTACTTTTAGTACTAATGCAATGCCGCAACACATGAACCAAAAATTTCCAATGTGGACAAAATAAGGGTTTCTTGAATGTTTGTTCAGTTAATGACCCTACATACCCAATATCGCTGAATGTATCCCAAATAAGTTGTTTATCAAAACGAATAGCCCCTTCTTCATCATCAAACAATAAGTCTGCATGAATAGAGGCTTCAGAAATCTTCACAATTCTCCCAGCAACTTTAGCTTGAATATATGAATCTTCATGCTCCACATGAACCCTAGCAGTTGCCCAAAATTGTTGAATCTGGGGCTCAATGATATCTGGTTCCACTAAAAGTGCATAACTAATCGGCGACCCAGTAAGATAATCAATGATATCATGAGATATCATATCTATTCCCATTTTTCTAAATTTGCCACCATGTTGTGTTTAGAGACAAGATTACGATTCGCCATTGATGATTATGTGAAGACGGTAAGAGATATGACGAATAATATGTGTAAAAGAGAGAGAAATATGGAAAAGATTATTAAGTATCAATATGAGAGGGAAATTCAGAGAGTAGTTATTTATGGATGAGATTTAAAAAATCACAGCCCTTAATAACTAAGTTACCGTTAGTTGTAGTTACCCTTCAATATTACAGTGAACAAAGATTGATAGACAAACAAAGGTTTCCACGAAGTTGCACTTTCTAAAGCAGTACTTTCCAAGCAGTACTTTCATAAAACCAAAAAGCAGTACTTTCCCAATTTCCTCCTTACACTAGCAAACACACATGAATATCCTTCCCTTAAACAATGCATAGGACTATACTTATACAAAATAGTCCTCCCCTTAAATGTAGATTAGTAGTTAATCATCTCAATGCTCACCACCAAGTGATTGAATCTTGAAACATCAAAACCTTTGGTGAGTAAGTCAGCTACATAGTCATCCGCGCGTAACCCAACTAATGAAATGTGCTCATAACAATCTCGATAAAGTGATGCCTAATTCAATGTTCTTGGTCTTGGAGTGATAAATGGATTCTTTACAATACAAATGGTACTCTCATTATCAATATTGATAGGAGTATTCTTGAAATTGAACCCATAGTCCAAGAGTTGATTTTGCATCTACAAAACTTGTCCACAAAGCTTGCGCGACCTACATATTCGCTTTAGTAGAGGATGTTGCTGCAATAGTCGTTCTTACATTGCTTATGAGACTAATCTTCTTCTAAGATATTGGCATCCTCCAGTTGTTGATCTTCTATCATAATTATCACCTGCATAATCACTATCGGAAAAAGGTTCTAAGTGAAAAGGTGAACTTTGATACCAACAACCCCAACTTAGGTTGTTGTTTCAAATAACTAAAATCCGCTTCACTGCATTCATATGAGAGACTTTTGGTGAGACTTGATATCTTGCACATAGACAAACAGCAAACATAATATCAGGCCTAGATGCAGTGAGATACATAAGACATCCAATCATGGATCTGTATAACTTGACTTCAACAGGTTGTCCATCTTCATCTTTGCCCAATGAGGTAATAGATTTAATAGGTGTGGTCACTAGATTCATAGCATCAAAATTGTACTTCTTAAATATGTCAGATACATACTTGTCTTAACTTATGAATATTCCTTCCTTTGACTGCTTAACTTGAAGTCCCAAAAAGAATGTTAACTCACCCATTGAACTCATTTGAAATTCTTTCTGCATCAGCTGCTCAAACTCCTTAACCATGGACTGTTGGGTAGCTTCAAAGATGATATCATCAAAATAGACTTGAACTAACATGATATCCTTCTTGTCTCTCTTGATAAACAAAGTCTTGTCAATGGCTCCCCTCCTGTAACCATGTTGCAATAAGAAAGTAGAAAGCCTCTCATACCAAGCTCTAGGAGCTTGATGAAGACCACCTTGTAGACTTTGTTAGGATGTGCAGGATCTTCAAAACCAGGAGACTATTTGACATAAACCTCCTCTTGAATAGTGCCATAGAGAAAGGCACTCTTGACATCCATCTGGTAAACCTGAAATCCCATATAGGATGCAAAAGCAAGGAAAATTCGAATTGCTTCAATCCTTACTACAGGAGCAAACAATTCATCATAATCTACTCCTTCTTCTTGTATGTAGCCTTGAGCTACTAACCTTGCCGTGTTCTTGATGACATTCCCTCTTTCATCTCTTTTAACTCTCAACACCCATTCTTGCCCAATTACCTTCTTCTTCCAGGTAGATCACATAGTACCCAAACTTCTTGAAGTTTAAATTGAAGAAGTTCTTCTTTCATAGCTTCAACCCAACTCTCCTTAGACAATGCCTAAGCTATATTCTTTGGTTCTTCTTGAGAGATAAAGCAATGTTGGGATATGAAAGTGCTGAAGATATCAAAGTACTGAAGATATGAAAGTACCGTAGTTTGAAAAGAACCGAAGAAGTCAAATAGTCAGTATCTGCTAAATGACGAGTCAAAGTACTGCAAGAGGAAGTCAAAGTATCGCTAGAACAAATAAACCTATATCGCTTATGGAAAGTATTGTAGATTACTTGTGCATAAGGTTATCAATTGTATACCGACTAGGATATCCTTGAGCCTATAAAAGGACTCCTAGATTGGCATTAGACATAGGACTTACGATTTCAAAAAAGAGTTTTAGAGTTTAACGAATTAGAGTTTAGAGAAAGTTCATTATCTTAGAGTTGTATAAAGTATCTGCGACATAAGCAGATAGAGTTTGTTAATAAAGTTTTTCTTCTTAGCTTTGTTAAGTAAATTCCGCGCACTTAATAAAGAGTGCTCGCTGTTTCTTTGTTAATAACTTAGGATTTATCCGAGGTTATTAAACCTTAACAAGCTAGTTGAGTTAGTTTGATTAAAGTATATCGATCCAACAAGTGGTATCGAGCTGTGGAAACTCGACTAGGAAGAAACCCTACAATATCCAAGATGTCGACCAAGCTGCTCCACAACCCTCAATCACCTCACTGTAATTCCAATTATCAAAAAGGGAGAATATGATCTCTGCATGAAGATGAGGCAAGATATTGCCACAGACCATGCTCTGTGGAATGTAATTGTGAATGGGAATGAAGTTCCTCCGAGCCCATCTGTTGTCGGACAACCTCTAGCACCAAAGGCGCTTTACCGCGAAGAACTCTAAGGAATCAAGACAAGGCTCTTAACATTCTCTTGTCTGCCATTCCAGATGGTCATCTTCTTAAATTTCATGATGCTAAAGATGCTAAAATTTTGGCTGCTCAAGACCAGATTTGGAGGGAATGAAGCCTCTAAGAAGATGCAAGAAACTTGTCGAAACAACGCTTTGAAACTTTCACAGTTGGTGAAAGAGAGAGTCTTGATGCTGCATATGATAGGTTCCAGAATCTTCTTAACATGTTGGAATTGTACAAGGCAGAAGTATCAGTTGAGGATGCTAATTTGAAGTTTCTACGGAGTTTGCCATCTACATGGCATGTGATTGCTACTATGATCGAGGACAACAGGGTTGGATGTTATGAACTTTGATGATCTTTATCATCAACTGAAGGTGTATGAACATGAGATGAGTGGTCAACCAAATTCCAAATCTCACAGATTGCTTATCATCTTGAAGAGCAAGATTTCAAAAGTATCGCTTCTCCTCAAAGTATTGCTTTCAAAGTACTGTTTCTCAGTATCATTACATAATCCCCATCATATACTCAGCAGGCCCCACCATCTACCACTTTGAACTCAAATGAAGTTGTGTGCTCTTTCTTTGCACAACAAGCAAGCTTAACCTCACTTATGAAGAGGATCTAGCACGATTGAAGAAGATGCACTTGAAGAAATTGATATCGTGGCAAGTTGCTATGATTAACTGCAAGGATCAAAAAGTACATGAAAAGACAGCAAAGCTATTGATTTCAACCCCAAACAAGGAATAACTTTTGACAAATCTCAAATTGAATGCTTCAATTGTCAAAAGACTGGTCACTTGCAAGGGAATGCAGATTTGCTAGTATCAAGCAAACAGAACATCTGAGAAGCCAACACTTGAGCTCAAAGAAATACCAATAACTGAGACAAAGGCCTTGGTAGCTCAAGAAAAGTTATCCTGGTGGACTCGAGTGAAGAGTTCGATGATGAACCGTGACTTATCAGTATGCTAGCAAAGGACGATGCAGATTAAAGACACAGGGAAGCATTGGACTGGAGCACCGCTTTTGATGAAAATTTGAACATGCCGCTTTGGAATCCGTGATGGCTTTGGAAGATTTGATTGGAGCAGAGAAAGTGAAGATGATCCTGCTTTTCTTGCTATGGTGGCTACTTCACCAACTCGCCTCCTATCTCTGAGGTATGCTCAAACTGTTATGAGTTTTATCAAAAATTGCTTAACAGCTATGTGATTGAAAGAGATAATTGTATTAGGGCTAGGTCTGAGGTAGCGGTGTTACCAAATCACTTTAGAGTCTATAGAAGCTAAAATCATAACACATGAAAATAATGAAATGGCTTGGGCTGAAAAGTATGAACAACAGGATTACCAGCTAAAACTTAGTGAATGGAAACTAAACTGTAAAATTGCTGAAATTGAGAAATTAACTAAGGAAAGAGATGATTTGTTAGCTAAGTTTGTCGTTTGAAAGAGTCCGGTTTGTCCAAGTTACTTTGTTGAAAACAGAGAAGAGCTTACAACAGTAATCAGGCTTAGGATTTGGAATGAACTTTAGCAGTGTAGATGAAAACCAACCTAGTAATCAGGATGATGGTGATTTTGAGGACATAACCACTAGTGATGATGAGCTCATTAACTATGTAGATTCGTCTAGTAATGATGGCTCAGAAGTGAACCACCTCCCAATATAAGAAAGACAATGGTTATCATGCCGTTCTCATCCCATTAGTCATCAACCCTCTAGGCCTGATGTTTCTCATTATGGAGTAGATAGTCTAGAGTTTAGGAAGAAGCTTGTTGCTCAATCTAGGTCTGAGACACCCAAAGAAACTGTTGAAAACAATGTTCAAAATCCGCAGTACCTTTAAACAAAGTACGCTCAACAAGCAAGCATCTTCGCAAAACCTTTTCAAAACAAGATCGCTAAACCTTCGGGATAATTTTGCTCAAAACAAATTTTATCAGTCATCTAAGGGCAAAACAATTTTGGGCATAGACATAGAAGAAATCACTTTGGTCATATGGGTCAAAAAATGTGTTTTGTGTGTTATAGTCCTACTCACTTAATCAAAGATTGTGACAAACACTCGGAATATCTAAGCAAGTTTACAAGGAATAAGTCTAACAATCATAGACCTAGAGAGCACAAACCAGTGTGGACTCATTCAAATAGGGTTAATCACAGAAACTTCACACCGCATCATAGATACCCACATCGAGAAGACCTTCAGATCTCACAAGTACTTTCCAAAGTACCGCTCGAGACAAGGTATCGATAACACCGCTTGAATAGGAATCCTAGGAGATCTCACTATCAACCTAGAATGTCTTACAATTCCTATAGGGGATCTAGATCACAGAACCACCGTTAAACTGAATGGGTAAAAGGGGAAGTACCGCCGAGAGATATACAAGACGCTTAACAAAAAGTGAATGATGTTTTTGACAAAAGAAAATGCTAATAACTGTGAAAGAGATTTATGTTGAAAAACCAGAAAGTTTTGAAAATCCACATGCTAAAACGCAAAAGATAATTTTGGATCATCATTTAAAAGATAGTGGAAATTACATACTCAAGGAATTTGAGTTTGTAAATCCAATGGGGAACACAAGTCAGAATGGTTGGGTTCCTAAGAGTTCTAACTTTTCTTTGTGTGTATAAACCCGTAAGAGGAGCTTAAAGATCATCTTATTGTGGATAGTGGTTGCTCGAAGTATGACAGTGATAAAGAAATCCTGTCTGATTTTAGAAGTATTAGTGGAGGAAAAGTTGCATTTGGGAATGATCCCAATGGAGGAAGGATCGAAAGGAACAATTAAAGCGGAAGAATTGACTTTGAGAATGTCGATATGTAGGAGCTAAAGTTTAACTTGTTGTCGGCTCAAATGCGGATAAAAGCATCCTGTGCTATTCACCGACACGTAATGTCTTATTCTTTCATCCGACTTCAAACTGATGATGACTTGGTTGTACTTAGAGTACCAAGGACAAATGATGTGTATAGTTTAGACATGAAGAGTCTAAATTCCTATGGAAGAGTCACATGTTTGGTGGCTAAAGCAACATCTGAAGAGGCACATCAATGGCATAGAAGATTGGGCCATGTGAATTTCAAGAACATTAACAAACCGTCAAAGGCAATTTAGGTAGAGGTTTACCTTCAAAGACTTACAAGAATGATCAATCATGTTTGGCATGCAAGAAGGGTAACCAACACAAAGCTTCCTGCAAGAAGCTTGATGAAAGAAATATTAGGGAACCATTGGAGCTATTACACATGGATTTATTTGGACCTCTCTGCGGGCAAGTTTAAATAAGAAGAAGTACTGCTTTGGTTGCATGATGATGTAGTAGATTCAGTTGGGTTTTCTTTTTGGGCTTTAAAGATGATACCTTTGATGCTATTCAGACACTCATAATAGCACTTGAAAACCAATTAAGACTCAAGGTTAGAGGTATTAGATGTGACAATGGGACTGAATTCAAGAACAAGCTTATGGATGACTTTTGTGCTAATAAAGGTATCAAGAGGGAGTTTAGTCTTGCTAGAACACCACAAAGAAAATGGTGTTGCAGAGAGGAAGAATAGGACCTTGATTGAAGCAGCAAGGACTATGTTAGCAGATTCCCATCTCCCTATTCAATTTTGGGCGTAAGCTGTAGTACCGCATGCTATGTACTCAATGGGTTTCACACCAAACCACAAATGAAGACACCCTATGAAGCCGATGGGCAATAAACCCAACATTCGTTTTATGAAGCCCTTTGGATGTCCTCTTACTATTTTGAATACCATTGATAACTGGGAAGTTTGATGGCAAGTCTCAAGAAGGTTATTTATTGGGATATTGCACTAACAAAGAAAGGCTTTAGAGTAGACAACAGAGTTACTAAGAGGATTCAAGATTGTCTTCATGTTGAGTTCTTAGAAGATCAAGACAATGAGAAAGGAAAAGGTCCCGATTGGATGTTTGATCTTGAGATTTTATCTCCTTCAATGAACTATGTACCTAGAGAGAAGAAAATCAACATTTGCACACTGATGAAGATACTCAATATGTTGTTCATGATGTTCATATTAGACCGCGGCAGCTCTCTGCTAAAGTTCCTGAGTCCAAAACAAAGTATCCGATGTTCCTATGCAAAGTACTGATTCTCCAAACACAAGACTGTTGCACCACAAGCCTCATTATCTGCTGAGGATCAATCTATTCAAGAGGAACTCAATCAGATGCTTCTTCAAGATGTATTAGCACATTCTTACATTGATGAACAAAGGAGAGCATATGAAGAGGCAAAGAAGAAGAACCAGATGCTGAGTACTCTCACAGTATTTGGACAGTACTTTCGATCAAAGTACTGCTGACTGTTGACAATACTTTAGATGATTTGGATGAACCTACCATGCCCGTTAGAAGATACTGATGATGCTTGAAGATGAAGGTATTTTCACAAATTTCAATGAAGGTGTCGATCATACTAACTTGATGATACATATGCGCTTCCAGTCACCAATCTTACGAATTCATAAGACTCATCCAGCTGATCGAATCATTGGTCCATCTACATCTGGAGTTATGACAAGACACAAAGCTAAGGGTTTCACAAAACCTCACAATGCTTTACTTAGCTTTGTATAAACAAAACAAAGCAAATATAAGGACCATCAAACTCGCTTATTTACTTGTTTTATCTCTCAAGAAGAACCTAAGAATATTGCTCAAGCTTTGACTAAAGAAAGTTGGGTTGAAGCTATGCAGGAAGAACTTCTACAATTTAAACTTCAAGAGGTTGGGGTTTTATGTGATCTTCCAGATGGGAAGAGAGTTATTGGAACAAGGTGGGTTTTTAGAGTTAAAAGGGATGAAAGAGGCAATGTTATCAAAAACAAGGCACGATTAGTTGCTCAGGGTTATAGACAGGAAGAAGGGGTAGATTATGATGAGGTATTTGCTCCTGTGGCAAGGATTGAAGCAATTAGAATTTTTCTTGCTTTTGCTTTTATATGGTTTTCGTGTATATCGATGGATGTCAAGAGTGCCTTCTTTATGGTACTATTACAAAAGAGGTGTATGTGAAACAACCTCCAGGTTTTGAAGATCCTAAGCATCCAAACAAAGTCTATAAGGTGGTTAAGGCTTTATATGGTCTTCATCAGGCACCTAGAGCTTGGTATGAAAGGCTCTCTACATTCTTATTACAACATGGATACAGGAGGGGAGCTATAGACAAAACTTTGTTTATCAAGAGAGACAAGAAGGATATCATGTTAGTTCAAGTTTATGTGGATGATATCATCTTTGGGGCTACCAAACAGTCTATGGTTACGAAGTTTGAGCAACATAAAGAGTTTCAAATGAGTTCAATGGGAGAGTTAACATTCTTTTTAGGACTTCAGGTTAAGCAATCCAAGGAAGGAATTTTCATTAGCCAAGACAAATATGTTGCAGACATACTTAAGAAGTTCAATTTTGATGATATGAAGGTTGTTACTACACCTATTAAATCTATCAATTCATTGGGAAAAGATGAAGATGGACAACCTATTGAAGTCAAGTTATACAGATCTATGATTGGCTCTCTTATGTATCTTACTGCATCAAGGCCTGATATCATGTTTGCAGCTTGTCTATGTGCAAGATATCAAGTCTCACCAAAGATCTCTCACATGAATGCAAAGAAAGAGAATTTTCTGTTATTTGAAACAACAACCTAAGTTGTGGTATCCAAAGAGCTTTTCACTTAGAAGCTTTTTCAGATAGTGACTATGCATGTGATAACTATGATAGAAGATCCACAACTGGTGGATGCCAATATCTTGGAAGAAGCAATGCAAGAAGTGACATTGCAAAGCAACATCATCTAATGGTATATGTAGTCACGTTGTTGTGGTCAAGTTTTATGGATGCAGACTCAACTCTTGGATTATGGGTTCAATTTTAAGAATACTCCTATCAATATTGATAATGAGAGTACTATTTGTATTGTGAAGAATCTCGTATCATTCCAAGACAAAGCATATTCAGATTAGGCATCATTTTATCAGAGATTGCTATGAGCATAGGCTTATTAATGTGGTTAAAGTTCACACAGATGCCAATGTAGCTGATTTACTCACTAAAGGTTTTGATGTGTCACGATTCAATCACTTGGTCGTGAGCATTGGAATGATTAACTACTAAGCTATGTTTTAAGGAGGACTATAAGGTGTTAGGTATAGTCCCTGTATTGCTTGAGGGGAGGCTGTTTGTGTATTGCTTAGTTTATATGAAGGTTTTTGGAAAAGTACTGTATTTCCTGAAAGTACTGCTTGGGAAAGTTCGCTTGGGAAAGTACTCATGTGGAAAGTACCGTTTGTCGTATTAAAGTAATTGCCCAACGGTAATATTGAAGGGTAATTAAAGCCAACGGTTATTTTATTTTGGGCAAGGATTTTTAAAGTCCTACCTATAAATAACAACTTTCCGATTTTCCCTCTCATATTATTACCTTACATCTTTTCCATACTTATCTCCTACTCATAATCTCTTTATTCTTCGATCAATTCATTCTTGTGCTCACTTATTCTACAATGGCGAATCGTTAATCGCTTTCAAGCACAATATGGTGGCTAATTTGGACAAAACCGAGGCGAATGTGGCTTTCTATGATATCATTGATTATCTAGTCGCTTCATTAGTTATGCTCTTTTAGTTGAGCCGGATGTTATTGAACCATGGATTCAAGAATTTTGGGCTAATGCTAGAGAAAATATGGAGGAGGATGAATATTATATTAGATCCTCGGTTGCTGGAAAGACTATCAAGATTACAGAGGTCTCCATTCGTGATGATTTATTATTTGGAGATGAAGAAGGGGCTATTAGATTTGCCAAGCAACCGATTTGGGATACTTTCATTTGGGCTATGAAGGTTTTTAATCAACAAACTTTTAAGAAGGCATTATTCTGTCCTCAATGGAAGGTTTTGATTCATGTTTTGCTCCATTGCATAAGTTCTAAAAGCACTTCTTGGGAGCAGTTTGGTCAAATATTGCGTCGCAGTAGTTGGCTTAGCTACGCAGAGTGTTTAATTTTTCACGACTTATTTTGGATGGAATGCTCTCTCATATATCATCTGGGGCAACTTGGTTGATGTATCCAGGTTTATACTGTGTTTTCTTGAACAAGCAATTGGCTGATGTTCCAAACCTATGCGCTTAATTGTCACATTGTGCAACAAGCCAAAATCTATACATTCATGGCTAAAAGAAGTAACTTGTTCAGAGGTGGAGATATTCCTTTAACACCATCCATGATGGAAGTTGTACAAGCCGCTCGTGTCAGCAGCTCAAGAGATGAAGAAACCTGAAGGTACCTAATGAACAAGGTACCGCTTCAAAGGTACTGATCCGCAAGTACCGCTTCACAGTAAATCCGTGATCCGCAAGTACTGCTCGTGAAGGTACTGCCGCTACAAGGTGATGTTTCTTCGTGTCCTCGGTTCAAGTAGACATTGAGAAAACGCCTACCCATCTTCCTGAAAGTTCTATTCCTGTTTGAGGGCATTCACAATCTCAAGGTGATGCTCATTCTATACCACGTGAAGATTTGACGTTAGATAACTATGCCTTGACAAGGGAGCTAGCTAGGTTAAACAAGACTGTTGAACGCCGCTAAAACAATTAGGAAGTTGAAGCGTAACTATTTCTGGTTGAGAAATTTTGTTAAACCATATATTCAAGGTTTCAACTTATGGGTTAAGGAGGAAATAAACGCCGCAAAGCTCGAAGGAATTAAAAGAAAGAAGTTCCTCACCATCTTCTGTCAACTTGGGGAGGAATTTTGAAAAGGAAAATTTGAAAGAAGATGTTATGAAGAAGAAAGAGTCTGAAGAAAATATTACAAAAAGGAAAGAACTGGTCTGATTCTGAGAACAAGAAGAAGTACAAGTTCAAAGTACTGGTGTTAAAAGTACTGGTGTTCAAGGTAATCAACATCAAAGTACTGATTTTCATGATACATTAAGGGAAGAAGTAATAACACCAATACCTAAGGTAGGTTAAATTTTGATGAAGAAGTCGGTCCTTCTACATTTGTTAGAAAAGAAGAGGAGGAAGCTACTTACATACCTATTCATTCAGCTAGTGATGATGAATTAATTGCTACAATTCTTGATCTGTCACAACCAAGAGGAGGAGTTACTATTAGAGAAGCACAAGAAGAAGAACAACCAAGAACTGATCAACCCGCAATTGATCCAAAAGACAAGGGAAAAGGTGTTCTGATTGAGACTAAGAAAAAGAAGCTCACTTTGGCAGAACTTAGAGCATTTGAAGTGGCTAGGAATGAAGCCGCCGCTAGAAAAATTCAAGAAGAATTAGATGCTAAAGACAGAGAAGAACAAAGAAGCTAAAGAAGCTAAAGACAGAAGAAGCAAAAAAAAGGTGCAAGATGAGTTAGATCTTTGAAACTCTTGAACTATCAACCTTACAGCCTAACACTCGTTAGATTCATGTCAAGAACACCTAATTTAGCTAAAGAAAGGAATGCAATGATGGCATATTTAAAAGGCAGAGGATTTAAAGGATTGCAAAAGCTAAATTATGTGGATATGAAGAGATTATATGATTCTGAGAGAGAGGCTTATAAGAAAGATGTTGCAGGCATTAAAGACTTTAGAGAAGAAACCTATTGGACTGAAGCCGAAGAAAGAAAAGCTTAAAGAGGAAAAGAACGACTGATGTTACAGATGTTAAATTTTCAAAGAAAGAGAAGGTTGAATTAAGATCCGAGACTAGTGATGAACTGAAGAATTATCTCAGAGTGATAGATTTTGATTATACCAAGGAAGATGATGATTTAAAGATGAATAGATCAAAGATCAAGATTTTAAAGTTGTGAAACCCAAGAATGAAGAGTACATGGTTTTTCATAAGGAAGATAAAAGTTTTAAGGTTTTCAAAAGGTTATGGATTTGTTGCATGTTATTTATAGAGTAGATCTATTCTACTTATATCAAGTTATAAAGGCGTATTTTGAAGATCATCCATTAGAAGGTATTGGATTGGTTTTACATGGGGATCTTGTAACTATGTGGGAAACTGATGAAGAAAGTACTGGTGATATTTGGAATAATCAAGAATACCGGAAATAGTTTGCGGAGATTCTTTGAAGAATCTGAGTTCATGTCCCCGAGCTAGAAAATGGAACCATGATTCACATGTTTGCAGAAAGAAGATATCCTCTTACAGTTGATCTAATGAGAAGAATGCTTGAACATGGTTTGGAAGTAGAAGAGGATGATGAAACTGCTTGCATGGTGATCAATCTGCTAAACCGACTACTATTGCCTGAGAATGATCTTTAACCGGTATGAATTTTATTTGAATAAATGCTTTTGATATATCGTATTTTTATTCAAAGTCACTGATGTACACTTTCATCAAAGTACCGCTTGATGATCTAAACAAGCTAAATGATTTTAGAAGAAACCTTTTTTGCTTAATAATAAATATTTTTGAAATAAAGGTTGAATAAATGGTTTTTTGTGATGATAACATCAATAGGTTATCAATCCACCATGGTTACAAAAGGATTGACTAATCCATGAGCAAACGGCTCGCAAAGATATATCAAACCGCTTTTAGTTGTCAACTTGCTAATAAGTTGAATGGTTATTAACTCACCATATCAGAAATGAAGAGTTGGCAGCCCACAAGAAATGGCTTGTGGTAAAGGCAAAGTGGAAAACCATTATTGGTAATTAGTCACCATTAGATAAAAGAACTAACTAGTCCGTATGGCATGTTTTGGTAAAGACTAAACAAATCATTGATAGTCGGTGATTTGCTAAAAAAATCATATGGTTATCAATGTACCATGGTCTTACACACCAAAACATTTGGCTACTCCAAAGATAATGGCTTTGGTAAAGAGTTCTAAATCCATTGAATTTTCAATGATTCACTTTGAAAGTGATGAGAATAGTATGCAACTTAAAACCTAATCACTGCATAAAATTGTCATATGTTGCGGCTTGTTTAAAAGATGGAGATTGCCGGATGCCGCCGTAAGAAAACAATTTAAAAAAACATACTTTGACAAAGCACGATTCTACAGAGATATAATCTAAAGATCAAGAACAATCCGCTAAAGATGAAGAAGATATATTCGACAAAGGAACTTGAAGTCAAGCAGAATTCAAGTTGGGGAGGATTGTTGGGATATGAAAGTGCCAAGATATCAAAGTATCAAGATAGAAAGTACCGGTTTAAAAGAACTGAAGAAGTCAAATAGTCAAAGTACTGCTAAATGACAGAGTCAAAGTACTGCAAGAGGAAGTCAGCATCGCTAGAACAAATAAACTATTATATTCGTTTATGGAAAGTATTGTAGATTACTTGTCGTACAAGGTTATCAATTGTAAACCGACTAGGATATCCTTGAGCCTATAAAAAGGACTTTAGATTGGCATTAGACATATGACTTATGATTTCGTAAAAAGAGTTTAGAGCCATTTAATTGAGTTTAGAGAAAAGTTCGATTATCTTAGAGTTGTATTAAAGTATCTGCATAATAAGCGATTTAGAGAGTGTTAATAAAGTTTTCTTCTTAGCTTTGTTAAGTAAATTCCGCACTTAATAAAGAGAGTGTCATGTTTCTTTGTTAATAACTTAGGATTTATCCGAGATTGTTAAACCTTAACAAGCTAGTTAAGTTAGTTTGATTAAAGTATATCGATCCAACAAGCAAGTAAATAGGCATGTTTGATAAACTTTGTGATTCAATCTCATTTGTTTATAAACAAAGCTAAGTAATGCATTATCGTGTAGAAAACCCTTTAGCTTTGTTTCTTGTAAGCACTCCATGAGAAGAAGGTCCAATGATTTGACCAAAGAGGGATGATCTTTATGAATTTTTAAGGTAGGAGTTTGTGAACTTATAATTATCACCAAATTAGTAAAATCAACATCTTCATTGGAATCTGAGAAAATACCTTCATCATCTAACTCATCATCAGAGATCTTTTAAACCGTGCATGGTAGGACTCATCCAAATCATCCAAAGTAATTATTAGTGCAAGTAGTACTTTGATCAGTACTACTACCCAAAGTACCGAAGAGAACCTAGCTCTTTTTGTTCCTTTTCTTTGTTTCTTCATAAGCTCTTTCTTGATCATCAAGAATGTGCTAGTACATCTTGAAAAAGCATTTGATTGAGTTCTTCTTGAATAGCTTGATCCTCACAAGATAGTGAAGATTTAGGTGCATCAAGACTTTGCTTTTGGATCCACATGAATGGGTTCTTCATCGTGAACAACATCAGGTCTATGAACTCCATGAACAACATAATGTAAATCTTCCATTGTGCACAAGTTGATTTTCTTTCAACGTGTACATAGTTCATAGAAGAGTCGAACTTCAAGATCAAACCTCCAATCGTGACCTTTACCTTCTCCGATTTTCGATCTTCTAAAACTCAACATGAACATGCTTGAACCTTTCAGTGACTCGTTGTATACTCTAAAGCCCTCATCATTGGTACAATAACCCAATAAATATCCTTCTTCTGACTTGCCATAAAACTTACCCAAATTATCAATTGTATTTAAAATAGTGAGAGGGCATCCAAAAGGCTTCATAAATCGAATGTTGGGTTTTTGCCCAAAGAACTCATAAGTGTCTTCATCTCTGTGGTTTGGTGATCGATATCATAGTACATAGCAAGCAAGACTTACAAATTTTCACCAGAATCAATAGGTAATTGAGAGTCTCTAAGCATAGCTCACGCTTCAATCAAAGTCCTATTCTTTCTCTCGCAACAATTATTCATTGGTGGTCTTGCAATGCTGAACTCCCTCTTGATCCCTTTGTTAGCACAAAATTCATCCATAAGCTTGTTCTTGAATTCAGTTCCATTATCACATGTAATACCTCTAACCTTGAGTCTCAATTGGTTTTCAAGTGCTATTATCGTGAGTCCAATAGCATCAAAAGTAACATCTTTAAATCCAAGAAAAATACCCAATCAATCTACTGCAACCATCTCCACAACTAAGCAGTACTTTTTCTTGTTCAAACTTACCGTGAGACAGGTCCAAACAAATCCATGTGTAACAGCTCCAAAGGTTCTCTAATAGTCCTTTCCTCAAGCTTTTTGCATGAAGCTTTGTGTTGTTTACCCTTCTTGCACGCCAAACATGAGTGATCATTCTTGAAAGTCTTTGAAGGTAAACCTCTAACTAAATTTCCTTTGACTAGTTTGTTGATATTCTTGAAATTTACATGGCCCAATCTTCTATGCCACTAATGTGCCTCTTCGATAAGCTGCTTTTGCCACCAAACATGTGGCTCTACCATAGGAGTGAAGACTCTTCATATCTAGACTGTACACATCATTGGTTCTTGGTACTCTAAGGACTACCAAGTTATCATCAACAAAGTTTGAATTGTGTGAAAGGATTTACATTCTGCGGTCGCTGAATAACACAGGATGCTTTTTGTCACAGATTTGAGAGACTAAAAATAAGTTGAACTTGAGCTCCTTCACATATCTAACATTCTCAAAATCTATACGCCTTGATGGTTCCTTTTCCAGCATTTTTCCTCCATTGAGATCACTCCCAAATGCAACTCTTCCTCCACTAATAGATCTAAAATATGACGAATCTCCTTTGTCTCGTGTCATGCTTCCGTGAAGCAACCACTATCCATAATTAGATGATCTTTAAGCTCCTCTTCAAGTTGCCTACACAAAGATAAAAAAAGTTAGTGTCTTTTAGGAACCCAAGCCATTACCGAATTTGTGTTCCCTTTGGGAGTAACAAACTCAAATTCTTTCGAAGTATGTATCCCTCACAATTTTTATAGACAGAATCAAGCATTATCTTTTGTTTTAACACTTGTGGTGGATTTTCAACAGATTTTCCTTTTTCAACCAAAATCTCTTTTTCTTTTTCCACAAAATCATCTTTAAAAAAAAACTCGCTTCACTTTCGTGCCTTTAAAGAACCGCTTGTCCCTCATCGCGATTCTCTTTCCTTCTTAACCCATTTAGTTCTAACCACTGTGAAGAGTCCCTTGATCTATCCATTCTTCTGGAGTTGTAACGCCTTCTAGATTGATAATAATTTGATCTTCTAGGCTTTTCATTCAAAAGTGTTTGCAGTACTTGATTGTTTGAGAATCTAGCAGACCTTGAGAAGGTACGTCAGCTCTTTTGAAAATTATGGCGTAATCGGTGATTTGGAAAACGATCTTCTCTAGTGAGGGTACCTATAGTCCTGTGAAAAGTTGCTATGGTTAACCCTATTTGAGTGAGTCCGTGACTGGTTTATTCGCCTAGGTTTTTGTTGGTATATTTCTATTTTTGGAAATTGCAGGGTACTGAAGTGAAAGTCACAAGGCTTGATCGATGATCAGATCGTAATAAAAAAAACATAATTTTTGACCCATACTTCCAAAATGTCTTCCTCTATGTCTATGACCATAACTATTCTGTTTTCTAGGTGAATGATTAAAACTGTATTGACCAAAATTATCCCAAAAAGGTTTAGTGATTATTTTGAAAAGCTTTTCCTAAAGGTACTGCTATAGCGTATTTCGAGTCAAGGAACCGCTTGATTTGAACATCATTATCCTTAGGGTTTTCAACGGTTTTAGGATTTTCATCTAGATTGACCAATTAGCTTTTTCCTAAACCTAGACCGTCTACACCAAAACGAGAAACATCAAGCTTTAGGGTTGATGACTTCCAATGGGATGAGGACAGATGATAACCATTATCTTTGTTATACTCTGTGTGAGACTTAATGATTCCTCATCACTAGATGTGTCTACATAATTGATGAGTTCATCATCACTAGTTGTTATGTCCTCAAATTCACATTCATCCTGATTACTAGATGGATTCTCCTCTATGCTACTAAAGTCCATACCAAAACCTAGAAAAGTTTTAATGTGTGCTCTTCTCTGTTTTTCAACAAAGACAACATGTGGAAAGTCCAGAGCTCCTCCCACGCGAGCAAACTTTGCTAATAATTCATCTCTCTCCTTAGTCGTTTTCTATTTCAAAGAATCTTACGTTTTAACTCCATTCACTTAGTTTTAACTGATAATCCTCAAGTTCATACTTTTCTCAAGCCATTTCATTTTTTTCATGTGTTAAGATTTTAGCTTCCATTGACTCTAATGTTATTTGATAACCACCACCTCTGCACCTAGCCTTAATACAATTATCTCTTTCTATCACATAACTATTAAGAACTTTTTGATAAAAGTCATGACAATTTGAACATACCTCAGAGATAGGGGGTGTACTTGGTGAAGTAGCCACCATTGCAAGTAGAACAAGATCATCTTCACTTTCCATGCTCCAATCAAAGCTTCCTAGACCATCTCTGAATTCCAGCAGCATGTTCAGCTTCATCAGGTCTAAGGTGGCTCCAATCCAACTCTTCCATCGATTCTCGCAAAGACTCTCCACAGCTACCATACAAGACATCGGGTTCATCATCAAACTCTCTCGCGACTCAGTCAACCTCTCGATAAACTCTCTTGAGCAACCAAAGCTTTTGTTTCAAGAATACGTAATTTCTTTGAGCTCTAACTTTGGTTTCTCGTCATCCTGCTTTGCTTGATACTTAGCAAACCTGCGACTCCCTTGCAAAGTGTCCAGCCTTTGACAATTGAAGCATTCGATTTGGATTTGTCAAAAGTGATTCCCCTGCTTTTGGTTTGAAGTCAATGCTTTTTCCTCGCTTTCATATACTTCGATCCTTGCAAGGATCATTGCTACTTGCCACCGATATCAATTTCTTCTAGAGCATCTTCTTCAATCAGTGAGAGATCTTCTTCATAAAAGGAGGTAAAGAAGCATCAGGCAAAGAAAGAGCATACAACTTCATCCGAAGTGGAGGGAATGTGTTGGTGTAGGTTGACGGTAGGTGGGGCATTATAGGAAACAATACGTTGAGCCACAAGATTGAGTAGGAGAAGCAAGACTTTTGGTGGAAGTAATACCTCTTTTCAGATGATAAAAGGCAATGCCGTGAGATTTGGAACTGTTTGGCCATTCATCTCATGCTCATACACCTCGAGATGATTATAGATATCATCAAAGTCCATAACATCCAAACCAGGTTGTCCTCTAATCATTGTAGCAATCATACGCCATGTATATGGCAAACTCCTTAAGAACATAAGATTAGAATCTTCAACTAAGACTTCGCTTGTATACCCCAAAGATACCGAAGGTTTTAAAATTTGTCATAAGCAAAGATCAAGGCCTTCTTCTCCAACAGTGAACGCTTCAAATTGTTGCTTCAAATGTGATATCTATGCATCTTCTTGGAAGCGCCATTACCTCCAAACCTTGTCTGAGAGCATCCCGTAGTTGCTTAGCATCTTTAGCATCATGGAACTTAAGTAGATGACCATCTGGAATAGTAGACAAGATAATGTTAAGTGCCTTTCTTGATTCTTATTATGCAAGTGGTAAGACCGGCTGGGTGGTTTGGGTGGTCCAGAATCTCTACTGTGCTCGAATCCATTTTATTACCATTGACAATTACATTCCACAATGCATGGTCTATAATTGCAATGTACTGCCTCATCTTCATGCTCCATAGGTCGACTCTCCCTCTTGATGATAGGTATCCTTAGTAAGGTGACGGATGGTGGTGAACAGCCAAATCGACATCTTTAGGTTTAAGTAGGTTTTAGGTTTCTTCTTAGTCGAGTTTCCACACAAGCTCGAGCACCGCTTGTTGATCGATATACTCTAACCAAACTAACTTAAATAGCTTGTTATGGCTTAACAACCCTCGGATAAATCCTAAGTTATTAAAGAAACACCTAACAATCTTTATTAAGTATGCAAAATTTACTTAACAAAGTTAAGAGGAATAACTTTTAACTTTCAACGATTATATTAATAACTCTAAATCTGCTTATTATGCAGATACTTTAAACAACACTAAAACTATAATCTCTAATTGTACTTTTGCATTCGTTAACTCTAAGACTCATAGACTTGTTAACTCGTACATCTAATGCCATCCTAGGGGTCCTTTTATAGGCTCAAGGATAACCCTAGTCGGTTTACAAATTATAACCTTTACGACAAGTACCTAAGACAAAGAATATTCTAGAATTACAAGACTTTCCATAAACTAATATAGTAGCTTCTTTAGCCTTGCAAGACTTTGACCTTGACGAAAGATTCTTGACTTTTTCTTTAGCAAGACTGAATTTTCTTTAGCAAGATTTCTTTGACTTTTCCAGATTTTGTCATTCTTCAAGACTTTCATCCCAACATGCTCCCCTTGATGATTGCAAATTTGTAAAGGATCATGAAATGTAATCCAAATGAGGATTATATTGCAAATGGTTTTGCAATGTATGGTTTGACACAAAGTCTTCATGTGTATTTTGAAAATCTACAAAATAAAGCTTAGAAAATAAGTATATAGTGCATATTTCCTCGCAAATAAGACCAAGTTAGCGTGACAATTAGTTTCACAGAACGGATCCCACCTCCGCTCCTCCTTTGTACATCTGCCTAGGCAAATTGTGATCCGCCTCGTCTCTGATGACAAGATTCACAAATGGTGATATAACAAATAGTGTTAACATCAAAGTGAGATATGTATTATACAAAATAATCATATACTGGGAAATATAGAAAGTATCATGTAATTTCATTTAATAAAACTAGAGATATGATATACATGACTCTTAAAACTAAGAAAATGAACGATACATGACTTGGAATTACTAGACTTATCTATTACGCTGATACTTGGACACCACTAAAATCCTCTAGCTCAAGTTTGTTTAGGTTTAATCTGGCCGAACGCTCGAGAGGTGATAAACATGAAACGTTGATCTTCCCGTACTTCATGTATCAAACTTTCAACATGTTAACAATGATAACAATCTTTGTCAAGGGCTAGGTAGTTGATGGAAGAAATGAATTGCTTGATGTGAAGGATCAAGTGAAGCTGGTTGAGAGCCTCAAACGATGGAAGGATTGGTGAGGCGATTTAAAGATGGCTCGCACCAAGAATGATGGTGGTGGTAGAGAGGCCAACTTCCATGTGGTTGGGTGGTTGACTTTGATATTTTCATAATCCAAATGGTATTATTTGTTGGTGACTAGCTAAAAAAGGAAGCTCTGAGAAGTTTTGACTCAACAATTTGATTTTGATCCATTATTCCTCCTAATGAGGAGAATAAGTTACGGGTGGTGAAGGGATGAGACGGCTAGGAGTGCAAATCAGACAGTGGTAGGTGATAAGAAAGGAGTGCAGAATGAAAGAGCTCTAGGCACCAATGGTGATGGTTTAGTGGAAATGGGATTGTTGGGTTTAGGGAGGGTATGGTGGTGTTTGGCATAATGAGTTTTGTAGGAACCAATATTTTAGGGATTAGCTTGATTGGTTGAGTTGGTGGAGGAGAAACTTTGCATTGTGGATTTTACAAAAGAGATGATCTCTAAGAAGAAATTTCTCGTAAATAACACAGCAATTTTCTTGGGTGGTCTTTTGCGTATTGAGTTACCACTGGAGCTTTCCTCATGA
>OU343217.1:172960240-173325005 GCA_910596185.1 Chrysanthemum makinoi | reverse complement strand
AAAAACCAATCGACGATATAAAATCAAGTCACGGTTTATAAAATAGTGATAAAGGCAAAACTCAGTTTAATTTAACGTAATGCGGTTACCTAAAATAGACTCCCTAAATTTGCCAGTTGTCACAGCCTCCCAGCCTCAAAAGAAACCAGTCCCGGGTTTCACTCCGAGTTTCTTGGTGTCATAAAAAGTTTAGGATACTTCCTACGGAAAACGTCCTCACGTTCCCAAGTGAACTCCGGTCCATGCCGGGAGTTCCAACGAACCTTAATAATCGGAATACGGCTATTTTCAGCCTCTTAATCTCACGATCCATAATCTCAATCGGTTCCTCAACAAAATTCAATTTCTCATCAACACGAATATCTCTTAAGGGCACCACTATATTCATAATCTCAATCGGTTACTAACATGAAAGACATTGTGTACACTACTCAGTTCCGATGGTAGCTCCAAGCGGTATGCTACTGGTCCAATTCTTTCCAGGATTGGAAAGGGACCAATATATCGGGGATTGAGTTTTCCACGCTTCCCAAAATGAATCACTCCTTAATTTCCAAGGAGAAACTTTAAAAAATACACGATCTCCAACCTGAAATTCTAAAGGTTTACGTCTCTTATCGGCATAACTCTTTTGTCTATCACGAGCGGTTTGCAACCGGTTACGAATCTGAACTATCTTCTCAGTGGTTTCTAGGACAAGTTCGGGAACTGTAAGTTGACTTTCGCCAAGTTCTGCCCAACAAACAGGAGAACGACATTTTCGGCCATACAGTGCCTCAAATGGAGCGGCCTTAATGCTAGAGTGGTAACTATTATTGTAAGAGAATTCGGCCAAAGGGAGGTGTCTCTCCCAGCCTTTGCCGAAATCAATAACACACGTTCTAAGCATATCCTCTAAAGTCTGAATAGTTCTCTCGCTTTGACCATCGGTCTGTGGATGGTAAGCAGTACTCATATCCAAATTCGTTCCTAATGCTGTCTGTAACGACTTCCAGAAGTGGGAGGTAAAACGACTATCCCTATCAGAAATGATAGATATCGGTACTCCATGATGCGATACTATCTCCTTAAGATACAATCGAGCAAGCTTATCAAGACTATCACTTTCACTAATTGCTAAGAAGTGAGCAGACTTAGTTAAACGATCAACTATTACCCAGATAGCGTCATTGCCGCTAACTATTCTCGTTAATTTAGTGATAAAATTCATGGTTATTCGCTCCCATTTCCATTTCGGGAGTTCGGGTTGAACTAAATGTCCTGATGGTTTCTGATGTTCGGCCTTAACTTTAGAACAAGTCAGGCACCTACTGACATAATGAGCTATATCGGCTTTCATATTGGGCCACCAATAAAGTTTCTTAAGATCCTGATGCATCTTATCGGCTCCGGGATGAATAGAGTATTTTGATTTATGCGACTCATGCATAATCAAGTGATGGATTCCACCATAAAATGGTATCCACTCTGTCTTTGAAGCATAAAGTTCCGTCAGAACGCTTCAAGAAGCCGTTTTCACTTTCTACCATTCCATGAAGATTCAAGGACGGTTCTCTTCCGTCAATGCCTCTACTTGGGCGGCTAAAATTTGAGATGGTAAGGGCGAAAAAATGGTCATTCCTAAGGATCTAACGAGTAGGGGTGGAATGTCCTCCTTACGACTAAGTGCTTCAGCCACAACATTAGCCTTACCAGGATGATAATGAATCTCACAGTCATAATCACTAAGCAATTCCAACCAACGAAGTTGTCTCATGTTCAGTTCCTTCTGATCTAAGATATGCTTCAAACTCTTATGGTCGGTAAATACTACACACTTGGTTCCATACAAGTAATGTCTCCAAATCCTAAGAGCAAACACTACAGCACCTAACTCAAGGTCATGGGTGGTGTAGTTTTTCTCATGCTTCTTAAGTTGTTGGGATGCATAAGCAATCACCTTCTCACGTTGCATCAAAACAGCACCTAAGCCTTTATGCGGCGTCGCGATACCGACAAAATCTTCGCTTCCTTCAGGAAAAGCTAGGATGGGCGCACTACATAACTTCTCCTTCAGAAGTTGGAATGCTTCTTCTTCCTTTTCTCCCCATTCATACTTAACATCCTTCTGTGTTATTTTGGTCAGCGGTTTAGCTATCTTGGAAAATCCCTCGATGAATCTCCTATAATAGCCTGCTAACCCTAGAAACTGTCGGATTTCAGATGGGTTCTTAGGAGCTGCCCATTCCTTAATGGCTTTAATCTTAGCTGGGTCAACATGAACACCTCGACTATCTATCACATGACCTAAGAATTGCACGGACGGAATCCAAAATTCACACTTAAAGAATTTGGCATATAGCTTCTCCTCTCTAAACAATCCTAAGACGAGCCTCTTCATGCTCTTCATTACTCTTCGAGTATATCAAGATGTCGTCTATGAATACTATCACAAACTTATCCAGATATGGCTTACATACTCGGTTCATGAGATCCATGAAAACCGCTGGCGCGTTGGTCAAACCAAACGACATCACTTGGAATTCATAGTGCCCATAACGAGTCCTAAACGCAGTTTTAGGGATATCCTCTTCTCGAACTCTAAGCTGGTGATAACCAGATCGTAAATCGATCTTAGAAAATACACTAGCTCCTTGGAGTTGGTCGAATAGATCATCTATTCTAGGTAACGGATATCGGTTCTTCACTGTTAGCTTATTCAATTCCATATAGTCGATACACATTCGAAACGATCCATCCTTCTTCTTCACAAACAACACTAGTGCTCCCCACGGCGACGAACTTGGTTGAATGAATCCCCTCTCTGACAACTCAGCCAACTGTTTAGACAGTTCCTCCAATTCTCTTGGAGCAAGTCGATAAGGTGCCCGGGCTACGGGTGTCGCACTGGGTATCAACTCTATTTGGAATTCCACTTGTCGGACAAGTGGAATCCCTGGCAGATCGTCGGGAAACACATCCAGAAATTCTCTAATGATGGGTACATCATTGAGGTGTCTTTCACTCTTCTCCTCGCTTTTCTTTTCAGAAATTCAAGCCAAGAAAAGACATCCTCCTCTATCGATGTACTTCTGGGCCTTAATACAAGAGATGATGTTCAACCGGGAAGGACTTCCTGTTAGGATCGTTTCTATGGTTGATATGGTGAATCGGGAGGTCTTGGAAGATGGAAGAAACCCATCTTCAAGTTAGAGAGAGAAACAAGAGAGAAGGGAGACAACTAGTGTGTGTTTTATTAATGAAAGGGAAAGTTACACTAATGATGCTCACCCCTCCATGGAAGTATGGAGGGGTTTATATACCCAAACACATACATCTATGGGTAATTGACATAACAAGCCCATGTGTTTGAGGTAACAAAGATAGAAATAGTAATCCCGTCAATGTCGTTCCATTTACGAGTTAGGAGCGATTCCAACAATCTTCCCCCAATGGGACGACATAAGGAATTACTTACAACATTTACTACAAATATAGAAAACAAATAAAGAAAGGTCTTCATAAGCTCTTCAAGTGCTGAGGATGATGAAAGGTTACGCTCTTTGTCTTCTTCTGGTACCTTGACTTGAGAACCGTTTTCTTCACTTGTAGGCAAATGATGTAATATGCATAAATTGGATTAACTTCCCCCCAATTCATGATGCATGTCTTTAGCAGCTTCTCCGTACACTCCTTTTTGGTGAAGTTTCTGAATCAGCTTCCCCCCAAACTGACAACTGTCTTCAGCAGATTCGAAACTTTGGTGTAGTGAACATTTCCTCTAACTTTTGAAGTTTTTAGTACGCAGCGGAATTTGTAGATGAGCAGTAAACCACACAAGGTAAATCTGACTTGTTGCGGAAAATCCGTTCGGGGGTAACATGCAAGAAATCAACAAGATCTTCTCACGTATGTAGATGCTTCACACCAAACAGACCACGAAAGACGAAATGAAACGACTTCCCCCTGAATGTTGCGGTCTATCGGAATAATAGTTACCGGTTAATCTGCAATTACTCGATAAAATGACCGTGTGTAAGGCATCATAACATCCTATTTAGGTAATCTTCACACACGATAACTCTGTGAAAGTGAGACGATAACACCAAAGTGAGACGTTTGAACCACAAATCGTCTCATTTCTTCCCCCTGATTGAAGAAATTCATGAAAGGAAACGGGTTTTCGAAAAAAAATCCAAAAACATCAAAGAAGCAAGGAACACCTATACTCTCTTCCCCCCGATGTTTTCAACGAATCAGAATCATACACCACGTATGTTGATGATGAAATTGGAGACATCGAAACCATGTATGTTCAATTAATCGAACAAGTGTGAAGTACCATAAATATCTTGTGAGAATCAATTGCTGATAAAACTTCTCTACTCGTGTATACTCTTCTCAGCTAACTCTTTACCGACCCCATTATCATTCTGACGGCTTTTTGTAGTGACTACTGATGGAGAAAACCCAATATGACGAACTTGAGACTGAAGTAGTATAACCCGAACTTGTGACTTAAACTTGCACTATTGTCAGACGAAGAACCCTGTTTCTTAACTCCATTGAAAAAAGGTAAACTTAAAGTTTCTCAAATTATCCACACCTTAGTGTGACACTTGAGCACAACAACGTAACTCCTTAAAAGTGATAGTTATAAGCTGTGAGCACAACAACGTAACTCCTTACATCAGGTTCAACTAGATAACTCAAGTCTTTGTCATTCGAAATGATTAAAGCTCAAACAAGGATCTCGAAGAATCATGCATCCAACCAACCCCGATATCTTCATATACTAAATACACGCACCCGTGATATCCACTTCAACCTCAAATAAATAATAACGAATTCACGCCGTAGTCACATCTTACGGTTAAATGCCCAAAATTAGCCTTTATCAACGGTTTAAAATGAACTTGATAATGGTTGCCGATCTTGTCAAAAATTTTATCCTTGTGAAAATTTGTCATACCAAAAATACCAACCTTGATGAATAACAAAAATTTGTAACCAAAAATTTGTTTATCACAAAAAATTCGGATGACCTGTTTTTGTTACCACGTCATTTTAAGTGTAAATATCAACCCGTCAGTCAAAGATATCACAAGGCCCAAATCTACTCCTATCATAACACGACCCATCTCACCAATCGGCCCACTATACCGATCCATCTCACATTGCATAACCGGTATTAAATAAGTAATACACTTATTATTTATACCCTAACCCTAAACACACTCACATGTTAAATAACGCCTACCACATAGAAACTGTTTCTCTCACCAAACACTCTCTCCAGAAATTGGATCTGAACAACAGTTCCTACCTCATCATGACAACCGAACCAAAAAAATCATCAAACTCATCTCATTTCAATCACTAATCTATCGCAATATTAATCTCAGTTGACCAACATCATCTAGGCACAAATTTAACCTAAACCCTGACTCGTATCTTCATTTTAATTCAAACAGCTTCAAGGAATCATCAAAAGGACTTCAAGATCTTATGGGGTCTCGGGTAGGTAAAGATGATTTTTGTTTGTTCGTTTATCTTGACCGAAAGAAAAAGGAGATAAAACAATTTTGTTTTAATCTCACTTTTGATTTTCGTATATAAAAAAAAACAAGAAAGGCTTGTTTATAGATCAGTGATGGGTTAAAGATTTCGAACGGTTAATCTTTGTAAGAAAAGATGTTTGAATACAACCAACTGAGATCATTGCTTTATACTTTTAGTTTCAGTTTTGGTAAACGTGATCGGTGATGATGTATATTTCTTTCGAAAGTATTGGCCTTCAAAAGGTTTGAGAATACTTTTAGTAGATCGAAAGAAGTAACTCTGAGATCGTTTGAAATTGTTTAATTTTATAGTCCGAGTCTTGAGTGTTGTTGTAGTCGTGAGGAGTTGGAGATGGGAGATAGGTTAGTTATGGATTTGGTTGAGTTTGGATTTTGGCAGTGGTTTAGATGGTATTTGGTTTTTGGTTTGGTCAAAGTGAGTCTTCTTTTCATCTTGTTTTTCTGTCAAAAAATCTTACGCGTAAACTTTTATGGTCGAAAGGTTTATGCGTAAGAAAACTTACGCGTAGACGAAAAACCTTACGCGTAGCTTCATGCTTATGCGTAAGCATACGCGTAAACATAAGCGTAGTCCATAGGCGTAAGCCAAGGCTTAAGCGTAAACGCATACGCGTAGACCATTCCTTACGCGTAACTTCACAGCTGCGCGTAACTTTCACTGTAGATTTTCCTTATGCGTAAGTTTAGGGTTTTGACCCGTGTTGACTTTTTCCGGCGATGTATTTCGACCAAGAATCTGTCCAGATTCATAGTAACCCAGAAAGTTTGACACAAAAGACCCTCTTTTTGACCCAGTTTGACCATAAACCATCAAAAGTTTTCACGAATATGATACAAAAAGTATACGAGAGTAACAGAGATAATAAAACTGTTGTGCAAGAGCTGTTTGTGACATTTTACTTTTCTGTTATCCCATACAACTTTTGACCAAAAAAATACATTAAACTTGAATAAAAACCTGTTAACCACTAAAATAATGTTAAAAGTTAACAACTTTGTTAAACAGATTTTTATACAAGATTTAGACAAGATAAAATCAACAAAAAAAATCAACCAATGATACAAACCGACCTTGCTCTTGATACCAATGATAGGATCGTTTCTATGGTTGATATGGTGAATCGGGAGGTCTTGGAAGATGGAAGAAACCCATCTTCAAGTTAGAGAGAGAAACAAGAGAGAAGGGAGACAACTAGTGTGTGTTTTATTAATGAAAGGGAAAGTTACACTAATGATGCTCACCCCTCCATGGAAGTATGGAGGGGTTTATATACCCAAACACATACATCTATGGGTAATTGACATAACAAGCCCATGTGTTTGAGGTAACAAAGATAGAAATAGTAATCCCGTCAATGTCGTTCCATTTACGAGTTAGGAGCGATTCCAACACTTCCACAGTCTCTCCGATCTCCTTGTATACTCAGAACCTTTCTGCCATACGGTAAACGCACAATCTTCTCATCACAAATGATGTGTGCACTGTTATTCGATAACCAATCCATTCCGATAATGATGTCAAAACTTCCTAAGGTAACTGGCAACAGATCTATACTAAACTGGCGGTCTAGGAAACTTAAGGTGCAACCTCGAACTACGGTGTCTATCTTCTCTCTATTCCCATTCGCTAATTCCACATCGTAACTAAACCCTAGAGGTGTTTGGGAGATTCCTAGTAATGGCATAAAATTGGTGGATACGAAACTCATATCCACACCGGTATCAAATAGTATGATAGCATAGCGATTATTGAGAAGGAACGTACCCGTAACTATGTTAGGGTCCTCACCAGCTTCCTTCCCAATAGCGTAAACACGCGTTGTTCCCATGTCTCTTTGCTGATTCCTAGCACCATGGTTTCCCTGGTTTCCCACAACCTCACGCTTCACAGGGTTTAAGCCATTACCTCCTACACCTCGGTTAGCAATTCCTACTACATTACCGGGATTTCTGCTCATCCACGGCTCTCGGCACTCATTCCTTAAGTGTCCGTTCTTTCCACATCCAAAAGAGGCGACAGTGGATTTCTAGTCCGTTCCCTGTGCAGTTTGAGCTGCAGCAAGTGGTCGGGACCTACAGTCTTTGGCCATATGTCCTACCTTAGAGCACTTCCAACATGCATCCGGGCATGGTCTATGGTGGTGTCGGTTACAACGACCACACACGGGTTTACTACCTTCATAATCATTCCTACCTCCATTTCCTATAGCGAACACCCTGGCTGACTCTTGCCGTTTGTTTCCATTTCCTTTAGCAACTTCGTTCCTCTTCCTCTTATCACTCCTATCACTCTTAGTCTTATCTCCTAATTCTAGCACATAAGAGTCCATCAAAATCTGAGCCACAACAATTGCCTTATGCAAATTAACTGGCTTGGCAGTGATGACATCATTTCTAGTAGCCAAAGGTAATCCATCAGTATATCTTTCGATCTTAAGTTCTTCGGTACGAACCAACTCAGGGTAAAGCAAGGATAACTCTTGGAAACGACGAGTATAAGTCGCCATTTCGGTACCCTTAACTTTGTGGTTCCAAAACTCACTCTCTAACTTCTTAACTTCATTCCTAGGGCAGTAAGTCTTAATCAGGAGAGCCTTAAATTGAGTCCAAGTCATACCATAAGCTACATCAATCCCTACTGATCTGTGGTAATTGTTCCACCAGGTCAACGCCTCATCCTTCAAGGTGAAGGTTGCATACTTAACCTTACAATCCTCATCATAGTTACTCACGGCAAACACAGATTCAATTTTCTCCAACCACCTAGTTAGGTAAACTACTCCCTCAGTTCCTCCAAAATCAATGGGACCACAGAATCGGAACTCCTTATAGGTACAACCTCGAGTTCGATTCAGCACTGGGGTTCCACTAGAAGTGTTAGAAAGATTAGCCTCAACCAGCAGTTCAGCGACACGTTGCGACACTAGCTGGTCAATGTGGGCTGGGTTCACAAGTGGAGAGTTTTGTGGTACAGGACCATTCTCAGTACGGTCATTCACATTCGGGTTCTCTACAGCTGGGTTATCAACGTTCGGGTTCTCAACAAGTGGTACGGTCGGGGCCGGACGACGACCTCGACGACCAGGGGCAACAACAGCTGCAGGAGCTGCTCGGTTGTCCCTAAGCAAGTTTTGTCTTGTTGCCACCATTCTGGAGGCAAGAAGAACAGTTTCATAAGTTCACAATTCACGCTCTAAAAATAGTGTTGGGTTCCAAGGGTCAACCAATAACGCCTGAATACATAATCAAGGCCAACAGGGATAAATCTATACCAAAATGAAACGATCAAACACCGCATCATAACTAAGGATGCACGTCCTCATAACCATAACTCATAGGTTTCAAAAGTGGAAATACATGGAAGGATACGGAGAAATCAAAAACGATCCTAATAACGATAAATATAAACAACTAGGATAATCCTACATCTCGAACCAAGTACTACTTAGTTTCAAGACGGTACAGAACCATGAATCTAATACTATCTAGCCACGTCTATGAATATCACTCACCAACCTCCTAACGTCATCAACCTCTCTCCACAACGATGCTAACTCAACACGTCGAGCGTCACGATCACTCTTAAGCTCTGCAACCTCTCTCTCTAACTCACCAATCCTACGCCAAATCGCTCTATCAGCATCACGAGCTGTCGCGAACCCTCTAAGCAGGTCCCCAACCTGCTCCTGGAGCTTCGACATACCATCATGCAAAACCCTAGTCCTCCTGACTACAGTACCCATATCAGCTCTAAGATCCTCTATACTAGCTCTAGACACTCCAACCAAACGATTTGTCAATCTACTCAGCCTAGTACCCTATGAGGTAATCCTCTCCCACATCAAACCCGTCTCACCATACTCTTCGGGCTCAGAAGCAATCTCTAATGGTATCTCAGATCCTAACGGGCTACCTATCTCAGGTGAATGTGGTGGTGAGTCAAAACCAAAAGGCTGTCCAGGGGACTCAGGCTCAGGCAAAGGAGAACCTGGTCTAGGAGAATGTGCAGGACTCTGCAATGGAAGAGTACCCCCTTCTGGGTAATCCTCATCATCCTCCTCCTGAGGATCCTCATCCTCATCAACATACTGCTCCTCAACCTCCTCCTCCTCATGCTCCTCCTCAACCTCATCCATAGAGGGTGAGTCCATGAGTCGGAGTCTCTGTGCAAGCAAATCCTGGGGTGGTACACTAGGAGATCTAGGCCTCCTAAGACATGGTGATACTGCTAAACGGATAGGTGATGATGGTGGTCTCACGGACATCTTTGGCAGTGCTATAAGCAAGCCTAGGAGTCTGTGCTCTCGCTAAAACCTTATGTAAAGTGAGCTGCCTAGATGAGCTAGGACGATCGGATGATGATGAACTAGTGAGACGGGCAATCTCATAAGGATCACCCTGCGCAACCATCATGAGAGTCAATGCTGGCAAACTAGCAACAGCAAGGACCTCCTCAGACACATCAAAAGCTAGTGAAGGCATAGTCTGTGACAACGGCATAGGGTAGGTATAAGTGTTCGAAACAACTATTTTTAATAAGCGCATCAACTTAACCAAAACACATATCACATAATGAAAGCTTTTAAAAGTAGAGGTACCGCATTACTCAAAACATGCCTTTAATAAAACACATAAGTTCAGTTTCATCACGTAATCCCATATCAAATCAATTGAGTTCAAAACTTCCAAAATCATAATATATCGTTTCCTCAAATCAAATTCCGTAATATCTCGATAATCACATCTCATTTTCCTAAAACTAATAATCGTATCTCATTTCCAAAATCAATAATCGTATCTTGTTCCCAAAATCAATAATCATATCCCATTATCATAACGTTTAGGAATACCCCTGAACATACCAAAATCGTAACTCAAATCTCTAAATCATAACGCTTCCATAATTAGTTCACATTATCCTTTAACATATCATATCATAATTCAAATTACAGTTCATACCATAATCAAATAAGAAGCTTCGGCTTGGCAAGCGGGTGTGCGTCGGTCGAGGATCAATTTTTCTTAAAAGCGGTTATAGTTTAGGGTTTATAAAATACCTAGTTCTCTATAACCTTGAGCTCTGATACCAATTTGTAACATCCCCAAATCTCGGTACAGCGGAAGACTTAATCAAGTTTTCGGGGCATTACTATTGGATTGGTATCGCACACAAGTATAATAAAACATAACCATTTAACCATTCAAAACCAATCCCAAAATTAAATATTCAAAACATTTAATCCAAAGTATAAATATTAGGTCCAAAACATAGTTTAATAAAATAGGTCCCCATAGTTTATCAGAGTCAGAAATGATCCTTGAACCCCACCTTCTTGCCAAGCTTCCACAATCCACATATTCCAAACATCGCTCAAATACCTGAGAAATCATGCTAAAAGGTCAGCTTACGCTGGTGAGTTCATAGGTTTAAGTTCAACAAAATTATAGTGGACCAGTAGGAGTTGATTTGCTATGCAAGACCTAAGATAGATAAACACCGTTTTCACACCGATCCATGCCGGATCACCAATCATAACACACGTCCCGCATCCAGGGACAGCTCGAGCTAGCGACTCTAGTCCAGCAATGTCGTGGCAAAATCTAGAACAATTGCCAAACCTGGACTTGGTCGATGTAGAAGTTTATTCTTAGTTAGGCACGACTAACCTAAACTAAGGCAACAACTACCACACATCTATCTAAACAGTCAAGCATATAAGCAAATCCAAATAGTTTTTAACGGTCCAAAAACAGCAGCATGATTCTCAACCCAAAGTAGTTCAAAACGTAGTTAAAACGTAGATAAAAGTGGGGCTATGAAACTTACCTCAAGAAATCAACGCACAATCAACGCACAAATATCACTAGCAGAAGATAACATAAATCACAGCTCAACAACTATCGACTCGGCACAACCTATTAATGTAGACCAACTTTAATACACATATTACTCAAAATCAACGTTATCTACCCCAATATATTCCATTTCTTTATTTCCCAAAAACGTCTCGTTTCACCATTTAATCCTAGTTTTTGGTATCCTCATGTTGGTGTATCGACTCAATATGATGCCATGAATGCACTCAAACAACCAAGATATAACTTAATGCGACACAATGAGACCTCTAAACGATAAGCTCCATAGTTCAATAAGTTTCGGAATAAATAGTAGACCTTACCTTAATCAAGTGTTAGTGATTCAAGTGTAATAGTTAGCTTAATTATGGCCTTTATGTTTGTTATTAGCTTAAGCTTATGTAGAAGGCCCATAAGCTTAGGCCCATGTCCATTAAGGAAAGGAAGGGACTAGGAGTGTTGCCCTAGCTCCCCTTCCTATAAATACCTTGTAATAACCCTCACTTGAGGGTTGGTTGTTCTCTTTTCTATTTCACTCTTTGCTTTAACCTTTCTCTATTATATTTCGTGTGTTTGGATAAGGGTTCAACCGATCATCTCTTCTCTATTTCTTTCATTGATGCTTGTGTTATAAACTTAGTGACCTAACAGTGGTATCATTCGCCATCTAGTTGGGTGAAACGGTTTGTTTTTTTGTCTACTCGTAAGGTTCACATTTTTAACCTTTCTCGCGCTTAAAAACTCATTTTTTACACTTTTCAATCCAAGATTCTTGTACTTTAAAAGTTATTTGATGTTAAAGTTTAAGTTTTTGGCAAAAGGTTTGAAACTTTACGTGTGTAGAAGAGTTTTTGAGCTTGATTTTATTCGTGTACCTCTTTCTACTCGTAAGGTGAAAAAGTGTTTTGGATCATCAAGTTTCATACTTTTGTGTTATTTTGGTGATATTGAAGCTATTTCATCATAAAAATCCGGTTTCTAAACACTTTTGGGCATAAAATCAGTTTTTGGTATTTTCTACTCGTAAGGAAACCTTAAACTTACGCATAAGAGTTCCTTGGTTTGATCTTCAGTTTTCGTGGTTTACTCAGTGTTTTCTTGCTTGGATAAGCCTGAAAACACTTCGACTCTTGGATATCTTTTGCCTTTGTGATAGTGTAAAAGATCATTTAGGCAAAACCCTAAAATTACGCATAAGCATAAGCTTACGCGTAGAATTTCTTACGCATAAGATTCATCTTACGTCTAAGCCTTGTCTTACGCATAAGTTAATCCTACGCCTAAGTTAATCCTACGCCTAAGTTTTCTACGCCTAACTTCTTGTTTACGCATAACTTTAGTGTTTCTCATCTCTTACGCGTAAGCTAATCCTACGCGTAACTATCACGTTTACGCATAAGTTTGGTGTTTTTACGCGTAAGCTGTTTCTACGCGTAAGGTTTTTTCTACGCATAAGGTTCTTTCTACTTATAAGGTTCTTTCTACGCGTAAGGCAGTTTCTACGCGTAAGGCACTTTCTAAGCATAAGCAGGTTCTACGCGTAAGGTTTCCTCTACGCATAAGCTGGTCTTCTTCTTCAACAAACAACAAGATTCATTCGACTACAAAGATCCATCAACACAAGTTATCAAAAAAAGAGTTTTTTGGCGGGAAAATATGAGTAAAATTTAATTTAGACAAAACGTTCAATTTTTACGCGAGATTCAAATTTTGGTTTAACTGTGAAAATTTTGGTCAAAAATTCAAATTTTTGGGCCCAAATTCAATTTTTTCGGGTAAAATTTGGCGTCAAAATAGTCATAACTCAAATTTTTCTTACAACCTTAGAATTGAATTTTATAGTGAATTTCAAATTTTGGAAGTCAAAATATTTTTCAAAATTATTTTTGGAGGGAAATTGAAATTCACTATATATACCCTCTGTGTGCTATCTCGACTTCGCACCTTTCTTCTCTTTGATTCTTCTGCAGGGAAAGAAATGGATTCTGATCTTTGAAATGACATATGTGGAATTGTACCTAAGATGGAAACCAATCAAATTCCCAATGATTAACAATTCCAAGCGTCAGACATCATCAAATACCCAACATCCCGCAGCCGTGCAAGGTGAAAGAGTTGATGTACATGAAAGGAATGCTCAAATGGACGTTGAGAATGTTGTGATTACTGCAACTGTCGGTAATGCGGACAATGAGGTTGTAGCATTGGAAAAGCATGATGACAGCAGCAGATCTGGAGAAGATATCGTACTTAACTACGACACCGAGCCCAACTGTGACGAAGAACAAATGGTTGAGGAAGATATCTTACCCACCTATGACACTGACACAGAACAGATGGTCGAGGTACAATCTACTGTTGATCATATTCTGACTACAAATGCGACACAACATACTAAGCAACCTTAGATGGATACCAACGGGTAGGATTTTCAAAACGGTTAGTCTTAGGTGGATTCCTACAGGCAAGATACTAAGTAGTTGCACCAAAACTAGTGGGATACCCACAACATCCATCCCTGAGGCAGGAAAGGAAATCATCAAAATAGCATGTTCCGGTGTCAAGAAGATAATTGACACTACATCTTTATGCTTCTAACATCTGGAACCCAGTTACACTTGGGGATCCATGTTTTTTCTCTTTCTTGCCCCCCTTCTATTTTTCTATGCAGGTAAACCAGCTATGGCTTCTACTGCGAAACAGCGTAGGGCCCGTTTCTCAACATTAAAATTTAATGATCCATCAGCTGCTCCACCATTGTACTTAATCGTCAAGAATTGGAAACATTGCTTGCTCCTCTGGTTAAAGATTCTGTCTAAAATCGTGCTTCTGATGTATCAAATGTTTCCATTGCACAACCTGATAATACTCTAATTTCGATACATCGAATCTACAACAACAACCGTATCTGCACCTCCAATCGAATCTCTGAAAACAGAAGAACAAAGTGTTTCCTACAACAACGTCACAGCTGATGATCAACATTATGAACAGAGAAGTTTTATCAACAGTTGACTCTCTCAAAATATTTTTGGTACTTCACACGTGTTCAATCAATTGGACATACATGGTTTCGCTGTCTCCTTATACTTGGTTTCGCTGTCTTCAATTCATCATCAACATACGTGGTGTATGATTCTGAATCATTGAAAACATCGAGGGGGAGAGAGTGTGTAGGTGGTCATTGCTTCCTTGTTCTTCTACATGCTTCTTTGTGAAAACCCAATGCCTTCTTGAATTTCTTCAATTAGAGGGAAGAAATAAGACGATATGTGGCTCAAACGTCTCACTTTGGTGTTATCGTCTCAATTTCACGGGTGATCTTGTGTGAAGTTACCCAAATATGATGTTATGATGCCTCACACACGGTCTTGGTATCGAGTTATTACATATTCACAGTGATTAGTATTCCGAAAGACCACAACATTCAGGGGAAAGTCGTATCATTTCGTCTTTCGTGGTTTGTTTGGTGTGATGCGTCTACATACGTTAGAAGATCTTGTTGATTTCTGGCATGTTACCCTCGAACAGATCTTTCGCAATTAGTCAGATTTTCTTTGTGTGCTTTACTGCTCATCTACAAATTCCGCTGCATACTGAAACCTTCAAAAGTTAGAGGAAATGTAGACTTCATCAAAGTTTTAAATCTGCTAAAAACAGTTTTCAGTTTGGGGGGGAAGCTGATTTTAAAAGTTCTTCAATCTCTGTTTACATTCACGATGGCTTCTGAGTATAACAGCTTGGAACCCGGTCACAACCGCTTAAACTTCCCTCAACCCCCATCATCAGCTGAACAAAGCCCCCAGCTTACTCGTCAACAAATGGAAAGGCTATTTGCTCCTCTGTTCAGTGACGATATTGATGAACGTGCTCGGGTGTATCCGTTGTTTCCTCTGCTCAACGATACTACTCTTATACCGATACACTGCTACAACAACTACTGTTGAAGAAGCACCACCAGTTGACTCCACCACAATAGTTGAACAAACCACTTCCAACAATGATGAACCGGTGATGATGTTCGAATGAAGTACCCCACCTGCAGATTTTGATCCAAATGCGTTCTTTAACCCGTTTGCTAATAAGACTGCTGCACCAGATGTCGCGGAATCTTCAACAAGCCATTTGAATCCTCAAAATCTGCACAATGTATACCAACATCAACCCTCTACACATCGTTGGACAAAAGACCATCCTCTAGAGAATATTATTGGCAACCCAAATCAACCAGTCGTTACGAGACAACGTCTTCACACAGATGGTGAACATTGCATTTATGCACTCACTGTCTGCCAATCTAAGCCTAAAAACATTAAAGACGCAATGACAAAAGACAACTGGATTGAATCCATGTAAGAAGAACTCAACCAATTCAAATGTCTTGAAGTATGGGAACTGGTTGAAAGACCAACAGGGGTCTACGTCATTGGTCTCAAATAGATTTGGAAAAACAAATTGGATCTTTGAAGGAAATAAAATCAAAAACAAGTCACGTCTGGTGGCTAAGGGTTATCGACAGGAAGAGGGTATTGATTTTGAAGAATCATTTGCTCCGGTTGCTCGTCTTGAGGTTGTTCGGATATTTCTTGCGTTCGCGGCTCATATGAATATGACGGTCTTTCAGATGGATGTCAAAAATGCGTTTCACAACGGACAACTGAAAGAAACGGTTTATGTCAGACAACCAGAAGGATTCTTTGTAATCTTCCCACAAAACTCAAAATGGACATATTTATTCTCAACAGTTCAAAAATAACATCTTTATATGCCATTTTTGAGGGGTATAAAATTATGTGATAAGAAATATGTTGTTAATTGCAAATGAATATTTGTGCCACAGACTTAACCAATGAATTGACGAAGATCTCAACTGTTAGTAACTCGAAAAGACTTCTCCTGGACGGGTAATAATTTCAAGCTAGTTCGCTAGTGATGTAAACGTGTCTCGCAAAGGACTTGTCCGAGTAGAATGTACCATTCGAGAAACTCTTGGTATACATGAACTTTGACGGGTTCGACAACCTTTCGAGGTTTGTCCACACCTTCAAGGTAGTTATTAGAGCTAGTTGTCACCTAAAAATTGACAATGAAACTCTTTAACTATTCAACGTAATCGTGTCTCGCGGAGAATTGTCTATCTTGAGTTGATCAATTCAAAAGTGCGAACTCTTTCCTCAATGTGCAGATTTACGTCAATACTCAAAAGCACATGTGGAGGGGGAGTATTTATGAAAATCTAAAACTCTTGAAGTGCTCAAACATGTTTTTCATTCACAAACACTTTGAGAGATTTTCATGAAAAATGGTTTTATGGCAATGGAGTTATAAGGTGATTAAGGTTAGGAATAACCGTCCTATGATCCGCCAGAGCCGGAGGGATCTACCCAAGGACACTTCCAATAGTTAGAATTATAAGTCCTTAGGTATGATTGTAAAAAGGAGAAAATGAGAATCGGAGAAAGAAGGACTTGAAGAATCAAAAAGAAATGCAGAGTAAAGGGTGAAAAGAAATAGCCCTCCAGATTATTCAACTTAGGGTAGACACCGGGTTCAATTCATATGTTACTGGTTGTCACTTGATGACACCGGTATTGAAGATTAAAAGTCGTCATGGACCCAGTGACGCATGCACTAAACCTTCTTAGCCACTCAAGTTTCTCTCAACAGAAGCTTGTTTCATTCTCACAGGGAACCCTACATAATCTATCAGCTTTCTCTTAGAGATAGCTGGTATTGAAGAAGGAGACCCTCTCCCTAGTCTCCGCTCAGGAAAACCAAAAACGCACTATTGAGTCTAGAGCCACGAGATTCATCAAAAGATCTCTTAGGTACACTTGACATTTCATCACTTGTTGTTCAACAATAAGAACAACAGTGGTACGTTATCGAGTCCTACACAGATCTTAGCAATGTCGAGAACATTTATAAGAGGTTCACAATTGTGATCCTCAGTGATTGAATGGAAACTCCTGCCAGGGTCAACATCAAACAGCCCTGACAGCAGGTCACTTCGGTAACTCCCCGTAGATTACGCTTAGTGTGTCTCAAACGGTCTACAGTCATGAGGTGATGCTTCGGTGTACCTCAGCGACTCATCTGAACTGTAGATGTACTTCGGTACATCGTGTTATCTCACTTGTGGGACTCCAGTTCAGGAACAGCCTTTGTGAGAATTATAGTTGTGTTTTCACACTATGCTATTAACACTCTCGAAGTTCAAACTTGTAAGTGCCGGAATCCGCTTATTACTAACCGTTTTCATGTTTTCTTCTTATGGAAGCTCTAGAGCGGAATGATCATGCAGACTCTTCACATGCTCATACCAACATCATCACTAATGGAAGTTCTCTCAAAAGGCAACACAAAAGTCAGAATGATTCTTCGTCAAATCAAAGAATCTACAAAGTTGAAAGACTTAAAGAACTTCATCAGTACTGAAATCCAACGTCAAAGAGCGTGTGAGCATGTTGAAGAATGACGTGGAGACACTGGAGCAACGAAGCAGACCTGAGGCAGACTTGATGCAGACAACAACAACATACTATCACTTTCATCACAAGGAACAAAGAACAAAGATAATTATGACGTCAAAGCAGAACTGTTCAAAGAAGACAATTTCTCTACACTGGGGAGATTGTTTGAATCAAGGCAATTCTTCTCACAAGAATGAAGAATGTCAGAAGACGTCAAAGCTACTATTACATTGGCACCTTCACCGTTTATATTTTTCATCACCAACACTTAGGGGGAGATTGTTGGAATCACTCCTAAACCTTAATCAAGTGTTAGTGATTCAAGTGTAATAGTTAGCTTAATTATGGCCTTTATTTTTGTTATTAGCTTAAGCTTATGTAGAAGGCCCATAAGCTTAGGCTCATGTCCATTAAGGAAAGGAAGGGACTAGGAGTATTGCCCTATCTCCCCTTCCTATAAATACCTTGTAATAACCCTCACTTGAGGGTTGGTTGTTCTCTTTTCTATTTCACTCTTTGCTTTAACCTTTCTCTATTATATTTCGTGTGTTTGGATAAGGGTTCAACAGATCATCTCTTCTCTATTTCTTTCATTGATGCTTGTGTTATAAACTTAGTGACCTAACAGTTATCGAATTCGTCAACTCGATAAAATCATTTATTTACTCGTGTCGCTTATTATCCCATAAATCAATCGTATCCTTAAAGATTCATAAGGATAATTTACCCATTAATAAGGTTACTCAACGTACCTAGCGGGCTCTTATTAGATTCGTCAACCTAATAAGTCCGCTACCCACGTAGGTCAACAATATTAACGTTAGGTTATCCGTAACCCATGCACACATAACGCAAATAAATAATTACTTAAACTAATATTAAATGTCTGTTGGGTCTATTATAGATTTGATAATACAAAACAAGAAGAATGAAACATCAAGGACTTAAAGTGACAAGAAGGAAACTACAAAAAGATGGAGGATTTGGAAGATTCTAGAAGATATGCTTAAAAGAATATTTAGTTTCCTAATTGTATTGTTTCCTAATTATATTATGATTCCTCTTGTAAACCCTAGATGTCTCTAGTATATAAAGAGACATAGGGTCATTAGTTTTAGCACGTACGTACAAGATGTAGACGTCTAAAGGTGTGTGTGTGTGGGAACCTAGGTGTAGGGATTTGGGAAAACGCCTAGGGTTTAGTGGTTTAGTTAGTTAGTGTTAAAGATCAAGTCTTTGATCTTTATTATTGTTTAGTTAGTTTATGATAATGAAAAACCTTGTTCATTATAACGTTAATTCTTATTGAATATTCCGCTTTCGTTATTATGTGTTCCTAGATATAATATTAGACCTCGTCTAAGAGCTTACAATGATCTTCACAATTGGTATCAGAGCCTGGGGCTCGTGATATCTAGGATCTACAAGGTTTGTCAATCGGAGCTCTCAATCAAAAGATATAAGCAGTCGAATTCTGCTGCAGAAAAATCCGTAAGGTTACAACAGCACTATTTTGAAACGATCATAACTTTTTCGTTAACCGTTGGATCGTAACGAAATTTTTGGTGGATGTTCTCTATATATCAATCTAACTTTCCACCGAAGGGATTTTCCATCTGAGCTTTTATGTGAAAGTACTGCTGAAAGTACTGCTGCGTATTTTTAAAGTACTGCTGATGCTTATATAATCAAAGTACTGCTCGTAGGTCTAAGTACTGCTGCGAGGTACTTCTTAAAGTACTGCTTATGTTCACAAAGTACTGCAGATTTTATTCAAAGTACTGCTTATGCTCAAGGAACTGCTACTTCTGAAAGTACTGCTTGGAAAGTACTGCTTATATGAAAGTACTGCTCCTTCCCAACATACTGCTCATGCTTTATTACGAGAAGATTTTTGATTTAAGGGGAAGTAGAGCATGATTTTTGGACGACACACACAGAGGTTATTGTTCACACACACAAGGAGTTTGGTGATTTGTTCTTAAAGGATTCAAAAAGGCTCGTATTTGATTTTTATTGAAGAATTGATTACGAAGATGATTATTTATCACTTATTTGAAGGTGAAGTGAAATTGCTTGGTTTGTGTTCTTATCATCTAGCTTGTTGAATCTAGCAATGTGTGATTTTTCTTATGATGCTCTATGCACACATTGGCTATCACTTGAAGGAGTTACATTGTAGTGCTCAGTGTCTCATACTAGTTGAGGATTCTTTTCAAGGGATTGCGGTCTACTTATATTTTGTCCGTATAAGTATGGAGTTCCGTGGATATTCAAAGATTTAAGACACAAGTTTGGGAAATTTTACTTCTTCATCAAGTTCGTTATATTTGGTTTTCTTCACAAGTGATCATTACATAAAGCTTACAGATTTTGAAGAATCAAGAAGATGGTTAACATATGGTTTTTAGGGGAAGCTTATTGTTAAAAGTTTAACCATCTACATGCATCACTCAAGGGGAAGTGTTTGATTTTTACTACTGTTGATCATTATTACTACTGCTAGTTGGAGTTTTCTACTGTTTTGGATCCATTTTTCTTATGGTGCGTAATGGTGGGTGATTTGAAGCATTGGAAGTCTTAGATTGGAAGTATGATATTGATTTGTGGTGGTCAAGATCATTATTTGCATACGTTTCCTATTTGGATAATAACAAAAAGGGGAAGAGATGTTTGAGTGACATGTTTAAGTCAAGGGGAAGATTGTTTCATTCATGGTGAGATTTAATTATCTCAACTTCTGCTACTTCGTCTAGGGAAGTTCGTACAAGAATCGTATTTGTTTTGTCATCATCAAATAGGGGAAGATAAAACCTTGTTGATATCCTTTTTCAAAGTACTGCTCATGGAAGTGCTCATAGGTCGATGGTGACTAAAAAGGCTAGTATGCATATTTACTTGGTCAAGGTTTTAGAGTGCTTTTGGATCATGCTGTTATGGATGGCATGGGAGGATCTTGATTGGCGACATTCTTTGATTTGATACTGGTCATTGTTGCTGCTGTGATGTTAATGGTGAGGTATATTCGTTAGAAACCCTAAGATGAATAGACGAATTTGGTTAATACTGTTTGTGGGCATCGAGAGTTTGTATTGGTGCAACTACAAGAGGTTGAGTTAGTACTGTTCTAACGAAGTTGATTAATACTGTTCGTTAAGGAGTACAAAAGGAGGGGTTCAAAAGCTTGACCTGAGCATGTGTGCTTGAAGTGAACAAGTTAGTATTGGTGGTTGAAGTTTAATGAAAGCACATGGTTTAATATAAAGAATTCTTTTGATGGAGCAATAAGGGGCATGTGAATTGGACGGTGGGTTGGTGAATACTCCTTCTGATTGATCGATGGCTGATGTACGTTTGGTTTATTCTGCATGTGGGTTTGATTTGTAAGGAGCTCATAAGTTTATTTGTGAGATGAAGAATGAATTTTGTTAGTAACCAGCGATGTGTATTAGTGTTACTTGGGCTGAGCTTGGAGTCTTCATTATGGGCTTGTTATGGACTCACCATTGGGCTGAAATTAAATTGCTACTCATATGAGCCTGATCTTATTATAACTCGTGGTTATGAGATTACTAATGTGCGCTTAAATTGGAATGAAGATATTTGGCATGGATTAAGGGGAAGACAAAGGAAGACATACTTGTTTCATTCATGGTGAGATCCCTGATCTCAATTTCTCTACTTCGTCTAGGGAAGTTCGTTCAAGAATGGTTTTGTCATTATCAACTAGGGGAAGATTGTTGGGAATTATATGTTTGAGTTGATAAAGACAAAAAAAATGAAACAAGAGGGACTTAATATGACAAGAAGGAAACCTACTAAAAGATGGAAGGGCTTGCTTGCAATGGAAGTTTTATTATTTAGTCCTTATCCTCTAGTATATAAAGAGGACATGGGGTGTAGGTTTTAATTAAGTCTTCCAAAATGTAGTCGACTAAAAGGTGTGTGTTTAGCCTAGACGTTAGGGGAGAACGTCTAGGGTTTTAGTTAGTTGATTGTGTCCTAGGCGTATAGTCTTGTAAACGCCTAGGTTATTAGTTTAGTTAGTAGACGTGTTCCTATAAACGTCTAATATTAGTTAGTGTTAGTGATTGAAAACCTTGTTCAATAACAAAGTATTGTTTTGATTATTCCGCTGCGTACCATGTTATTAATCTTTGTTATTGATCCCTAGCTGAGCTTATCAACGATCTTCACAATGTCCACAATTGACATTTATTGATAATCGTGTACTCGAAACATTAATCACCTATTTATTACAAACCATTTCCAATTTAGTCGTTAGTTTCCATTTAAAAATAGTAAATAACAGGATAAGACTTGTTATCGACATTTTTGGTACAAAAGCCCAATTATCACTTATATTTCATAGTTTTATTAGCATTTTCATGTATATATATACATTTCGTCAAATTCCATATTAATCTCATATCGTTATTAGTTTCGAGTCCACGAGCACGAGTCATAACTTCTCGGCTTTTAATCACTCAATAGTCCAAATTATAATAAAGTCCATGTTACGGCTTTGTCGGAGTCAACCATTGACTAAAAAGTCAAAGTGACGCCGACGTAGCTCAAAGTCAACAATATATATATCAAGTCCAAATTAAATGTCACAATATCGCAATTCAATCCCAAACCAACTCAAAACAATCTCGCCAACCAATCAATTAACCAAATTTACTCGAAACCAATGTTATGACCCTAATGGTCATGACACGGTCGCGGTCAAGACCACGTGAACCAAACAAGCTCTAGAAGCTTTTTGGCTCCACGCGTCTCATCCAAACCTCAACAATACCAATCAATAAGCTACCAAAATGACCCGACTCGAACCCATGACCAACTTAGGCCACCTACACCAACCATGGGTCATGTATGTGACCATGGTGGTGCGTACGCCTCTCCACTCCCATCCAAACACGAACAAATCCAATCCTCAACACTCAAATCCAATCATTCAAGCTTCAAACACTAACCAAACACAAAACCCATCAACTATTCTTAATCAAGAACATGCAACTAAACCCTAAATGCACAAACTCATCAAATTAATACACCACACATGTACCAAACACTAATTACTTGTTTATTTATACACTAATTAGCTTTAATTTCATGTTCCACCCAAAAGCCCCAAATTTCATTCATGGGTCGAAACCCAAGAATTCAATTCGTGGGTTTATATTACCCAATCAAGCTCAAAACATGTTCTCTTTACCTTATCTAATCACCAATTGCAAAAGCCCTTTGAAACCCTAAAAGTACTAATCTTAATTCTTGAATTTGAAGGTGTTAATGAAGTCCAAATGGAGTGTATAATATATGGTTGGAAAGAGGAGAAAGAGATCTATCTTTTGGTGGTGGAGGTGGTGGTGGACGCGCCGGCGTACGGCGGTGGTGGCCGGAACAGTGGCCAGCGCCCACTAGGGTGTTATTAGGGTTAGGGTTTATTTCTTGTAGAGAGAGAAAGGTAGAGAGATAAAGTGGTGTGTGTGTTTTCTAGAGAGAGAAACAAATGAGGTGAAATGAGGCTTGAGTGGGGATTATATACTAGGAGCTAGGGACCTCAAAATAAATAATTTAGGGGGGGGGGCGCCGACCAAGCTTAAAAGGGGAGGGTTCGGGTTGAAACTTTTCGTATCTATCTCGTTTACCCATTCCCGAGCTCACATATCGTCCCTCGAGTGTCCCACTACATTTATTTAACTTTCCAACATCGTTACTTACGTTTTTCCACGAGTTTTGACTATTTATTTGTCAATTTTCGAGTTACGGTCTAAAAGTTACAATAACTCTTGTTTTAGACTTTTTTTAGTGCCGAATCTAATAGTGCCACCAAATAGAGTTAAAACGCATACGATAACTCATTTAATAATGAAATGAACCGTAAAAACCAATCGACGATATAAAATCAAGTCACTGTTTATAAAATAGTGATAAAGGCAAAAATCAGTTTAATTTAACGTAATGCGGTTACCTAAAATAGACTCTCTAAATTTGCCAGTTGTCACAATCTGCTATCTCGTCTTTACTTATTTCCTTAAGCTCACGCCTGGCAGCAAGAATAAAAGCTTCATTCATTAGGTTATGAAAATAAGCTCTGGTGAAACCAGGTGTTCTCCTTTCAGTCTATCAAAATACACGTCTTTTGCAAGTGCCTTACCCCTTGAGCGCACCTACCATATACAAAGTACTTCACCATTAGTATATGTCTGATAAACTTCAATAATGACAAATTTATAACCTTGAACCATAGCAATAAATTCTCTAATAACATCAAAACTTCACCTTGATGATATTTTTACACGCGAAGATATTATTACTAAACTTAAATAATCAATAAATCCTCTAATAACATCAAAACTTCATTCCTTGATGATATTTTCACACGCGAAGATATTCTTACTAAACTTAAATAATCAATAAATCCTCTAATAACATCAAACTTCAGTCCATGATGATATTTTCACATGCGAAGGTATTCATATTAAACTTAAATAATCAAAATTTCATTCCATCATAACGCGAAGATATTCTTCCTAAACTTAAATAATCAAAACTTCTTTTCTTGATCACGCGAAGATATTCTTACTAAACTTAAATAATCAATAAATCATCTAATTACATCAAAACTTCATTCCTTGATGATATTTTCACACGCGAAGATATTCTTCCTAAACTTAAATAATCAAAACTTCATTCCGCGATGATATTCTTACTAAACTTAAATAATGAAAACTTCATTCCTTGATGATATTTTCACACGCGAAGATATTCTTCCTAGTCTTAAATAATCAAAACTTCATTCCTCGATGATATTTTCACACGTGAAGATATTCTCACTAAACTTAAATAATCAATAAAACATCTAATAACATCAAAACTTCATTCATTGATGATATTTTCACACGCAAAGATATTCTTCCTAAACTTAAATAATCAAAACTTCATTCCTCGATGATATTTTCACACGCGAAGATATTCTTACTAAACTTAAATAATCAAAACGTCATTCTTTGATGATATTTTCACACGCGAAGATATTCTTCCTAAACTTAAATAATCAAAACTTCATTCCTCGATGATATTTTCACACGCGAAGATATTCTTCCTAAACTTAAATAATTAAAGCTTCATTCCTTGATTATATTTTCACACGCGAAGATATTCTCACTAAACTTAAATATTCAATAAATCCTAGCTATAATAACATCAATACTTCATTCCTAGATGATATTTTGACACGCGAATATATTCTCACTAAACTTAAATAATCAATAAATCCTCAAATAACATCAAAACTTCATATTATCACACGCGAAGATATTCTCACTAAACTTAAATAATTAATAAATCATCTAATAACATCAAAACTTCATTCCTTGATGATATTTTTCACGCGCTAAGATTCTTTTACTAAACTTAAATTATCAAAAACTCTGCTAATAACATTAAAACTATACTTAAATAATTAGAAAAAAACGATAGTAAAATCAAAACTTTACGCAAACTAATTAGAGTATTTATGTTTGCGAAAACTAATTAGAGGATTTAAATAATTGTTTCCATCTCTACTAAAGTTAATCTTTGTTGAAAATCTTCACACACGAAGATATTCTTACAAAACTTAAATAATCGTCTATAAAACATCAATATCTCCTATTTTTGCAACTCTAGCATAAATAGAACACGAATAAGACCAAAGCATCAATCCTTGTTGAAAATCTTCACACGCGGAGATATTCTTACAAAACTTAAATAAGCGTCTATAAAACATCAATATCTCCTATTTTTGAAACTCTAGCATAAATAGAACGCGAATAAGACCAAAGCATCAATCCTTGTTGAAATCTTCACACGTGAAGATATTCTTACGAAACATAAATAATAGTCTGTAAAGCATTAATATCTCCTATTTTTCAACTCTAGTATAAATAAAACGCGAGTAAGACCTAAGCATCAATCCTTGCAAAATATCTTCACGAGCGAAGATATTCTTACAAAACTTAAATAATCATCGATAAACCATCAATATCTCCTATTTTGCAACTCTAGCATAAATACGCTAGAAAGATCAAAAGCTCGATTCCTTGCTGAAAATTTTCACACGAGTATTTTCTTATAAAACAAAAATAATTAGCTATTAAACATCAATATCCCCTAACCGGATGCTGCAGCCAACGCCGAAGATTAAGAACAAAACACTAACCAAATGCTTAATTTCAACTAAAATCAAGACTAAAAGGCAACATATCTAAAACAATCAATTACATAGTGCATCATATAGTATCTTCACATGTGACAAGTTCTAACATTTACAGTACATAAACATAAAAACCCTAAAAACAGTAAAAGAAATAATTAGTTGAAAATGAGTACCATTCATCATCAAAAGATTGTTAAAAATTAATAATTTGTTGTCAGGTTGAATTGGAAACGTCAATTTAACATCAACGCCGCAGTCAACACAGTCAACGACAGATATTAAGATGGTCACGATGGAGAGTCGACGGAGATGATGGTGATTGGTGATTATTGATCGAGCATGATGGAGATTGGTGATGATTACCGTTGTGAATGGTGGTGAACGGGGTGAACGGTGGTGAAAACTGCGGGGTCCGTGGTTACGGTGATGAACAGAATGTTGGTAATTGAGAGAGTATTTGTTGGTTTCACACTTTAATTAAAAAGATAATATATAGTTTTAGTGTAATTTTTGGCTAATCTTAGCCATTAGATCTAGAAAAAGGAGGGATTAGATGGAGGGCTAGGATTTCTTCTTGCGTTCTCACTAAAATTAGACTTCTCACAAGAAACACCCCATATATATATATATATATATATATATATATATATATATATATATATATATATATATATATATATATATATATATATATATATATATATATATATATATATATATATATACCTATTATATAAGAAGAGCCTCTAAAATTACTGTGATCTCCTTAGAAAAAGCCACATCAGCATTGAAACCCCCTTAGAAAGAGCCACATCAGCATTGAACAGTTGCACACTGTTTTATCTTTGAAAGTTTCGGCTCCTTATCTACCTAATATGTGTAAGAAGTTATTTTATTTCACTCACACCGTATCTCTCTGTCAACTCTCAAGTTTCAACCTCTGCCTTGCATGGTAACCATATTCCGGCGACACCATTTTACAAGTTACAACCATGATAACATCATCTTATACATGTCTGACCACCACAGATTTTCCGGCCGGCCACCATACATATCCAGTCATTGCTTTCATCTTCTAATCTTCTACAGATATCTATATTCAGGTTTGTTTAGATTTCATCATCCTATTATTAGAACTACTGACAAATCATATTAAAGGATCATTTGTTGTTATTCTAAACTTTTGTTACTCGATTATGGCAGATGTATACGGGTCATTCGACATGTGAAAGGTATCTATTTTTTCATGCTTTTGGGGTTTGTTTTTATAGGTATGATTTTTTTGGTAAATATATGGGCTCCGTTTTGTATTTTTAAGGGTGCTTTTTCATATAGTGGTGCTATGAACTTGAGCATCTTTTTTCCTTCTAATGTACTAACTTGAGCATCATTTTTTTATGACAGTTCTTAAAAAAAACTACGGTTATAATCTTTTGTTGTTGTGTTTCACTACATCTATTGTTTTTGTTTAGATATTTTTAGTTAAATTTCTTATGTACATACTTTTTATTTTAATGGTATTTATTTTTCATGATATAGGTACTTTGAAAAGAGAAAGAGAGTGATGAAGGATTATTAAACAGATGGAGGTGGGCTATTGCAAGTTTTAGAAAATTATTGTTACTTATTACAGTAGTTGTTATTTGTGTTAGTTTTTCTTATTAATTGTAAAATTCATCACTTGTAACAACTATAAGTTGTATGGAAATTATACTATTATTTTTATTTCTACAATATTACTTTTAAGACTTGGGTACACCATGTTGTTAATTAATGGATTTGGTCTAATATGTTTTGGTGATGCTTGCAGGCTTGCTGGTTTCCATAAGCTTTGAAATAAATTGCAGATGATGATGACTGCCTGATACGTCCTAGAAGAAAGAGCTGAGGATGATGAATCGGTAAATACCTATCTTTTGAAAAGAGAAAACGTTGATACGTAGCATTAACAAATGTTATAGTATTATTACATATTCTTGATGTTTAGGATTTTCAGAATCATGATTGTTTCCACATTTAAATTTTGTCAAAGATTGTTAGGCGCTAGCTGATACTTGCTAATATTTGGTTCATACAAACTACAAAGGGTGGATGGCCGAAGGACATGTAGAGGAATTTGAACATAGTTAAGCTATTTTTACGTTCTTAATGTACTACCAAAATACAATGTAGTTATACCAGTAGATTAGGTTCAGATTGTAATTATTGTTTGTATTTGTTGTATCTACTGAATGCTAATTGTAAAACTATTGTATTGTTGATGGTTAAAACTTTTATGATTTTATCTTATTTCAAATATTAAGTTATTAATCTGTGTATATGATTCCATATATCAGTCTCAATAAAATGATGTTTGGAGTAGTATAATAAAATGTGCATATTTTATGTCAAATATAGTAGAAGTATATATGTATATGCAGTTGTTTATTTGTAATATATAACAAGTAAAGAAGGAAAAATCAAGTATTGTTTAAACACACGAGTGAAGAAAATAATTTGTCTACGAAGAGATGGGCTGGGTGATGGGACTATAATAATAGGTGTATGGATCGAGCCAAGAAATTTGTGCAAGAATTTGCAAAGCAAATTACTCGAACCAACCATTTCCATTCGACATGCACTCATGTAATCAAAATGAGTTTTGAATTGGTTCAAACTAAAGTCAAAACTCATTTTAGTAGAGTGTCTTTGTAGATTGGTCTGGCGTAGGTCAAAAGAGTATGTGTGGAAGAATTGATCGTAAATGCACACCATCAAATAGAAAACATAAACTATTTTTACATTTGATTTTATTCAACATATATCTTCCAATTAATTAACAAATGCTTAAAAAACTTCTTAAGGAAACATGGCAATTAGTTCTGAGATATTAGTAGAGAGGCGAGCAAGGAATGGGTGCATGTGCAACTATGTAAACATATGATTCACTGTTTAGGTAAAATTTCAATGAGGAAAAACTGATACAATCGAGTATATCTATGAGGCTAAAAATTTATGACAGGGCTAGGACTCTAGAAGCATGGTGCTATTAGATATGTTACTTGCATCAGTGATATGGTAGGAAATGGGTCAATATTGTCAACAACCCGGCCTCACATCAATTTGTAAATTTATTACGGAGTATATATAATTTTTTTTTTGAAATAATTGATTATTAATATCTTTTTGCATGTTTGGTATTTATAAGAGATATCGTGCAATGTTTGTTAGGACTTGTCAAATTTATACATGCGTGTTACTATAAACAATGAATAAAAAGATGATCACTTTATAAAAAAAAAAAAAAAAATGTTCGGTTGTTGAAGTGGTAGTTCAGTTTTTAATTGAGTTTCATCAGTTTTTCACTAATCCTTTTTATTAATGATGATAAGGTGAAGTTCGAGTTTTTAATCACTTTGCAAAAGTCTTTAACAAATTTAATAGCAATTATGTATGTTGCAATTATATTCGTAAACCAGGTTGTCATTTTAATAGTTGTATATATCCTTGGTGATTGAGTGGGGTGTTAGTAAAAAATTAAATGCGTTGTGTTATAAATGGATAAAGTTTTATAAATATTTTCTATCAAATATTAAATTATTAATGTTTGTCGTATTTTATTTTATGAATAAACTAGAAATATATTTAAGCTTTAACCGAGTTTTTATAAAATTATTTTATAAGTAAAAACAAGTGTGGGGTGGTACGAGATAGCTGTTAGTTTGCGATGATGAAAAGTAGGTTTTGCTTGTGGGTTGAGTGGCAACAAGCATGGGGCACTCGATAGTCATAACTGATATATGGCACACCATTTATCAATTTTATCAAATCTCTCATTATTTTTCAAGTGAGACAAAACGTGTTGATTTTTATTTTTATTTGAGTTTCTTGTTACTTTTACTCGGTAAACATTATATAATCTTTTCATCCCCAATGAGGCAGAATGGTTTTTAGAAAATTGCAAATATCACATATCCAAACATCAAATTTTAATTTAAAGTCGTCAAATGTTAATTTAATGGGCCGTGCTTAGCGCGGCCTAAAAGCCTACCTAGTATATATATATATGAGGTGAGATCCCCCACAAACAACAAATATTTAAAGAACAAGGGAGAGAATCGTAGCCCTCCATTCCGCTTTCATCCAACGACAAAGATCAAAACAACAATCATAAAAGAAGGGTAAAATGGTCATTCCAACTCTTTTAATAAAATAAAAAAATATCTCATTCCCATCTTCCACAATTTTCTCTCCAACCAAAAACTTCCGGTTAACCGGAATCCTTCTAAATCACCGGAAAAGCTTCCGGTTAACCTTCTAAATCACCGTAAAACTTCTGTTTAACCTTATAAATCACCGTGTAAATACAAAATCATCGTCGATCATCGGAAAAATCAAACAGATTCACCGTCGATCAACAAAAAAATTTAAACAAATTCACCGTAATTAAGATCTATTATTCAAAAAGTCAAAAACTGTAATCAAGTGCTGGTAAGACTTTCTTAATCATTGCTGCTTTAATGGCTTGTATTTTATGTACTAAATTTTGTACACCAACAAACACACCAAAATGATGTAATTATTGTTGTTGTTTCTTGATGATAAACAGGTGCAACTTATAAATAACCTTCTATTCTTAGCATCGTGAAATCAACCGGAACAGGAGCGGCAACTAGTTTCCGAACCAGTGCCCTCAAGCAAATAATCTGAGAGCCCTCCACTCTCAAGTTACCGACAACTAACTTGCACTTTAATGTTGAAACTGTTTTTCAGTTTGCTGTGATTTTGTTGCTGAAGAAAATGGAGTAAAGAGGATAATGGGAAATTAGGAAGTAAAAAAGACAATTGTGGGAGATACTGGGATAGTAGGTAGGGTAGGAAGTGAAAAAGACAATTGTGGTATGCATCACGTGTGTTGTGGACTTGTGGTAGTAAAAAGTTACCTCATTTATTTATAACTAGACGAGTACCCGCGCCTAGCGGCAGCGATGTCTAGTTTTCTGCAAAGTTCCGATGACCCATAAGTTTCTTTCAACAAACTGTATTTGTAGCATTAGAGAATCGTTTTCGAATAACTACAATTCTGATGCGTGGTTGCATAGCAGCATAAATATATAGTTTTTTAAAAAATTATGTGGAGTCGATCTAAGTGTGTGAGTATATTTTATAATAGGATTGTTTTAAGTTATTAAGATTTTTAGTAATAATAGATTCAAGCATTAAAAAAGCAACGGTATTATGTAGTTGGCAATATTATATTGTAGTTTAGAGGTATAGCCAACATGTGTGACCGCTTTTTCTTGTTTTGTCATTAATTTAGGCAGTGATAACTATTTTTTTACATGTGTAACGTTTATCATTTGGTGTGTGGCTTTTAAAATTGTAACTTTGCAAATTGGATATCACCTTATAAGATTATTTTGTACTATCAATTTGTATAGATATTTATGCATTGTTCAAAGCTATTTATTTGAGGTACAAATAATTATCGCTAAAGATAACAATACTATTTATTTTTGTGATTTTAATAAACTTACATAACATTATTGATACACTGGACAAAGGGCTATACAATATATATTAACTTTTAAACGACGATTCATATATGCTAGTCCCTTAAATGGTGCAAGAGCAACATTTTTTAATATAACATTATACAAATGACAAATTACATGTGTCAAAGCAAAATAAACCAAAACTACAATTACTTGGTCTCTCCTTTCAAAAAAATTGTCACGGGTTCCACAACTACTTAATCATTTCTCATATAATTTTGTCAAATTTGAAACCCGATTTCACCCGGTGGTTCAACTGGTTGAACCGTTCCGATAAAAAAACAGGTCGATTTAAACCGAGTCAAACCGATAGGTTGGGTCGAAAAAATGTCAAATTAAACCGTCACCAGCCGGGTTTGAAGCGTCCCGGTCAACCCGTATCGGTTTCAACAAGTCAACCCGGTATCGGTTTCAACGGGTCAACCCGGTATCGGTTTCAATTGGTTGTCTTTAATTTGGTAGATGTGCTTTTAATTGGGTGTACAATGTGAATAAATTATTGTACTTTTAAGTAATGGGGTGTCTTAATAAGAGTATTAATTATATTATTTATTTCTCTCTCCATTGACCATGTTTTCAACATTCAACTTTCAACATTTTTCACTTTTTCCACTTTGACCATTTTTCTATTTTATATAGTATAGATTAATATTTTTTTTCTCTCTTTTGTATCTAGTAGTGTACTTGTCTTTAATATTTTTTATCCCAAATTTATGATGTCAATGTTTAAGTGAATAGTATTGAACTTAGGATTTGTAAGTTGTGTGTTACGCTGAAATTTGGTATGATTTATAAATGAGTGAATCATATAAAGATACTTGATCTAGAAATGAGTAAATCACCTGTGATTCTAGTGTTGCAGTGTATGCAAATCATATGTGATTTACTTAAAAATCCCACATGATTTTAGTGTAAAATTATGTGTGCTTTGCTCTTTGTTGTTGTTGACAGTCAAATTTGAATGAAATTTTAGCTAGAAAAAGGGTAAATCATATGTGATTTAGTGTAAAATCACGTGTAATTCGTGTGTAAATCACATGTGATTCTCGTGAAAATCACTTTATTATGTTTTAATCTAAAAAGAAGTAAATTACACGTTATTATTATTTTTTTTTTGTGATTCGTGTGTAAATCACATGTGATCATTGTGTAAATCACATGTGATTTAGTCATAGTATACATTATAAAAACAAACATTAATGTAATAACTTTTGTTTTTGGTTTTTCACATTCTGGTATGGTCAAAACTAACAAAAAAATGAAATAAAGAAAACACAAAATTTAAATTGAAAAACAAAGGAGTACATTCATTCAGAATCCGAACATCTCAAAGTACACATGCGTCCACTTTCATGTGATCCAAAACAAGCTGGAAGCCTAGTTCAAAAAAAAAGATAAATAATAAAAAAAATAAATAAAAATAAAAAATACTACAAGAAGTCATGTTACTAAAGCAAAGGTTAATAATAATTTTTTTTATTAAATCACACGTGATTCTATTTTTGTTGTGATTCGTGTATAAATCACACATGATTCTGTTTTCATCTAAAAATGAGTAAATCGCATATGATTCTGATTTTTGTTGTAACTCGTGTATAAATCACATGTGATTTGTAGAATCACTTGTGATTTGTTATTTAAAAATCACGTGCGATTTTATAAATTACAAAATCACATGTGATTTAGCCGCTCGCAATGTTGAGTCAGAAACACAGTTTACCAAAAAAAAAATCACATGTGCTTTTACATGTCACATTCGATCTTTAAAGTAACAAATCACATGTGATCTTTAATTTCAAATCAAAATTTTCCTTCATTTTATAAAACAAATTTCTGAAATCACATGTGATTCTGTCATTTATATTTTTGCTTTGTTATGAAAAATGTAAATTACGTGTGATTTAGTTTTTGTTGTTATAAACTGAAACACATATGTTTTAATATAAAAATGAGTAAATCACATGTGATTCACTTTCAAAAAAGAATTTACGATAAATCACATGTGATTTGAGGTAAAATCACATGTGATTTTAAGTTAAAATCACATGTAATTTACACAAAATCTCAAGAGCTATTTTGAAGATACTTATTTTTTACTATATCACAAATCTCACCGCAGCAAAAACTGATTTTTGTCACATGACTCCCTTTACAAAACTCAAATAAAATGATTCAAAAAGTCAAATGGATATTTTCTTATTACACCACGTTGACTTCATTTTAAAGTTATAAATCACATGTGATCTTTAATATCATATCAGCTTATTCCTTTCTTTTATAAAACAAATGAATGAATCACGTGTGATTCCATTTTTTTTATTTTGTTACGAAAAAATGTAAATCATGTATGATTTAGTGATTTACTATTTGCTTTTATGAATGAGTAAATCACGCATAATTCTGTTTTTTGTTATGATTCATATGTAAATCACATGTGATTCATCTTAAAACATAATTTAAGGTAAAATCACATGTGATTTAAGGTAAATCACATGTGATTTGAGGTAAATGTTTAAAAATATCAATGGTTTACTTTATCATAATTACTATTTTATTAGATAAATTATGCATTATCAAAAGTAAGAAAAATACAATATTACCCAAAAATGTTTTCATATACGTTTCTTATACAACTTGATATTAATATTTACCAGTATCCATCTTTGTACTAAGACCATCCCAATACTTCAATTCTTTATCCATCTTCGTGTCATAAGCGAACTTCTGGACCCAAACCATGACAACAAAAAACAAGCAAAAAGCTCTACTAACTCAAGCCATATTATAAATCAAAATAACTAATACATCTACTCATCACACAACCATCATAAATACCATTACCAGTCCAAAATAGCACCAAAATCTCCATATTCCATAACTCCCTGACATTAAAATTCAACAAACATTTAAAAGTGCAATTATACCAAACATAACTATTTCCATACTTTTCACTCCAACCCATAACACCAACACTAAAACCATCTCTAACAATCATCCAAATCTTCTCACGATTAAAACTGAACTTTCTTTCTACCATTAATCTTGTTCCCAAATAAACTTCCTTCTAGTGTTTTTTTTTTCTTTCTTTGCCTTCCTATAAGTTGGTCCCAAATAAACTTCATACATCATTTATATATATATAAATCCGCCTCTGACCGCCGTATTTCCCGCCATCTAACCATTTCATTTTTTGACGAATCACCGTCATCAACCCACCACCAAGTCATCGACTCACCACGGAGTCTGACTTCGAACAAATTCAATTCTTCTTATTTCCAACAGATTATTTGTACGGTTTTCACATGTTGAATTTGGTTATTATTGAATTTATGAAGTGGATAGAGTTTAGATCTTGAAGATGGGAACTTTGATGAGAGAGAAAAAGAGAGTCGTGTAAAGAAGTCTGAGTATGTGAGTGAGTGTGGGAATGGTGGGTGTTAGACTGTTAGGTGGAGTTAGATAATTACTAAAAAGCCCCTCCGTTTTTCATAAGAATTAATCTAAACCATCAGATTTAAAAGGATTGAATGGATGAGATTTAACCATTTGTTCTTTAAAGAAAATGTGTTTTGCATTGAACTTTTACCATATATATATATATATATATATATATATATATATATATATATATATATATATATATATATATATATATATATATATATATCTTTACTATCTAAAATGGAAAAACGGTCAAAGTGAAAAAGTGAAAACTTGAATATTGAATATTGAAAGTCAAATGAGAGAGAAATGCATAGTGTAGTTAATACTCTTATTAAAACACCCCACTACTTAAAAATACAATAATTTATTCACATTGTACAACCAATTAAAAGCACATCTACCAAATTAAAACACCCTTACTAAAAAGTACAATAAAATTTTCATAATGTACAATATAAAGAAGCTACAACATAATCCAAAATATAAAATAATTAAACACACTAATTAATGATATTTTTAAAACATCCTAAAATGAAAAGTACATGTTATTATACACATTATACAAATTAATAGAAACACACAAAACTTCATACAAGCTAACAAGTTGATGTTACATATAGTTTTGAAAATCGGACCGGACCGGACCGAACCAACGTGTTCAACCGGGAACCGGTGTCGCCACCGGTTCGGCTAACCAATTAAAGCCGTCCGAAAACGAACCAGAGAGGACCCTATGAAACTGATACAAATGTTGAAGACATATATTTCAAATGGAAACTATTAATACATATCGAAAACCGGGTTGACCCGGGACGCTTCAAACCCGGCGGGTTAACCCGATTTAATTTGACTTGTTTTCGACCCAACCTGTCGGGTTGACTCGGTTTAAATCGACTTCTTTTTTGACCGAACGGTTCAACCGGTTAAACCACCCGGGTCGAACCAGGATTCAAATTTGACAAAATTATATGAGAAATGATGAATTAGTTGTGGAACCCGTGAAAGGTTGAGACATAAAAACGAAAGATAAATGTTTGTATTCACATTTTTTTGTTTATGTACACTAACTATTTATGTACTACAGGTCTTTAGGGATACAAAAAAAATGTTGTTAATTGCTCCTTTCAACAAAAAATAGCGTTATTATTATTTAATATTACAGTAATTGATTAATGCAACTTACAAAAATGCTATCAAAAAAGACAATCTCAAATACAAAACAACGCTATCAGAAAAACAGTATAATCATTCAAAATGGATTCATTAACACTTAAAATCCTGATTCATGAAACAAACTTAATCACCGCTAAAATTTTGTCGAAACTAGATACCGCTGCCTCTAGGCGCGGGTACTCGTCTAGTATATATATATAGGGGAGGGTTATTGCGAGATCATGTTTAAAGTTATAAAAGTAAGACCAAATATGGACCGTTGGATCATTGTATTAGTATTTAATGAGATTAATGTTTGATGAGTGACATTTCAGTAAATAATTTATGTTTAAGGGTATTTTGGTCAAATATTTATTAAGACATTATTTAATTAAAACATATTGATGAGGCCTTATTTTTTGGTTAAACATTTATTGAGACATCCTTTAATAAATTAGTATAACATTTGATACACACGTCCTTAATATACCATGTGTCACGACAAATATACCATGTGTCACGACAACGGGCCTGATACATTACACACGAGCACACATTTAACAAATTAATATAGTATGTTTCACGACGGGTACATTACACACGAGTACATAGTGTATCTCTCATACATGTCAACCACTGATACATCCATTCCAAAGAAAACATAAATTTTCTAAAAACTGATACATTCCGTCCAAAAACTAAAAAAAATACGCATCTTACAAATAAGATTTAAAACAACCCAGTTAAATCATGCATGATACAACCAAAAAATCACGGTTATATATTTCAAAATCACAGATATTTGACTGGTACACATCTAGATTCAACCCTTATTCACAGATTCGACCAAATATACACGGTACACATTAGCCTTATTCTCATAGTATCATAATAAAACTACCCAACTAAAATTAATCTAAAAACTTGGCTGGATGTTTATATCTACAACCGAGGCAATAAAAAACCGATTAGCATATTCGACAAATACTTTCAAAATAAAAGACCCCAAATACTAATGCAAATCTTGAATACATCAGGTACATTACAAATGTATTTACATGAACAAATACACGAGACCACCATCTGATATACGAGACCCAACTTGCACACGAGACCCCACTAAAACACGATACCACCATCAGGTACATATAGTTCCAATACTAACACACTTACATTGGACTATAAATAAACAGCTACTCGATCGAAACAAAGAAACAACCCAACTGAAAAAAAATAAAAACCTACCGATTGAAACAAAGAAACAACCCAACTAGAACTAATACACCCAGAACGTGTTCACGACCATGTAAACGGTCACCTAAGATCCGATTATATCACAGATCGTGTTCAGCAGATATCGATCAGTTAACTAACAAATTGATTCCCATATGTGTTCTTATTACGAACCAAAAAACCGGTCATATGATAAAAACCCATATTACGAATCAAAGAACCCATATGGATTCCGATGTAGATTGGGGTTCTTGATGCGATTTCCAAAAATAAAGTAGAGGAAAGGCGTTTTAAAGTGGTTAACAACAGATAGTTTTTTTTTTTATATAAATGGTGATTGGATTTTTTATATGAATGGTGATGAGATTGTGGTTTTTTTAATGGTTATATGAATGGTGTTTGAAAGAGACGAGTTTTATTTCAAAAGAGGATGATAGATTTGTGTTTTTTATTAGGGTTAATGAGGAATGAGGAATGACTTGATAATAGTGGGTACGTTTTATTAGGCTTCAAAGGGTGTTAAATACCAAATTTACCCTTTTAATTATATTGATAATTTTATTTTGTTTATTAATTAAGTGCCACATGTTAAAATTCTATTGGGATCTTATTTTAACAATTTTAAGAATGATCTTATTTGATCTCAATTTTAAGAGGATGATATATATATATACTACCTTATAATGTATTTAGGACTTTCTAAAGAAGGAAGTCTTAATTTTTTAAGCCTACACATCTTACAATAATTAGTAATTCATATAATTAAATTATACACTATAATAATTGCATAATAATGTACACTAATGACACATTAAATTTTAGTATTAAAATGGATGTTACAAACTAGCAATAATACAAATTTATAGTTGTAATTTTTATCATAAACATTCAAGTTATACAAAGTTCAAATGAGTATAAATATGGATATCTATATTTGTATTGATATACTTTACGGAAATTCAAATACGCATCTACTCTTTTTGAACTATCAAACGGGTAAACCGTCAAATACCAACTCTCATTGCATACCGCTTAAAGATCAAGATACGAGAAAAACTGACATGTTGAGTATCGCTGCTTTGCGCGGGTACTGCGCGGGTACTATGCTAGTATATATATATATAGACTCGGCGTGTATTTTGAGTAAAAGTTGAAGGACTAATGGCGTATTTTACTCTAAAAAAAGGGCAGTTGAACCCGAACTCCTTGTGACCGAACTTTGGATTGATAGCACCAGTAAATTGAGAACCAACAAAAGAAAACCCCATTTCCGCGTCACTTGTTCCTCATATGAAATTAGAGTTCAAGGTCTCCGATCAATTTCCGCTCCAAATCGAATCAGCAATCGGTAAAAAAGAACAGGTATATTAATCGATCTAATTTGAATTTCAGAAATTATTATTTTCTGTTAATACGATAGAGTTACAAATTGTAACAATCTTGATGAACTTGTTTAGTATATTACTTCTTACATAAAAATTAATGGAAATAAGGTATAAACCTATGATGTTCAACTAATGTCAATTTTAGGATTCATGCTCTGTATTTGTTGATGCAGTTTTACTTTGATTTAGTTTAAGTATACTGCGTTTCTTATAATAAATAAATTCAAAATCTCTAACTCAAAGCTTTAACTCTATAACTTAAACCCTTACAAAGATTACGTATTTAAATAAAATACATAACATTTCATCTAAAGATTCAATCTTTTTCATTAGAACCCCTATTCGCGACTAGAATCAGCTTATAAATAGTAATAGAATCAAGTATGCTCGCTGGATGCCGGACTCAACACACCTACTACATCAGGGTGACATTTCTTCTGCGTGGATTTTGGGTGTGTATGAAGATTGAATACAACACTTTGAGACTGTTTGTTGTATCTCGAGCCTATGTGGTGTCCGTTTATTGCCTTACCTCTCCCTTTCCTAGGCTTAAACCGTCTTCTCTTCCTTTCCATTCAACAATCTCTTACATGTCACCCTGATGTTCAAGTCCACCAAAATCTCTCGTCTAAAGAAAATCTATGGCAACCTGTATTTTAAATAGCCCGAGGCGCTGTGTTTCTTTAAGTGTCAAAAAGCTGAGGCGTGAGGTGATGAGGCGAAAACGCACACCTCACGTAGATGAGGCACATATTATTTTTACGAACACACTAATATCCGTATTTCATAGACAAAATACATTAATGGGGCATTTAACAACCAAATATACTCCTAATTCGTAATTAAAAATTGAGAAAGTGCATAAAAAGTACAAAACATATCTCATAAGTCTACTAAATTCCAATATGATGCCATGTGAGAATGAATGTCACACACACAATAGCAACTAACAAAACAACTGGAACAAAACTAGAGAAGAACGTTGGAAGAAGGATGTTCAATGTAATGTTAATATGTTGTCGAATGGTCGTAATTCTACATTATGTTTAATATTTCCATTTAGAAGCTGACTAAGAAGCCAATATGCTGACTGAAATGGGATCCATTAGAACCCGCATGAGCTTAATTCCATGTTTAGAACCCACTACACATGAAGCTTAATTCCTTTGGTGACGAGACGACGGAGATACGACGATGGTGATGGCCGACGACGGGTGGAGCGACGCCGGCGAGGTTGGTGATGGCTGATGTCGGCTGTGGTGAGAGGGGTGTTAGGGTTATGGTTATTGTTAGAAGGGAAATGAGTGGGGAAATAGATCGGGGTGTTTTAAAGGAAATAGGTGAAAACAAAAAGCAATTGTTTTGTGGTTTTGTTTATTAGAGTAGGAAACAAAGATTTTTGTTTTGTAAAACATTTCGTTGGAATGCACTAATTTGAACGCGTGATCTCTGTTTTCTTTGCTTTCCACAAAGCATTTTGCGCCCTACTAAGCGCACCCTAAATCTTTTTAATATTCGCATTATATCCCTACTCGTCAATCATAACCCGTATACACATAACCCTGAATTGGCATGTGTAAGCGGGCTATTTAAACGGGAGAGCAGGTTAAACAGGCGCGTAAGACTGTAAGAGGTGTATTTAAAGGGGTCAGCTGGTTAAACAGGCTGGGTTGATGAGTTATCCCGTTCAATCCTTAAATTTTGTTTCTTAAGGTATAAACAGGTTGACGGTTTGGCCGTTAAACCATACGTGACCCGAAGACGACTTGTTTCTTACACAGGCTGCGCAGATGAACCTGTTTGTAGCGGGAACCAATTTATGGGACATTTTAACATGGAACTTTGTAACATGAGTAACAAGTAATTAAAAAAAAATGCATTGTTTCCTTATCTATAATGCGAGATATGTGTATATATTATATAATTGTATAGAAAAACATGTTTAAGACTGCTTTTGTGCTGGAATTGATTAATAACATAGGAAGCCTTGCAATGTCAGCCATTGAATATTGCAGCCAAAAGTCAATTTCCCTTCCTTTCCTTCAGTCACATCCGGTCTCAGTTTTGATATGCTCTTTAACCACAACTACAACATTTCTAAGGTCGTCTGTAGAGCGGAATATTTTTGTTAAAACATAATATGTATGGCATCATATAAGTGTGGCCTTTCACTGTCTAAGGTGAAGGTTTAGATATGGCACCAGTTAGTAAAAATTAATACTCCGTATTAGTTTTAGTAATTTTTCTCATATTTAGGTCTGCATCCTATATGGAAACCAGATTTCCCAAAAACATAGCCAGATAATACTATATTCTAATTATTGTTTTGGGTTATTAATAGGATATAAAAGGTTGCAGTCGGATGGGATCAGCGAGGATGGATCTAATTCCAGGTCTTAAACATGATATTGGTGTTGAGTGCTTGATTCGAGCTCCCTTCAGCGAGATTCTTAGTTTGAAATTAGTTTGTAAAGATTGGAAAACTGAGATGGAGCTGCCGGAGTTTTATCGTGCCCGGAAGTCTGCAAAGAAAGTTCAATCTCTGGTCATTCTCGCTCAGAGTTCGTGGTATATATGTGGGTACAGCATTTATGCTGATCCCCCGTACCGTCTTGTTGCTCTTGAGCCTGAAACCGGTTGCTGGTGAAAGTTGCCTCCTATACCAGAGTTTGAAGCTGGATTTCCTGTTACGTCTGAGATGTTCTGGGTGGGATCTGGTTGTTATGGGTGGAAGAGGCCGCGAGAGTGAGGAATATTTTGATTCAGTTCTTGTTTTCAATTTTCTATCGTACAAGTGGCGTCGTGGTGCCAACATGCCTGGTGGGCCTAGATGGTTATTTGCTTGTGCTGCCGATGGTGATGGAACAATATATGTTGCTGGTGGGTATGACGTCAATGAGAATTCGCTTAATTCAGCATGGGCATATCACGTGTCAACAGACACTTGGACACAACTACCTGACATGGCACCACAAGAGCGTGGTTTCTGCAAAGGTTTGTTTCACCTTGGCAAGTTCCACGTCATCAACGGATTTGCATGCGATATGCAGGGCCACCACCAGAGCCTCGAAATTTTTGATACGTCATCAAGACAGTGGCTACTGCTGAGAAGCGGCGATGATGACGATAAGATTATTAAATCTCCGACATATTGTGTCCAAGGTACTAATCGTAAACTGTATACATGCTCTGCTAATGACCTCCAAGTATTAGATGATGGCAATTGGAAATTTGTTACAAGACTCCCAGCTGCTGTGGCAAACAGACCATACATAACCCCATTCCCTGGACATCTATTGCTGACTAGTAAACCAGACTACGACAATCCCCATGACGCTTATATATTGGATCTTAAAGACCTTATTTGGACAAGACTTAACGTACCGTTGGAATACTCCGGCCATGTTCGTTACGGTTGTTGTTTCACCATCTAATATTATTGGAACTACCCATCAATAATTTAAGGAAAAAGTCGCACAAAAAGTTAGTACATTTAAGGTCAATCCGAATTTTAGCTACTTAACTTTTTTTCTTCTTAATTTAAGGTATTAAAGTTATTTTTCGTGTGATGCAAGGTTTTTTTGACTTTTCGAAAGAGATTAACGATTATAATTTTATCCAAAATGACATTTAAATGCTCAATTATAACGATATATCACATTTATTAACCAATTCAACTTAAAATATTACCGATAACCCTCTTTTGAAAAGTTAAAAAAACCTTATGTTACATGGAAATACCTTGGATACCTTAAATTGAAAAAAACATAAAATTGAGTATTTAAAATTCAAATTAACCTTAAAATGCCAATGATGGCTAGCTCAGCTGGTCAGAGGCACTCCCTGGTTTTACCCAAGGTCTTGAGTTTGATCCTCATGGATGGCAAGCCTTGGGGTTTTTCCCTCCGAATACTTGTAACGGCCCATGGTCAACATCTTGTTGTCTAGGGTACGTGCAAGGCTTCACCATTATACGGTGAGGTTTCTCTGATGTCGTATCCTGACTGAATGTTCGAAAAAAAAAAATTAACCTTAAAATATATTTTTGTGCAGTTTGTAAGAATTTAATGTATACAATAATCTGTATTTGGTATCATCTACATTCATCTTTTTAATATATTATATTAGTATTATTATTGTAATTATCTATCCATTGATCATTTATATGTTGAGAACGGGTATCATGTGCCCGCACGTTGTGGGCACTCGGATAAAGGTTTAGACTAGACACACTAGCGACATGTGGCGACATTTATTTTGTCTGTACATTAACTTTCTTTCTCCGGTGATATACATGCAACTTTTTGCCACACCAACGACCTTTATTTTTTTTAACAACAAAATTAAATTTCATTAATTATAAAAAATCATTATATAATAATTCAAACACATTTAAAAACATTACAAATAAAACTTCAAAATAAAAAAAATCATTACTAGTTCAAACTTATTGGTTATTATAAATAAAAATGACAATAACAACATACATCAAAGGCCCAAAATATAAATTGATTATTTAAAAAAATAAAATTAAATAAATAAAGAAAGAAAAAACATATATTTCTTCTTCAATCGTCTACCTGCAAAAAAAAAATCAATTAATAAAAAAACACAAACACAATAAACCAAATAAACCAAGCACGACAACGGTTGTGTCTGCGGCCTTCTTCACTTTCAATCGCCGTCAACCGACACTTGCAATGGTTGAAATTAAAAACATTTTAATATTTCACCTATTTTTTATAGTTTAAATATTTCTTAATCCGTTAATCGTTAATCGAAAATAATTGCACCATTGCGATGAGCATTTAATTATTTTTCCATAGACGGGCACTTTGATATAAATTCGACAAAATAAAATTTCTTCATTTAGTCACTTTTTTTTAATTGAAACTTGCATGAGGATCATATGTGATTAAATATTAATTTGAATATTATAATAATATCACATGTGATATTAGTATTAAATCACATATGTATGTAATAAAATCATATGTGATTTAACACCAATATCACACATGATTTTATTACATATTATATTTGATTTAACACTAATATCACATGTGATTTTATTAGTATATTCAAATTAGTGTTTAATCACATGTGATTCTTCATGCAAATTTAAACTAATGAAAAAAAAGAACGAATAAAACGTAAAAACAAGTGAAAAAAAATGTTTGTCGAAAGTATATCAAAGTGCCTATCTACAGAAAGATAATTAAGTGCTAGTCATGATGGTATATTTTTTGATTAACGATTAACGGTTTAAATGATATTAATCTTTGAAAAAAAAGATGAAAGTGAGTTTTTTAAATTGTTGAGATTAATGTCATCTATTAAATTAAATAAAGATAAGGAGTGAAGATTGATCTCTTAGTATGTGAAAAAAGATTCTTATGTAATTGGTTTTTAATCAAAACGTATATAATTTTGGTTGATACCAAACATTGATTTCTCTAATAAATACATAGTAAATAGGGTTAATCTCCCCATATATATATTAGAGGATCATGCCACCTCATTAATGCCACTTGGCAACCAAAAATGCCATGCTGTCCTCTTTTAATTACGTGGATATGCCAGCATTTTCATAAACACACGCCATTCCACAGCCTCTTCTTCAAAAACACACGCCCTCCTCATCACAAACTTCTTCCCTGATCTTCAGCTAATCACAATCAATTCCATTCATACTCCCAAAAATTAACCTACATAATCGGTGCACAAGAAATCACTCTTAATTCTAAAACAAGTCTCGATTCATTTTCTCAAATTCACCAAATCATCCTATTTTTGTTCCTGATTCAAAATTATTAACGATAACCCTATCAATTCATTTGAAATGACGTTTAATTATTCAAATATTATGGTGATAATTAAAGGATTGATATCAATCCTTTTTCTGAATCTTATTCTTAACCCTAAACCACAAATATATAAATTGAACGATTGTGTTGCTACACTTCATATCACAAATCTTTCTATCGTAAAAACCACTATCTCACCATGTCATTTGGATACCAAGGTCAGTTTTTTTACTTTGTCATATACTTTTTGATACCCACATGTTTGTATAAATGATGACTATGTAATGCATGTGTTTGTAATTAGATGAAGAATAGATGTGATGAATGCCTTGGATTTGAAAGTGTAGTCATTAGTATCACTAATACTAACAGTAGTATATTGTACTAATGACTGTAATGAGTATAACTAATACATGCCATGAATCCCTTATATTGTAGATGAAAATAGATGTTAGCAATGCCTGATTTTATATATTTCCTACATGATTAGTTCATTGACTATAATTTAGTTTTACCATATTTTTAAGTAGATTAACAATAGATGTTTGGCAAGGCCTTATAGGATTTTTCCGTTTTATTAGCTATACATTATCACTCATTTTCAAAATATTTGCAATTTTCTGATTGGTATACCCTATAGCTTATGTACATATCCAATAGATATTTAGAAGACATTATAAGATTTGGTTGCTTTTTACTAACTGTATCATTTCTTTGATTTATGTATTTATATTCAACCTTTTGTATAAAAGTCTTCATTTTTTAAAGCTCATCACTTTTTCAACATTTACAGAAGATATCACTACTGGTTCTGAAAGCAATGTTAGTAACAATGTTAAGAGTTCTTCAGTCAATGATAAAGGGAAAAATGCTTCATCTCTCAATGATTTGGAATTCATTTCCTTGGATCAAATAGATCCAATGCTTGATAACATAAAAATCAAAGGAAGGTGTATTTCAATGTGGCATAGCCATCCTGCTGGGAAACCTAAGCAAGCGTACAATTTTGATATCGTGTTACAGGATATTAAGGTACTTTTATTAATATCATCTTTATAATTACATACCATCTGTACTTTTAATTACATACCATGTAGCTTTATCTTAATACATTGTAACCAAATATTTCAGGGTAATCGCATCCAATGTACTGCACGTAACAATGACATGTATCGGTTTGAACCCCTTTTCCAACAGGGTCATTGTTATATCATTACTGACTTTAGTATTGGTGAAAACAATGGTATACTACTATTGTTGAATCACAAATACAAAATAACATTTTTCCAGTCTACCAAAGTTACACGGATTGACCACTTTGATGATGATGTCTCCGGTTTCAAATTAGAACCTTTTAGTCAAATTTTGAGTAAGAAGTATAATGAAAAGGAGTCTGCTGGTAAGCTTACTTACTTAACACACACTATTTTTATCAATTATGTTTACCAAAAGCTTCATTTAGTTACCAATAATTTTTAAATCAATTTAGGTACACATCCAAAGAAGGTTACGCTGATGGTGACCATAAGATTGAGGTGTTCACCCCTCTTGTTGAGAAGATCACACCTGAGATGTTTTTTAAACACACAGTCAGATCAACTATCGGTGGTTTCCGAGCTCCCCAACCAGTAAGCAATGCCTATTCGATTATACTCCCAAACTCTTTCGTCAACATTTAAATAGCTTTTTGTTATTTTAGAGTTAAAAATATTTATCTTTATCATTCACAGGGCACTGAAATCGTTCTTTAAGCAAAAGTTCATCGCATCCACAAAGAACACGGGTGGTGTTATGATGCCTGTAAAAGGTGCAACAAGATGGCAAAACTATCTAAATCTTCTGGTTCCAAAAAGGCATATACATGCGATTATCATGGTGTGATTTACCACGTGGTTCCAAGGTAACTATTTAAATCTCCCTTTATTATATATTGTTAAAACCATTAAATTTTAATTAAAGTTTTACTTTTTTATTATAATAATACAATGTTTATAACAAAATTAGGTTGAAGCTAATATTGAGGGTTATTGATGAGACCGGATCAGCATCATTTGTTGTTTTTGATACCAATATTAGTAAGATGTGTAATGGGATTTCCGCGTATGAGTTAATGAACAAACATGGCCAGAACACAACCGAGTATTTTCCTGATGAATTGAATGTTATTGTTGGCAAGAAATACCTTTTCAAGTTCACCTACACGCAGCATAATGTGAACTCCAACAGCCAAGTTTACACTGCCAAGTCTGTGTCTGATGATGATGATTTAATTGCTCATTTTAAGGAAGGCTTTTGTCACACCCCCAAATTACCTTGTTTTGCAGCGGAATGGAATACCTTGGGGAGGACTGTCATAGCATCAAAGTTACAGTTATATCGAACGACCTAAAGTGTCGTTTGAAAAATACATCGTTTGATTAATTAGAATAATCAGAGTTTACAAAATGTAGGTCCCAAATGAAAATCAATGTATGCGGAAATAGGTTTGATACAAGCCAAACGATGTTTTTAAAGTGTATAAATCCCATGTGAGACGCGTCGTCACCACGACTCTATGATGTGTCCATATGCATGCCATGAAGTGAATGCCTTAGATACCTGAGATAAAACATGCTAAAAAGTGTCAACACAAAGGTTGGTGAGTTCATAGAGTTTGGGTTGAAATGTAAAGCCTTTAAAGAACGTTCATGCAGCAAAGTCTAAGTTTTTGGTCATATAGAATAGTTTGCAAAGCAAAGGCATCGTAAATCCACTCAGTTCCAAGTCCCGCCCATACAAAACTTGCAACCTGTGTGTTTACAACCCACTGCTAAAAATAGTATGACAATCTTGTATGCATGTATCATAGTAGTTAAAAGTATAAATGTCACCACAAGGGTCTTCCAACAACTCGTGTTGGGATGTTCCTCCAACGCTCACGTTGGGTCAGTATCCATATAAATGGCCGTCCAACATATAAATGTTGGGATGTTCCTCCAACGACGCACGTTGGGCTGTATCCAAATTAATGGCCTTCCAACATATAAATGCTGGGATGTTTGTTTAAATCTAGTCAATACACACACCAAGTCTAGAGTATAAGTAATGTTGTTTGGCAAAAGAGTTTAAATGTTTGGATAAATAAGCATATATCTCCCCCAAAAGTGATTGAAAATGAATAAAAGTAGGGGCCATGAAACTCACAGTAATATGTCAAAGTTTAGAATATTTGTGATAGTGAAAGTAAGTAGTTGAGCATGTATCTCCCCAAAGAGTTTGTAAGACAAATACGTAATAGAAAGTGGGGCTACGAACTCACCGGATGTGATTGATATGCTAACAAAATGAAGTGCACTAAAATGAGGCTCGGAAACTATCCGCGACCTAAATGAATGTCATGACTTGAGTTATGATATGTTGTTGTGAATGCGTGATACAATGTCGTGCATGCAACTCCATATGATATCCATACCACTTGTACGTTTTGAAAATAATGTTTATCGTCAAAATATATGGTTATGACATCTCGTCGTATATAAAAATACTCTACATGTAGTTATGTTGAAACAACCTCCTATGGTAGTCGCAAAATGGTGCAAACCGAGTGTTAGGAAATAAACTCAACAGTTTTGGAAAGCTTGTGTTATTATCTCAAAGTTTTAGTGTTTAAGTTTCCATCCTAGAGGTCTCGATCACCAAGAAAAATATAGGTTAAGTATTGCACTTTAGGCCAAAAATATAGTTCAAAGGATGGTTTTCGGCAAAGTTTGAGTGACTATATGTTATTCGTTACAACTCCGCTCAACAAACGGTTTAACATTTTGAAAAATATGCTAGGCGAACTTACTTTTACTAGAAGACATCACGTTATAAAAAGTTCTACATCATTGTTAAAAACGTCCGCCAACATGGTCCTTTAGTTGCCGTAGTATGTTTTTAATAGAGAATATATTAGTTTTTGCTAATAGAATTAAAGTTACGGCAACTTGGTTTATCGCGTGTAATTTAATCGTTACAAGTCCGTTTTCTACGTTTTCTATATCCTTAGATTCGTGTCAAAGTATACTAATATATTTTTGATAAGTCGAAATAATTTATAAAACTTAAGACTCATTTTTGACTCATAAGGTGTAACATTTTCAATGCTGAAATTTCTGAAATTAATAGTTTTCCTCGTCAAACTTGAAAAATTCATAACTTCTTCGTTATAGCTCCGTTTTAATCCGTTCAAGCGGCCACGTTTTCGTTTTAAAGTGTATTTTCTAAATATCTAGCCCAAAATAGTATACCCACTGTCGGATTTTCCCAGAATTTAAAATATGGACAGACCCTATTTTATACGTGTCGAAATGAGTTTTTCTTGCGCCAAACCTATTCTAACCCATTCAAAACAACTCCGAAGCTATTCTAATCCTACCATACACCTTCTTAGGGTGTCATGGGTTCCTAGGCATCACCAAAACTAGTATATAACAAGGAATAATTATAGGATGGATTATATATATTCATAACTCTTGAAAATCATTGAAAAAGTGGTACAACATCATATGACTTGCATGTTTTTGCTCAAATATGATGAAATGAATATGAAATGAATATGTAAGATGAAAAAATAAACATGAGATGCTTACTAGTGATATGATGAGGTTTATGAGAACAAAGGGTTTTCCTAATCACTTGAGGTTTGTATTACAAAACCTTTGCAACAAATGATACTAGTGTGTAATTAAATTTGTCTTGAAAACTTGGAATGATTCTTCCTTGTGCTCCTTTGGTTGCCGAATTTTTGAGAGAGAAAGAAGAAGAAATTTTCTTGATCTAGTTTTGCATTATTGAAAGAATGAAGTGAAAAAGTCTTTGTATAATAATTGACTTGAGATATTATGTAGATATTTTGCAAATACATTGAGTCATCCCCCCCCCCTAGTCATCTTGTCAACATTTATTAAAAGAAAAAAAAAAGGTCAAGTTGTAGTTTGTATAATTTAAATGTATAAGTGTAATAAAATGTAAGTTACTTGAAGACTTGTGGTAAATTGTGTACCCATTTGAATATTTAAGGTAGCGTTAGATTAAAATAAATTTTCACGGATCAAGATAAAATATATTGAGGTCATAAAAATTATAAAAATACATTTCTTGAAAGATTTGAGTGATATAATAATTATCGAGTAGTTTTTAAGAAAAGTGTCGTAATAATATAAATTCAACGATTTATATACTAAATAAATTTAAAGCACTAGGTAAACTCAAAATATAGTTTTTATAAACTAAATGTAAGTATAAAAATACATCGGGGTCATTTTTGAAAGTATCGGATTAAATGTTCAAAATAATAACTCACGCGATAACGTTTATTTAATATAAAATTTACGCGTTTAAGGTGAAATGCAAAAATCATGAATGAATCGTTATGAAATGATGAATATGGAGTATGAGAAATGACCGGAAAATGAGAATTGTGACATTCTTCCCATGTCAGAGGAATCACGTCCTCGTGATTCAATCGATGATACTATGATTCGAACCTCGACAAGGGTTCTAAAAGTTTATGCTTGTGTATGGTCTATATGATTATGTCAATGCTCATGCATATGAGTTACTCGTCCCACAAGATACGTTCCTGTGCTATCGTGAGCAATTCCCATCCTAAATACATGCTTTCTTATGATTAGGCTCGATGAGACAAGCTTTCCTATTCTCAAGCAAAATTTTTAAAAGACTTTTTGGTAACCGATTTTTGCTTAATCCCACAACTCATCAAACAAGAACTGTCATACGATTAGGCTAAATCGGTTTAGGTAACGACTTGTTTCTAGCTCGATCTTTGCAACTCATCAAACAAGAACTGTCACTCGGATCAAACTGGAAACAAGTGGTTTGAAGAAAATCTTTTGAAAATTTGGCTTGATTACGGAATTGCTTACACATATGAGACTACTACTCCCTTCATTGCATGATTCTTCCTGAATTAGACATAGGTGATCAGGCTATGTATAATTTAGGAGTAACTATGCAATGCTTGAACTAATCGACTCATATGATGTTTGGTGTTGAGTCATAAGTCCGCATGTATAAAGAATGTGCACTTATAATGATATGATGAGATGCTATGATGATGTGGTTATAGTCTAGGGTCAATGATGCAACCTAGTTCTCTATAACCGATGCTCTGATACCAATCTGTCACACCCCCAAATTACCTTGTTTTGCAGCGGAATGGAATACCTTGGGGAGGACTGTCATAGCATCAAAGTTACAGTTATATCGAACGACCTAAAGTGTCGTTTGAAAAATACATCGTTTGATTAATTAGAATAATCAGAGTTTACAAAATGTAGGTCCCAAATGAAAATCAATGTATGCGGAAATAGGTTTGATACAAGCCAAACGATGTTTTTAAAGTGTATAAATCCCATGTGAGACGCGTCGTCACCACGACTCTATGATGTGTCCATATGCATGCCATGAAGTGAATGCCTTAGATACCTGAGATAAAACATGCTAAAAAGTGTCAACACAAAGGTTGGTGAGTTCATAGAGTTTGGGTTGAAATGTAAAGCCTTTAAAGAACGTTCATGCAGCAAAGTCTAAGTTTTTGGTCATATAGAATAGTTTGCAAAGCAAAGGCATCGTAAATCCACTCAGTTCCAAGTCCCGCCCATACAAAACTTGCAACCTGTGTGTTTACAACCCACTGCTAAAAATAGTATGACAATCTTGTATGCATGTATCATAGTAGTTAAAAGTATAAATGTCACCACAAGGGTCTTCCAACAACTCGTGTTGGGATGTTCCTCCAACGCTCACGTTGGGCTGTATCCATATAAATGGCCTTCCAACATATAAATGTTGGGATGTTCCTCCAACGACGCACGTTGGGCTGTATCCAAATTAATGGCCTTCCAACATATAAATGCTGGGATGTTTGTTTAAATCTAGTCAATACACACACCAAGTCTAGAGTATAAGTAATGTTGTTTGGCAAAAGAGTTTAAATGTTTGGATAAATAAGCATATATCTCCCCCAAAAGTGATTGAAAATGAATAAAAGTAGGGGCCATGAAACTCACAGTAATATGTCAAAGTTTAGAATATTTGTGATAGTGAAAGTAAGTAGTTGAGCATGTATCTCCCCCAAAGAGTTTGTAAGACAAATACGTAATAGAAAGTGGGGCTACGAACTCACCTGATGTGATTGATATGCTAACAAAATGAAGTGCACTAAAATGAGGCTCGGAAACTATCCGCGACCTAAATGAATGTCATGACTTGAGTTATGATATGTTGTTGTGAATGCGTGATACAATGTCGTGCATGCAACTCCATATGATATCCATACCACTTGTACGTTTTGAAAATAATGTTTATCGTCAAAATATATGGTTATGACATCTCGTCGTATATAAAAATACTCTACATGTAGTTATGTTGAAACAACCTCCTATGGTAGTCGCAAAATGGTGCAAACCGAGTGTTAGGAAATAAACTCAACAGTTTTGGAAAGCTTGTGTTATTATCTCAAAGTTTTAGTGTTTAAGTTTCCATCCTAGAGGTCTCGATCACCAAGAAAAATATAGGTTAAGTATTGCACTTTAGGCCAAAAATATAGTTCAAAGGATGGTTTTCGGCAAAGTTTGAGTGACTATATGTTATTCGTTACAACTCCGCTCAACAAACGGTTTAACATTTTGAAAAATATGCTAGGCGAACTTACTTTTACTAGAAGACATCACGTTATAAAAAGTTCTACATCATTGTTAAAACGTCCGCCAACATGGTCCTTTAGTTGCCGTAGTATGTTTTTAATAGAGAATATATTAGTTTTTGCTAATAGAATTAAAGTTACGGCAACTTGGTTTATCGCGTGTAATTTAATCGTTACAAGTCCGTTTTCTACGTTTTCTATATCCTTAGATTCGTGTCAAAGTATACTAATATATTTTTGATAAGTCGAAATAATTTATAAAACTTAAGACTCATTTTTGACTCATAAGGTGTAACATTTTCAATGCTGAAATTTCTGAAATTAATAGTTTTCCTCGTCAAACTTGAAAAATTCATAACTTCTTCGTTATAGCTCCGTTTTAATCCGTTCAAGCGCCACGTTTTCGTTTTAAAGTGTATTTTCTAAATATCTAGCCCAAAATAGTATACCCACTGTCGGATTTTCCCAGAATTTAAAATATGGACAGACCCTATTTTATACGTGTCGAAATGAGTTTTTCTTGCGCCAAACCTATTCTAACCCATTCAAAACAACTCCGAAGCTATTCTAATCCTACCATACACCTTCTTAGGGTGTCATGGGTTCCTAGGCATCACCAAAACTAGTATATAACAAGGAATAATTATAGGATGGATTATATATATTCATAACTCTTGAAAATCATTGAAAAAGTGGTACAACATCATATGACTTGCATGTTTTTGCTCAAATATGATGAAATGAATATGAAATGAATATGTAAGATGAAAAAATAAACATGAGATGCTTACTAGTGATATGATGAGGTTTATGAGAACAAAGGGTTTTCCTAATCACTTGAGGTTTGTATTACAAAACCTTTGCAACAAATGATACTAGTGTGTAATTAAATTTGTCTTGAAAACTTGGAATGATTCTTCCTTGTGCTCCTTTGGTTGCCGAATTTTTGGGAGAGAAAGAAGAAGAAATTTTCTTGATCTAGTTTTGCATTATTGAAAGAATGAAGTGAAAAAGTCTTTGTATAATAATTGACTTGAGATATTATGTAGATATTTTGCAAATACATTGAGTCATCCCCCCCCCCTAGTCATCTTGTCAACATTTATTAAAAGAAAAAAAAAAGGTCAAGTTGTAGTTTGTATAATTTAAATGTATAAGTGTAATAAAATGTAAGTTACTTGAAGACTTGTGGTAAATTGTGTACCCATTTGAATATTTAAGGTAGCGTTAGATTAAAATAAATTTTCACGGATCAAGATAAAATATATTGAGGTCATAAAAATTATAAAAATACATTTCTTGAAAGATTTGAGTGATATAATAATTATCGAGTAGTTTTTAAGAAAAGTGTCGTAATAATATAAATTCAACGATTTATATACTAAATAAATTTAAAGCACTAGGTAAACTCAAAATATAGTTTTTATAAACTAAATGTAAGTATAAAAATACATCGGGGTCATTTTTGAAAGTATCGGATTAAATGTTCAAAATAATAACTCACGCGATAACGTTTATTTAATATAAAATTTACGCGTTTAAGGTGAAATGCAAAAATCATGAATGAATCGTTATGAAATGATGAATATGGAGTATGAGAAATGACCGGAAAATGAGAATTGTGACAGCTTTGCTGACGGACATGTATCTATTTTTATGCTAAAAACTTTTTGCTCAAATTATTGATCCTTAATACATTTAATTAAGGCGTTAATTTCATATTCTTTCAAGAGGTGGATGATCAGTATAAAACTCCTGATAACAGTTCTTCTGCACAATTTGTTGGCTTGAATGCAGCGTCTTTAAACATCAATAAGTTTCTACTTGAAACACCAGATAATCGATCTCAATCTTCAACAACCCTCAGTGTTGCAGCCTCTGCAAACATCCAAAAATTCCTGCTTGAGATGTCAGATTAAAATTTAATGGTTGGCTCAATCGCAACAAGCCGTAGTGGTGTGATAAATTTGGAAAAGAAGAATGCATCTGGTAAAGCTGTTAGTGTTGTAAAGAACGATGAATCTTGAGGAAGCAAAGTAGTGAACAAGAAACGAGATATCATTGACCTGGATGACTTGCCAGATGAAGATGAGGCCTCAGGAAGTGCCAAGAAACCACTTCTGGCAACTGTCAAAATTGAGAAAGACGAATGATTTTCGTTCTCTTGGTCGTCTCCATGTTTATTTCATTCCATTCTTAACAAATCTGTTTTGCTGTTCAGACTTTTCACAATTTATTTTCTTTGGTCGTATTTTACGGATTTGTTTAAGGTTTTAATTTCAAATTTTTGTACAATAAGTTGGCTAATGCAGTATGTGCTATGCCATGGTTATCCTGTTATCAGTCATGGAGATTTGATCAATATATTTGTTTTCATTATATTTATTCATCTGTTATGCTTTATTATTTGTTTGCTCTTACCACTCCTTTATGCCTTTGTTGTATATCTATACACTATCCTTGTGACTCAATAGTACATACTTTGTGCAACTTGAAATGTTGCATACAAAGTTACTATACATTTTAACACACTGTTCTTTTAACATCCTCATTTTTACAACTATTCCAGGTTTATATTCAGGTATGTCACCCATCCAGTTGTGAAGATCATACCTGAGATGTTTTGTAACCACACAATCTAATCAGCGGTTGGTGGTTTCCGAGTTCTCCAACCAGTAAGGATTTCCTATTCAAGTATTAGATACTTTATTTAACTTCATGTATTACATACAATGTTAGTATACATCTTAGCATAGTCTACTTTTATAAGCCTCATGTTTAGAAGTATTACATGGCTAGATTTACTACACATATCCAAACAATCAAACTGCAAATCACATTTCACTATAGCAATAGCAGCTTCACCTTATTATTTCCCATTTTGCCGCAAACAACCATTGCTTTTGTAAAACAATGTCCAACAACAGTTTTTAAAGCGCGACCTTTAGATATTTTCCATATCATTTTAACCCATTATCTACAAATTCACAAATTTTTTATATATATTTGCCATGTCAACTTCCATCAATCGTGTAAACTTTGACTGCGCATTAAGTTGTTTCAGAAGTTATCACATATTTTTTGTCCACCTTTGCGCGAACTTAAGCATCATTGTAACCCATTATCGACAAATTACCAATTCATTTAGATATCTGCCCTGTCCATTTCCATCAATCATACAACCTTAATCTTAAACTCTTTAATATTTTTCTCAAATCTCATAATTGAAATATACAATTACAAATAAAATAGCAACATATATTTCCATGTTTTTGGTAAACAATACTATATATATGCATCTTCTAAAAATCAAAATTCTACTAATATAATTGAAAATTAAATGTTTGAATCTCCATTTAAAAATAATAATACAAACATATCATTTACAATTATAACAAACACTGAAAACATTATATAAACTCTCAACATCAACACAAAAAACACCAAACAATACTGTTTTCTAAAACTTCATTACAGAATATCATATGGATCATCACAAGTCACCAAAGGTAAAACTGATTTTTCCCAATTTTATACAATGTTCATTATTAGTCCTACATAACTGCATTTTATGAATAGTTAATACTTACTCATAATCATTTATACATTTGATGACAATACAGCAAGAAGATATCTCAAACTCATCAAATGAATTGTGGATTGAAGATCCACCTGTTATCATTGTCTTAGATGATGAAATGGTATTATATACATTAGTAAAACATAATGAATATTAGAACTGCATATTCTACAGTAATTTATATTCGATTACTTCTAGGAAGTTCCCGAGAAGATGGCATGTCACAGAATAATCAATGATTGTTCACTTGTGAAAAGCAATGGTGGTCATGTTGTCGATGCGCAAATTTACAACGACAAATGGATCCAAACATGGCGTCTTTTGGCTGAAGATGTACAGTGGAAAGAATGTCGTATACATAATGATCCTGGTATACTTTAACATTTCTAAAAGAAATTACTTTTATTTATGTGCTACAACTTCACAAATCATTTTTAACACCTACTCATAAATTGAAAAATGAAATTGCCGTAGTGCTTTTGTCATTATTATAGCTTGTGTCATTACCTTCAACAATGGATTAAGCAATCCCAAACACTCCTTCATAACTTATGATTTTGGACATCAATTACCAAATACACGTTTAAGAAGCTAATGTTTGCATCAATTAGTAGATACACGCTTAGCTGCTTTTATTTAACTACTTACACAAGTATTTAAAACTTGATAGCTATGATGATGAGCGTGAATCTATATATGTTGCATATTCAGAAATCATTTTTAACCCATTTTACATCGTTATCCTGTTTTCAGAACTTTCAAAGATTTGTACACCAACATGAACATTTATATATAACTTACATATCCTGTTTTCTACAGATTTGGAGTTGACTGATGAACAAAGGTACAATATTTGCCTTACATACATCGAGCACATGATACTTTGCAACAATAGGTTGTTAAAGACAATTGAAAACATGCCTTACCCTGTTGCACAATATACGATGGAAGGTTACAACAGACTGGTCAATGATGAAATGAAATACAATAAGCAAGAGTTATCAGTATTGCATCATAAGATGTACCAGACTTTAACGGATGAGCAAAAGTGCATTTACGCTAATATTTTGGATGCCGTGCAGCATGAAAATGGTGGAACAGGTAACACATATATGGCCTATCTACTACTAACATTAGCTTTTAATTCAATTAAATACAGATCTATGTCTAGTTTTGTAATTCAGAAGTATGATGACAGCGTAAACCAATCAATGACAGGTAAGACATATCTATAAAAAACAATGACAACGTGTCTTTGTTCGGAAGGACAAATTGTTCTTAATGTGGCATCAAGTGGGATTGCAGCACTCCTTTTGGATGGAGGAAGAACTGCACATTCAAGATTTGTAATACCCATTAATGTGACTGAGGAGTCCATGTGTTCTATCAATGCGGACAGTGACTTGGCTGATTTGTTACGGAAAACAAGTCTAATTATATGGGACGAAGCACCAATGGTCCATAGACATTGTTTTGAAGCTTTCGACAGAACCATGCGCGATATATGTAGATCAAACCCTTCAGAACCATCTGACCAAGTTTTTGGAGGTGATATTTCTCCCCATATATTAAGTTACAAATTCATCCATTGTTTTTACATGTATCTTAACTCTTACTAATCTGTACAAATTTCAGGGAAGGTGGTTGTTTTCGTTGGTGATTTCCGTCAAGTTCTACCTGTCATTCCCAATGGTAGCAGACAAGACGTGGTCCATGCATCCATTAACTCTTCATATCTGTGGGAACATTGTACTGTCATGAGACTAACTGTTAATATGCGTTTGTCTATCGGAACAACCAGCGAAGAACAAAGGAAAATTAAAGACTTTGCCGATTGGATACTCGACATTGGTAATGGAAAGATAGGTGGAAAAAATGATGGTGACGCTGATGTAGACTTCCCAGATGACATGCTAATTCCAGATTCGGAAGATCGTGTTGGTTCAATAATTCGTGAAACATACCCTGATCTTATATCCAACTTGTGGAATCCAGAATTCTTTCAGGAAAGAGAAATATTAGCACCAACACATGAAATGGTGGACATAATCAACAAAAAAATGCTTGATCAAATCGATGGTGAGGAAAAACTTTATTACTGTTCATACACCGTATCACCAACAGATTCTGATTCAAACTTTATCGAAGATGCATACACACCAGAATTCTTAAATAGCATTAAAATGTCGGGTGTTCCTCATCACGAGCTTACTCTGAAAGTTGGTGCTCTAGTAATGTGTATGAGGAACATTGATCAAAGAGCTTACTCTGTTATTATCTTTTTTATTTATACATTGAAATATCATATACATTAATATTTTAACCATAAGACACTATGATATCATCAATCCATTAAAACCATTCACGTCCATCGTTTAATGGATATTTTTTATACAAACCCATGGAAACATTTATATAACTTACATGAGACTAGCCCGACCAACGGCCGGGTCATGAGGCTAGTTTCATATATATGTTCAAACTTTGAAATGTCATATTTATTCAACTAAATATCATAATGACATATATTTACCCAATTTAAACATGAAATCTGTCATATTTACCTATTAATTATAAAATAAATTAAAAGTTATTTCTCATTTACTAATGTCTTATTATACCCTTAATAAATAATAAAATGATTAAAAAATTAATAAATTTCTCATTGATTTACGTTTCAATCTAGATATTATGGTTGCTGATTTTGTAGCAACACGTTATATAATTAGAGCTACTGTGTTGTGATGGTTCAAAGATTCATTTGAAAGGTTTTATGGATATTTAAATAATAGTATGTCCGGATTCGAACTCGAGACTTCGGGATTGCACACATTACGTATGAGAATTGATGTATATAATTAATATAAATAAAACGTTATTATTATTCATTATTAGTCGCGAAATAAAACATAACGATAGTTAAATAATTAACGAGGTTTTGTTAACGGTCGTTAAATATTAACTAGAAGGACTAGAGATGAAATTACAAGTCGGGAAAGTTCTAGAATCCCCTTTGGGGCTTTGGCCGATCGGTTAGGGTGTTCCCAAACCCAAACCCACTCAAACATGTACTCCAAGATATGTTAACTATAAATACAAATCAATGTATTCATTATTGACAAACCTTGGATCACTTTGATAACCTAATTTCTCTCCTTCTACTCTCTTTCTTGTGTGGCCGGTCGAACATCCCAAACCCCAAGGGTTTCGATTTGCTTAACTCAAGATTAAGTATTTGGTTTTATTTGTGATTCAAGAAACTAGCTTTTCACATCAAATCGCTATTAGTACGTGTGTACAAGAACGAAGAACAAGCACGCTTGAGCTTGTAATCCTTGGTGGTCGACTTTTGTGTTGGGTCGATTTGTATAAACCCTTAATTAGGGTTTTGGGTTTTTGGTTCTTATTCAATCATCGTTTGATTCTTGAATTGCTAAAAGGTACGCACTTTCTTGTTTGGTTAATTACTTACATGTATTATTCCTAATTACTTCCGCTGCATGCTTTGATGATGTTATTTGATTTATATATAATTGTTATGAGTATTAAATTCCAACAGTGGCATCACGAGCCATTAATATGATGTAATTAATTACCGAAACACATAAATATTGGATCTTTATGATTATTTGCATGCTTTTTATGGTTTCTAGGGTTTTGAATTCGAAACCCTAATTTTATTTATTATGGGTCGATTACCCTAAATTTATTTAATTAGGTTTTAATTTTGTAAAACTTGTAGAAACCCTAGGATTGCATGCTTATTTTATGTGGTTAATTAATGAATAATTGTTATGTGACATGTAATATGCGTATCTTGGGTGATAATTGTTATGCGGAATCCATGGTGGAACATGCATGTTTTGCCATGGAGTATTGTTTATTGTTTATTGATTAATTGTTAAGTGATACACACATGTTTTATTTATTTAATAATTATATGAATTGGGGAAGACCTCAATTATAACTAATAAAATTCGTTACGTGCTAATTGGTATACTATTAACTTTGGCTTACGCAATCGACTTGTCGATGTATGTGGCTCATCTACCTTGCGAGATGAAAGTCCTAGTTAATGTATGCATTTATTTACGCCTAGAATTGTTATTAGAGTTTATTGAAATAATTATGCATGTGGCTAATTGTTTTTACATATGTTAAAGTGTTTAGTTATATGTTTATATTATTTGAGTGTGTTTATTTTTTATTAAAATATTTTTTTGTTTATAAATTGTTTGACATGTTAGTAAGCAAAAAGGGTTTTTTGGAATAGAAAATTAAATAGACTAAATAATGGCGAAATTGATTTGTTATCTAAGAATTATTCTTGAACTTTTAATCGATTGATGCGACTGTACTAAATGGTTAGAACGGCTCACCCACTAGAACAAACTATAAAGGGGTATTTAAGAAGTGAGCACAGTCTCACTGAATGGATGTCTAAGGTTATGCTTCAGCGCTTACCTGGTCCTCTGCCCCCTGTGAGTTCGATTGGAGCTACCTAGTATAACCATTCTATGTACGAAGCATCTTAGTGCAAAGTTGTAAGTTTCTCAACGCATCGATTAAAACTTTGTAGAATTCAATCTTAGCAATTAAAATCTATTGTAAGTTTTTTCGAAAATATTATGTCATAAAGTTGTATGCATGCTTCTTTATACATAAGTTTTGATTACACGTCAAAAATTGTACCCTTTAAATTTAAGTTTATGCCATCTAATGATATGAAACACTTGAAGTTGTAATTTAGTTATGTGAGACCTTGATCTAGATTACAATAACGAGGTGAATTATTTTGTTGTGTGAGACCTCAGCTTTATGATTTGCAGTTTCTAAATTAGACAACTTAATTAAGTTAGTTAGTGAGACCTATGACTTAAGGCATAAGATGGGATAAAACATGCTTACGTTTTGCATTAATTGTTTTGGCAAAATTGTAAATCCCATAATTTTTGGAATTGAAAACTTGTTTGTCAATTATCGTTTTTCAAGGATTACCTATTCTATACTTTCATCACTAGCAGATCAACTGATGTGGTGAAAGTATGATAATGAGGATCCAATATTCAAGGAAAATACTATGGTTAATATGAATATTGACCAAAGGGTATTTTATTTTCTTGAATGTTTACTTATCGAAAGTACTAACTTTTGAACTTTTATTTCAGCAGAAATGGCTCAAGCTGAATCTACTGCACTAGCCTCGTCGTTCAAATCTATGTTTGATCGAGAGAAATTGACTGGTAGCGCGAATTTCAATGATTGGTATCGGCAACTCAGAATTGTCTTGAGGGTTGCCAAAAGACTCAATTATTTGACTACGCCTTGTCCTCCTGAACCTGCAGCTGATGCTACTGTTGAAGCACGAGCTGCATGGAAATCTGAGTATGACAAGTATAATGAGGTCGCCTGCATTATGCTCGGGAGTATGAACTCAAGCTTGCAAAAGCAATTTGAGAATTACTTCCCTAATCTCATGCTGGAAGAATTGCAAAGGTTGTTTGAAAAGCCTGTGACTGTAGAGCTATATGACTTGATTGATGCTCTTCATAGTTGCAAGCAAGGAGAAGGGAAACCTGTAGCGCCCTTGCCGGAAATGATGAGTTACATGGACCAGTTGGGGCGTCTTAACTATGTCTACCCTAATGACATACAAATTGGCCTGATCAACAGATCCCTTAACAAGGAATTTGATGGTTTCGTACGCAATTATAATATGCATTGCATGGGGAAGACAGTCAGTGAGGTACATGCAATGCTCATTGATTACGAAAAAGGTTTGCCCAAGAAGGCCTCTACACCTGCGGTTTTGACCATCCAGAAGGGTAGAATTTCTAAGCCTAATAAGCCGCTAGCGAACAAGAAAGGGAAAGGTAAGGGTAAAGCTGATAAGGGAAAACAAGTTATGACTTATCAGCACGAACCAAGAAGTACCCTCCCAAAAAGCGTGAGAATCCGAAGAGGGATCAGGCTTGTCATCACTGCACCGAGGTTGGACACTGAAAGAGGAATTGCCCACTATACCTTGATGAGTTGCGCAATAAGAGGTATAAAAATACTAGCACTGTGGCCAGTACTTCAGGTACTCTTTTGATGATAGAATTATTTGCTTTTCCTCATAAAATAAATTCCTGGGTATATGATACCAGATGTGGTATTCACATATGTAATACATTGCAGGGACTTAGAGGAGCAAGGAAGCTTGCCTATGGACAGCAATACCTGCACGTGGGTAATGGAGCACATGCAGTCGTTGAAGCTATAGGCACGTTTGATTTAGTTTTACCTTCGGGTTTAGTACTGTCATTAAACGATTGTCATTACGCACCTTCCATTGTTAGGGGTGTCGTTTCTGTTTCCTTGTTAAAAGATATTGGTTTCGTTCATACATTTACTGATTATGGAATTTCTGTTTCTTTAAATGATGTTTTTTTACTTTAATGTTATTCCAGTAAATGGTGTGTTTGAAATTGATTTGCATGATAATGTGATTGATAAAAATAATTCTGTCTTTAGCATCAATAATAAAAGAATCAAAGGTGATTTGGATTCTTCTTTTCTTTGGCATTGTAGACTTGCTCATATAGGCAAGAAACGCATGCAACAGCTGCAACACGATGGGCTTTTGCAAGACATCAATGATGAATCATTTGATAAATGCGAATCTTGCATATCTGGGAAGATGACCAAGAAACCTTTTACAAATAGTTTAGAAAGGGCTTCTGATCTTCTTGGTGTGATACATACGGACGTATGTGGACCACTAAGACATGTGTCAAGAAAGGGTGCTAGCTACTTCTTAACCTTTACTAATGATTTTAGTCGTTATGGTTATGTTTATTTACTTAAACATAAACATGAAGTCTTTGAAACATTTAAGGTTTTTAAGAGTGAAGTAGAACTGCAACTAGGAAAGAAGATTAAAGCTCTTCGATCTGATAGAGGTGGTGAATATTTAAGCCAAGAGTTTAAAGATTATCTAGCTGAGTGTGGTATAGTCCAGCAACTCACATCTCCATATACTCCACAACAAAATGGTGTATCTGAGAGAAGGAATCGTACATTGCTAGATATGGTTCGATCAATGTTTAATCTTACAACTCTTCCCTTATCCTTTTGGGATTATGCTTTAGAAACTGCTGTTCGCATATTGAATATGGTTCCAACTAAGAAGGTTGATAAGACTCCTTATGAAGTGTGGTATGGGAAACCTCCCAACTTGTCTTACTTAAAGGTCTGGGGTTGTGAGGCGTTTGTTAAACGTGACTCTGCTGATAAGCTGCAACAAAGATCTGTTAAGTGTGTCTTCGTAGGATATCCAAAGGAAACTATGGGTTACTACTTTTACTTTCCTCCTGAAAACAAAGTAATTGTTGCTAGGTATGGAGACTTTCTTGAAAAGGATCTCATATCTCATGAATTCAGTGGGAGAGTTTATGATCTGGAAGATGATCAAGAAGATACAACACCTTCTGAAAAAACACTAGCCAACCTCAAGTAGAACCTGAAAGTCTGGGCGTTCCACCTGAGATTGAAGTGGTTCCCATTCGTAGATCCGCAAGGGCTACGCGTGCACTTGAGTGTCTATGTCTCAACGTAGAAGCTGAGGAAAATTTGTTAGGGGATCTTGGTGAACCTGCTAACTATAAAGCTGCCATGATGAGTCCTGAAAAGGAAAAATGGCGAGTTGCAATGAATGGGGAAATGCAATCCATGAAAGATAACGAAGTCTGGATAGAGGTTGACTTACCTCCAAATGCTAAGGTAGTTGGAAGTAAGTGGCTCTTTAAGATAAAGACTGACATGGATGGCAATGCACACACCTATAAAGCTCGTCTTGTAGCTCAAGGTTATACTCAAACCTATGGGGTAGACTACGAGGAGACATTTTCTCCTGTAGCAGACATTAGAGCTATTAGGATTCTTATAGCCATAGTTGCGTACTATGACTATGAGATATGGCAAATGGATGTCAAAACTGCCTTCTTAAACGGTCGCCTAGATGAGGACATCTATATGGCGCAGCCTGAAGGGTTTGTGAATCCAAAGTTTCCGAAGCGTGTATGCAAACTTCAAAGATCCATTTATGGGTTGAAGCAAGCATCAAGGCAATGGAACAAGAAGTTTGATGAAGAAATCAAGAAATTTGGTTTCACTCAAAATCTTGATGAGCCATGTGTGTATCACAAAGCTAGTGGGAGTAATGTTATCTTCCTTGTCTTATATGTCGATGACATATTGATCATGGGAAAAGACATTCCAAGTATGCAAGATGTAAAGTCTTATCTTGGAGAGTGCTTTTCTATGAAGGACTTAGGGGAAGCAGCATTTATTCTGGGAATCAAGATCTACCGAGATAGATCAAGGCGGTTAATTGGACTAAGCCAAAGTGCTTACATTGATAAAATATTGAAGAGATTCAGTATGCAAAATTCCAAGAAGGGATATTTGCCAATGCAAGTTGAACATGGATTAAGTAATAAACTATGCGCGTCAACACCTGAAGAGGTGGCTTACATGAAGAAAGTTCCTTATGCTTCGGCTGTAGGATCTATCATGTATGCTGTGAGATGTACAAGGCCTGATGTGGCGTTTGCACAGAACATTACCAGTCGGTATCAACAGAACCTAGGTGTGAAACACTGGCAAGCTGTTAAGAACATTCTTAAGTATCTAAGGGCTACTAAAGAAATGTTTCTAGTGTATGGAGGAAATCCAGATGCAGAACTTGATGTTACAGGTTTTTGCGATGCGTCATTCCAAACTGATAAAGATGATACGAAGTCTCAGACGGGTTATGTCTTTGTCATTAATGGAGGAGCGTTGAGTGGAAGAGTAAGAAGCAAACAACGGTTGCGATGTCTATTACAGAAGCTGAGTACATAGCTGCTTCAGAAGCTGCGATGGAAGTTGTTTGGATTAGGAAATTCATTTAGGGACTCGGAGTAATGCCCTCAATCGAATTACCTTTAAATGTGTATTGTGACAACTCTGCTGTAATAACATTTGCCAATGAGCCTGGAGTCATGAAGGACGCCAGACATTTTCCTCGTCGATATCACTATGTTCGAGAACAAGTCGACATAGGTGAAATCAATCTACTCAAAGTTCATACAAATGATAATCTAGCTGATCCCTTTACGAAGCCTTTGCCAAAAGAAAAACTTACTGACCATGCTGATGGGATAGGACTTCGTTTAGCTAGTAGTTTCATGCAGATCTGTGATTAGTATTTGGATAAAGGATGTTATGAATAAATATTACTTTAATGAAATAAAATAGTTGTTTATGTTTAATTTTCATTTTCTTAATATTATATCCTATATTTGCATGTTTAATCCATGAATAACTTATGTTATTCTAAATAGTCCGTTGTCAATCAATGATATGGGAATGTCATTGAATTAAGACAAATCTGAGTTTTGGTAGAATATACTTTTAAAGTATATTGATGCGTGGGACATACCAGATTCACATGATATTCAATGAATTGAATATAGGACTCATCCCAACTTTACATGATGATACTTTATGGATCTCTGTCATTAAGTATATCATGAAGTGTTTATCCTCAGACTTGAGATACCAGATAACTGATATGAATGTAGTGCATTTGTGTAAGATAGTCTAACGCTATCCGTAACTGGTAGTTATAAGGGCTATTTTCGGAAGTGTTGCAAAATTCATGAGTTATGTTTGTAGTCAAGAGAATTTGTTCCTTTGAATTTGTTTCAAAGCATAATACTATATTTGGGCCTCTCGTGGGGTTGACAAGATGTTTGTATGGCCATACCCAAGATCTATCTGGAATACGTTCAGATGATTTGGTAATCTTGTTCAATCATATACAACGAGAAACAGAATGTTAACTTATGAAATGACTTGATCCATATTCATAGTTAATGTAGTATTAGTAATAAAAGGATAAGTAAAAATGATGAATCATTAAATGGTTTTTTCCAGGAGACCATACTCGATTCGATCTGGGGGCGTTGGCATGTGAAAGCTAAACTAACCAATGTCATTACTATATTTAGTAATATCCAAGTGGGAGCTGAAAGGTTTTATGGATATTTAAATAATAGTATGTCCAGATTCGAACTCGAGACTTCGGGATTGCACACATTACGTATGAGAATTGATGTATATAATAATATAAATAAAACGTTATTATTATTAATTATTAGTCGCGAAATAAAACATAACGATAGTTAAATAATTAACGAGGTTTTGTTAACGATCGTTAAATATTAACTAGAAGGACTAGAGATGAAATTACAAGTCGGGAAAGTTCTAGAATCCCCTTTGGGGCTTTGGCCGATCGGTTAGGGTGTTCCCAAACACAAACCCACTCAAACTTGTACTCCAAGATATGTTAACTATAAATACAAATCAATGTATTCATTATTGACAAACCTTGGATCACTTTGATAACCTAATTTCTCTCCTTCTCCTCTCTTTCTTGTGTGGCCGGTCGAACATCCCAAACCCCAAGGGTTTCGATTTGCTTAACTCAAGATTAAGTATTTGGTTTTATTTGTGATTCAAGAAACTAGCTTTTCACATCAAATCGCTATTAGTACGTGTGTACAAGAACGAAGAACAAGCACGCTTGAGCTTGTAATCCTTGGTGGTCGACTTTTGTGTTGGGTCGATTTGTATAAACCCTTAATTAGGGTTTTGGGTTTTTGGTTCTTATTCAATCATCGTTTGATTCTTGAATTGCTAAAAGGTACGCACTTTCTTGTTCGGTTAATTACTTACATGTATTATTCCTAATTACTTCCGCTGCATGCTTTGATGATGTTATTTGATTTATATATAATTGTTATGAGTATTAAATTCCAACATCATTCGTTGCTTGATTCTTCTGACTCGGTTTCTTGATGAGCGAATATAGTCTATTGAACAAAATATGTTGTATAACTATGATAGTGTTTATATGTGTTTCTAAAGATCGGGTTCACCATTTATTATTTATATTTTTCTTTCGTATGAATAGTTATTTTGTTTTGGGGTTTGATAAGTTGTTTCATTTGCTTCGTTAGTATTCAATGGAGGTAAAAACGAGAATGATTTGGTATATTATAACTTATTTATAGTTGATTTGTAAAGAAACGGGTATATATGATTGAGTCATTTAATTTTGTTTACTCATAAATTCATACTTACTGAGGGACAAATTCTTACCATCTATCTAGTTTGATCTAATAGTAAGGATTAATCTAAGATTACTAGATAAACATAAGTATATGTTTTTTTCTTGTCTTTTCATCTTTCTTTTTTATTCAATTTTCTTTGTCATTCTTTTTTTTCTCTCTTCATATTCATGTTTTTTTTTTCTTTTTAAATTCATGGATTTTTTTATTTTATTTTTTTATTTTAATTTAATTCGCGTTTATTTTTTTTTAATTTTTTTTAATTCACGTTTTTTTAGTTTGCGTTTTTTTTCTTCGCTTTCATACGTTTTCATCTATTTTCGTCCGTTTTCATACGTTTTTGTCCGTTTTCATATGTTTTCGTCCGTTTTCGTTTGCTTTCATCCGTTTTCATCATTTTTCTTTCGTTTTCATCATTTTTCATCCGTTTTCAGACGTGTTTTTACTCTTTCATATGTTTTCGTCCGTTTTCATACGTATTCATCCGTTTTTGTCCATTTTCGTCCGTTTCTGACTATCACAAGTGATTTTTGTGATATTCATAATATCACTTGTGATTTTCTGAAAATTACAAGTGATATTTTGTTAACATCACTTTTTGATTTTCTGAATATCACTTGTGATTTTCTGAATATCACTCTGTGATATTATGAATATCACTTGTGCTTTTCTGGATATCACTGCATGATATTCTGAATATCACGTGTGATTTTCATGTTACAAAACATTAGTTGAAAATCACCTTGTGATATTCAAAAAATCACTTGTGATATTCAGAATATCACAGAATATCACATAATATCACTTGCGATATTCACAATATCATTTGTGATATTCATAATATCACTTGTGATATTTTGAATATCGCAGAATATCACTTGTGATATTCTGAATATCACTTGTGATATTCAAAAACGTATGAAAACGTCTAAAAATGGCCGAAAACATTTAAAAACGGACGAAAACGTATGAAAACGGACGAAAACGTAAGAAGACGGATGAATATGTATGAAAACGTAAAGACACGTATGAAAACGGACGAAAACGTATGAGTAATGGACGAAAACGGACGAAAACGTATGAAAACGGACAAAAATGTGTGAAAACGGACAAAAACGTATGAAAACGGGCGAAAACGTATGAAAACGGACGAAATTAGATGAAAATGTATGAAAACATACGAAAACGTATGAAAGCGAAGAGAAAAAGCGCTAATTAAAAAAAAAGAAAAAATAGTAATAATGTGGATATAAACAAAAAATGTGAATTAAAAAAATTAAAAAAAAAAAAAAGATAAAAAAAAGTGAATAAACAAGAAAGACAAAAAGACAAGAAAAAAAAACGTGGACTTAGATTTATCTTTTAATTTTAGGTTAATCCTCACCATTAGATCAAACTAGATGGATGGTGGAGATTTGTCCCTTAGTAAGCACCGAAATAAGAGTAAGCATTTGAAAATTTCTCATATATGATAAATACAATGTCTATTTCGGGTATATACCTTTATGATATTTAGTTGGGTAAATATGACATTGTAAGGTTTAAATTGACCACATATCAATATAAAGATTTAAAAACATGACACATAAAATAATATTATTTATAATAACCTTAACACTATCAATGTTGGGCACACTTTACACACAATGACCGATTTATACGAAGTAAAATAGAGAAACAGACACCTATACAAACTTTAAACTATTACTAAAAGCTTCCAGATACAAATTTTGTATGACTACACTTATATCTTTAATCGATCTATGATCATACTATGCATCTTTATGAATTGCGTTAAAATTATAGAGAATAAGTTACTATTTGGTAGTGTTTGGAAGTCATATTATAAAATAGATAGACTATATATTAAACTTTTATAACGGGTTACAATAAGATGGCAGGCAAACGGGCAACAAGCTGTGCCGCAACCCTCTTTTGAATGGCAAAATCAATTCTACTAAAAATGAAATTTTGTGACTTAGGGGTCGCAGAATTACTTTGCACAACCCGTTGAACCCTAGTCAAAAACTCCACAGCTGCCGAAGCTAGGAACCCAATACGTGTTGATTCTCTAAACAAGCTTTCTCGTGTTTAGCAACTTTGCTCGATTCCGCTTTCAACGCCGCTTGTCCCGCAACAAACCCATTGTCCCTTAGCCCAACAAGAGGGGACACTCCGGTAAGATCCACACAAGCATGTTTCCCCCTGGCCCATCCAAACACAAGTATATCAGCTGGCCGTAAAGTAAACCTCCCTTCAAGCGGATCTGTCAGAAAGTTCACGGGGGCTTCTTTTTTAGAAGAAATTCCTGCTCTTTTAAGAACATAATATAGAACATCCCTAACCAAATCATGGCTGTATCTGAAACCCGGTAACTCCTTGCAATGGACCGTATGCTCGCCAAAGGAATCTAAACAAACCTTGCGGCAGACTGGGCAAGGCTCATCAGCCGAAAACAGAGGGATCATTAGCCGGTACTTAAGGATAGTCCGGTACTCCAGGGCCGACATATGTTGGCCTAGCCCTTCAATGGGGATAACCGTCAAGAAATCTTGAGCATGAGGAGCTCGGATACATTCAAACACCGCTTTTTGCCAAGGAGATAAATCAAACTTCTCTCCCAAACTCCGGACGATTCCACTAAAAAGGGCACACGCCAAAACATTTTGGGGTTTAGGTGGGGCGGTGTCCTTGTTAGAGAAACCGCTAAGATCGAAATAAGGAAGGGACATGCGCAAGCGATCCATTGCATACCCATAATCAGAGTCAACCCCATCAATACCACATCCCCGAAGAATGTGATCCTGCAAACTCCAAGATTGCGCCCTCGAGGATATAATAGTATATTTGTCATTTAACATTCAAGACAACATACAATTTAATGCTGCAGTGCGTGCTTAAAACTTGCACCTGATCATTTAAAGAAATCTGGTTTGGGTGAAATTTTTATAAAGGGAATAGTTAGAGGCGAGTCACCAATACTTTTTGGTGGATTAAGGGGGTGTGAGCAGGTGCAATGATTGCTAGTTCATTGTTCTTGAAGTCTTTTTTCCAAGTTTCCATGTATTTAATGAACAACATAAGAAAGGATTTATCTGTTTGCATCTAAACGTGAACGCCACTCACGCTTACCAGGCTCCAAGTAACGTGGCTGACCCAAATTAAATCATCATATTAAGAAAAAAGTTTAACAGATAAAGAAGAATGCATGGTGAAATTATATTATAACTAAATATGGAAGTATGAACATATACTTACATTTGTTTCGGATTTGGTCAGCTCTGCTCATGCACATAATTGCATCTATGAGAAACCGAGAGCATAGAATCAGTCTTCAGAAGTTCACATATAACATCATAAACGCTTTTTTGATACTTCCTGGTTGCAAGCTTCTCCAACCACCACCACAATCGTCATTGTATTCGTCCCTCTCCTGCAGTAAAATGCCAAAACATATCATGGTTAACAAAACCCCATTAGATAAAGTCACAACCATTCAAAGTTAGATTTAGTTACATATAAATAATCCAAGCAGATGGAGTAAATTAGCAAAGCTAGATATAAACATGAATTCAAATAGAAAGGTAGCATATAATCTTAGAGCATGTCTAACCGTTACCTGTAATACAACATCAATTTATGATTCCTTCTGATGTGACAGTTTTTCAGTCTAATAAAAATCATGAGAAGAAGGTTAGGATTAGATTTATGTTCTTGGTCAAACAGTGGATGAGTCAAAGATACACAATTTTTTTCAGAAATCCATACCGTCTTCCATAACGTCTTCATATTAGCAAATCCAATAATTTCACCCTGAAATTTTCAATAGAACCAACAGAATTTCACAAATAAAACAAAAATCACTCAAGATAATTTAAATTTTCATTATATAATACTGATAGGAAGTTTTTACTTAGTACCTCCCCAAAACCGTTTATAAGGTAATCAATGACGAGTCTAAAGGGTTTAAGATCCATTGTGTCTATAGATTATTCACATGATCATTAAGAAGTTCACTGAAGGGGTATTTGGATCATACTGAAGATGTAATAAACTAATGTTCCAATTTTCTAGTGAACACTTTCGAAACCTGTTGGAAAGTATGAAAGCTAAAATGCTATTTCAGGGGTTAAAATATAGGTTTGGTTTGACTTCATGCCTTTGTCTTTATCCTGTTACATCGTGAAAAACTTGACTCGAGCCAAGATGCTTTAAAATTGCTTAAACTTTTTTTTTATAAAAAATGTATACTTGCCGGGAGTCATGAGTTTGTCACTGATTTAATTAAAAAAGAAGTCATAGATAAAGTTGTTAACATGAACATCAATACAATAGTTACACGGAGCCCGGTTTTACGCCATCTTCCTAAAACTTCATTATGCAATTGTTTCCTGTGTAAAAAAGCACCACTACAACAGATATGGCATTTGCTAATAGAGAAAAAGTGTCGGGATAAGCATAAAAAGGTGTCACCAAAGATATATTAACTTCTCCTTCACATATAATAAGTGTGAGCATAAGTTCCGACGGTAAAAGTCTACGGTAACACACCTATCCTGACACATAATATGTCTATACAGGTTTAGGATCTTTGTCTACACAAAGTTTGTGTCAGTAAAACACAAACATATATTTGCAAACACTATTCATACCACTAGCCATACATAACTTTTCCAAATAAGAACTTCCAGTCTATGCATCCAAATATCATACAGAGACATCATACAAAACTCATTATCTATTCAGAAATTATTTTCCTTACATAAATCATTATCCAGCACACACGAGCATTACATGTACTTAATACCAAATTTTGTCCAGTAGCACAAGTAAAATGAGATAATCTGCACAAGACAATGGTTCTCAAGAATTGGGATCTCTCCTGTCACCACCATTTGTAGATGGTGAATCATCATTTTTTCTGATGTTGCGGCCCCTTTATTTCAAGTTTCTCCAATGTTGCTGAAATATTGTAAGCTATAAAATGCATAAGAAATAACACCAACGTCCTTAACAGACATTCTTTGTCAAGGATTGATATTGTATAGACACGAATAATCAAAATAACTCTTTGATTGATAATAGGAAAATAGCTCAAAACCTATTACATGTTATACAATACTTTGTATGTGTTTGTGATAGTGATGTTTAACCTCTTGCTAAACAACCTCTATTTATACATGTAATGCTCTCTTAATGGCACATTATCTCTTTGTTAGGTATAATGGGTATAATGGGTCACTAACTCTCTTAATGGCACATTATCTCTTTGTATGGAATATGACATAGATGATGACTGTGATTCTAGAAGAACTTAGAATTCTAACAATCACCCCCGAATCTCTAAGTCCTTCTAGAGATGTCTTTGATTCCGATCAAGCTCCGCATTTTCTTGAACTTGATTCGAGCCAATGGTTTCTTGTTTTTCTGATATACAATTTGGTTGATTATTGGGTTTGGACTTGTTGGATTTATTTTTATTTTGGGCTGACTTTGACCTGGATCCACTAGACAAACCGGATCCACCCGACCCGCTTGATTACCCAGATCCACTTCGAATAAAAACCTTATCCTGGTTATTACTTCCCCACTTTCCCTTCATCTCTCTCTTCCAATCTCCTGAACCAGAAAAACCACCGGAACCACCACTTGTGTTCCTGCCACCACCACTCGATCCACTACCACCATTAGATCGAGTAAATAACAACCTTTGACCACCGGCACCATTACTCGATCCGGCACCATACCTGCCACCATTAAACGATCCACCACCACCACTCACACGAGTAAGCATCAACCTCTGCTGCTCGTCTCCACCTTCATCACAACGTATCCGCTCCTCGTACGCCTTCAGACGACCTACAACATCTTCGAATCCCACCGAGTTTAGATTGAGCACCTGCTCGAGAGAAGCAACAAGATGGATAAGCAACAAGATGGTCTCGGTCTCGTGCATACAGGCTACCGTGGTTGTTTCGACCTCCTTCACCCTCACCGGTGTAGGTCTACCTGTATCTTCAACGTCTGACATGTCATAGTTGTACACCGGTATCCTTCTTGATCACCAGGTACAAGTTCAAAGCCCCTTTTTCTCAAGCTCTGATACCAATTCAAGGATTGATATTGTATAGACACGAATAATCAAAATAACTCTTTGATTGATAATAGGAAAATAGCTCAAAACCTATTACATGTTATACAATACTTTGTATGTGTTTCTGATAGTGATGTTTAACCTCTTGCTAAACAACCATATTTATAACCTTCTTGGAACCAACATGCTCTTGGTTCTATAATAGGAATTAGGTATAATGGGTATAATGGGTCACTAACTCTCTTAATGGTACATTATCTCTTTGTATGGAATATGACATAGATGATGACTGTGATTCTAGAAGAATTTAGAATTCCAACACTTTGAACTTTACGCTTTCCCCGTGATAGATATTTGTCACTTCTGTGCACCTTTATGCTTTCCTCGTTTTAGCATGTATTTGGTCCATTTTATGGTCCCTTTCAGTCTCCTAATATCAACACATAAAAAAGGATAATCCATAAGCTACATAATGCAACCATCTGATGAAAGTAGTGAAGATTGCAACACAAAATTACATGTACAAACATCTAACCTGTGACATATATTGTAAAATTTTCACAAACCAAAACAAGTTTTAAAACAACAGGCCACAAAGCTGAGCTATAATCAAGTAATAATTCATACTCCTCTTCTTAATCAAGTAATAATTTACACTTTCGCTCAATTAATTAGTTATTCGGATAATTGGACCAATAATTGGCTTAAAAAAAATACCAACATGCAACAACGAACTAACTAGTTTAGAAGCATGCAAGTGTAAAATGGACATATGTTTTTTATTGCATGGTCAAATGATAGAAGACTACTTGAGGCAGTCAATCTCCAAGAATAGAGAAAGGAACAAGAGACTTTTGAGCCAATTTTCTGATATATTACTTCATGCAAAATTACAATATAAATACTAATAGAAAGCTAAACCACTAAGCTAAACTTTAGGAACAAAACTTGACTGGAAATGTAAACGTGGGTAACTAATGCAACTGTGGAAAACCACTTCTTAATTTCTCCTAAATGCATTCATGCTACGTAGAGATCATGGAGTCATGTATCAACTGCTTAAGACTTGGTCTTCACCTTCATGCACGTATCAATACCCCCATCTTTAAAATGGACCTTGTCCTCAAGGTCCGGCATGGTGGTAGTACTCGATAGTTGATATGCCCCACGGGGGGTCTATTGTTGGGGTGACAATGGTGTCGGTTCCAGGTGGTGTGTCCTGTGGTGTCAGTTCCGGGAAATCCTCGTTATCAATGAGAAGCAAAAACTGGGGAGGGTTGCACTTGTGACCCTTAAAAAACTTTTCCGGACATCGAAAACAAAGTCCCTCGGCTCGACGCTTTTGCAATGCTTCAACGGATAGACGGATTAATGGTAGGGTCTGGTTTGGTTTATTAGGTGCGGGTAAGGATAGGGAGGTTTGTTGGTTCGATGTTACAGGTGTCAATAAAAGAGGAGTTGATGGGTTAATATTATGTGATGGTAGGGTGGTTTGTTGCGGGGTGTCGAGCGTTGGGGTATGGAATTGACGTGGTTGAAAAGTGGGTGTGGCAAGGTTAATTTTTTCTTCTACTAACTTTGCTAAACCATACGCTTGGTGAAGGGTTTAGGGATTTTGTAATGAAATCTCGTTTTGAATGTCGGAACGGAGGCCCGAAAGAAAACAATTAAGTAAGGCATCACGAGGTAAGCCAACAACACAATTACTAATTCTTTCGAATTCAGTTTGGTAGGCGGATACGGTGGTCGTTTGTTTTAGTTTAAACAAGGTGGCTTGATGGTTTTCGTATGATGAAGGACCAAAACGGAGTTCATGGGCTCGTGAAAATTCAGCCCAAGTACCAAGCAGGTTGTTATGCTCAAGATGTTTGTACCAACTTAACGCGTCTCTGGTAAAGTAAAAAACAGTGAGTGTGACTCGTTGAGCGGGTAGGATGGAGTAATCCTCAAAGTAATTGTTAGCTTGGAAGATCCAATCTAACGGGTTTGAGCCGTCAAAATTTGGTAGGAATATTTTTGGTGGCCGTGGTTGGTTATGTGGTGGCGGGGGTGGGGGTGGCGGCGGCGGTGGGGCTTGGAGAAAGGTCGTCATGCTATTGACAAGGGCATCGACTTTTGCATTTAGGGCTGATAATTGATCTTGGAAACTTGTGGGATCGTCATTTGATGTGTCTTTACGGGGAGCCATGGTGAGATCGATAATGAAAGCACCAAATGATAGAAGACTACTTGAGGGAGTCAATCTCCAAGAATAGAGAAAGGAACTACGTAGAGATCATGGAGTCATGTATCAACTGCTTAAGACTTGGTCTTCACCTTCATGCACGTATCATCAAAATTAATAGATTATTGTATTTATTACCGCGGCCCAACATTTGTGACCTACTTTTTGACTTTTAAGCCTAATGACCCTTCTGCCAAGATTATTGACCTCACAAATATTTTTACATCAAAAATCAATGACCTACATCTGAAGTTATAAAAAATGAAAATTCGAATTGCAATATACTGAGGCACAAATAGTCATATAGTAATAGTACTTACATTTGATGCCACAAAACTGATAGTTTACCCAAAATACTGCATCATTCTCTAACTATCTGTAATGATAAATACTTATCATTTATACCATGATGATGACATAAAAGGTAATACATGATGGATTAATTATACAATCAAACTACATCAAGAATTGCAATGCAATACATAATGCAATAAAATGTCACAATGTTAACAAACAATAAAAGCAGCAAGTGATGAAGACTTACTTCATTGCTGATCTGATCACGAGGTATGAACTTGAGACCAGAAAGCATATTCTTTAAACTAATAATATATCCTTCAATTAAAAAACAACGCTGCAAGACATGTAAATCAACTAGTTGTGAATGCATATGAACAATTCTGAATGCATATGAGCTGCTAAACATAGTTAGCATGCACTTCTACAAGGAATGGTGGCATACCTTGAGCTCATCGTTAGTAAGCACTTTTACAGCTGCGAGCTATTATGAATGCATATGAGCTACAAAACGTGTTGTAACCATTAAAGCGCATTAGATTATATAATGTATGCAATTTCCATACCATATCTATATCACAATATGAAATAAGAAGGACCAGTTCTCTTCACAAAATCAAACTCTCTACCTCTATACCCTTGCATTCCAGTCATTGATGAGAGATATTAAGAGCTTCAAAAACCAAGGATTCACAGTTCTGTTTGAAATTTACCGAGCTATGTAAACTAATTTGTTCCTGATGACGTATAGTCCGTACTCGGGTCACGAACCCGACCAATGAAAGCCACTAACGAGCCCATTACGCATGGGCTAATCCAATAACGGTTGGGGCTCACGAAAGCCGAAGTCCAAAGCTATTTATTGAATAAGATATCAGATACCTCCTAACTTTGGAGATAATCATTTACCAACCAACTTAGGTGGGATACGCCGAAGGTTGGGGAACACGAAACCAACAAGGATTTCGTGTGTATATAAAGGGACCCCATCCCTCATTAAAGGTACGATCTAAACCCTAAACTCTCCATTAACCCTAAAACCGATTACTTACTCTCACACCGGAGGATAATCGTGGGAGACAATCCCACGATAAGCCTAACAGTGTTTTCTGTTTACTTAGTGCGCAGGTCTCCAGCATCAAGATTCAATTGGTACGAGAACCGGAGTCCAAACTAGGAACGCCCAACTTTTGTATCAACAAGTGGCGCCATCCGTGGGACCATCACTAAGAACTAAGAACTAGAATGACAAAGCAGGGAAATCAGCGATCGCAAACTGACCTTACAGGAAAGAAGCCGCACAGCGGATCAGCCTCTAAGCAGACATCTGGAACAATCAATGTCGCTAAAAACCAAGGATCAGGCCTAGACCTGGTCTTCCCTACACTGGAACCACGCTCGGGGACAACCCAGGCCATTACAACCACCACTAGCGCGGCAGATCTACTGTGCACCGTTTTTACCACTCCCCTCCAATCAGTGCTAGAAACTGACCTCACAAAGGCACCAGATGCACCGGACCGAAACAAGGGCCTAGTGGTAGAAACAGACACCCCTGCTCTAGAAGGGGTCGCGCCGGAACTAACACCGGGTGATTTCGTATCTCAAAATTATGAAACTTTGGCCGCTCTCATGCAAGAGGAAGCAAAAAAGAGGTCGAGTCGGAGCCTGCAAGCCCGACTTAATTTCGATACAGAATATGAGACATCTCCACCACGTTAGCAGAGAGAGAAGCGCGGGAGGGATAGTCGCCGACCCCCAGTGTTTAACAGGATTGGGAGGAGAGTTGAGAACGATGAAGCAGCGGACATGCAATACCTTGGGGAACACGAGGAAGATGGACGGCGTACCAATGTCCACGCTATACTTGGTAGCCGCAGGGTCCACGACAGACTGGGACGACGGTACTCCCCAAGTGAAAGCCCTTCAAGTGGGAACTCTGAGGACAGTCGGCGCAAGCGCCGAAAAATGGAAAACTCGTCCTCTAGCAACTCTTCGGACAACGAGGACAGCGAAACCGGACACTGGAAGTCCAGGAGGAAGTATCGCGACCAGGAGGAAGAAGACATGTCCCTTCCGTGGCGTCGCCAAAAAGTAGATGCGTTCACTCGGCGCATCAGCGACTTCTCAGAGAATAAAAGGAGGCGCATGCCCGCCAATGTGAAAACCTATGATGGAACAGGTGATCCAGACGATCACCTAAAAATTTTTGAATCAGCCGCTACCATCGAAAACTGGCCACAACCTGTGTGGTGCCACATGTTTAATTCCACACTAGTAGGAAACGCGCGGAACTGGTTCAGTAAGCTTCCACGCAGAAGCATTGGCGGCTTTGAAGAGTTGCGGAAGGCGTTTCGCCTGACCTTTACACAAAGGAAAAAGTGCGCTAAAAACCCTGTGGAACTCGCTAGAGTTAAACAGCGCCAAGGGGAATCCACAAGTGCTTATGTGGAGCGCTTCAAAGATGAGTGCATACAGGTTAAGGCATGCCCAGAAGTACTGAAGATCTCAGGGTTCATGAATGGGATCAATAACCCAGAACTCATCAAAAGGCTGAATGACAAAATCCCCCAAACATTCGATGAGCTGATGAAGCGCACAAGGTCCTTTATCCAAGGAGAAGCCGCCGCGACAGATAGCAAGAAAGGTTACTCAAACTATAGGTCACAGGAATAACCTCGGAGACAATCCATTGACCAGAGTAGGAACCGAAACAAGAACTACCGCGGACAGGGGAATGGACGGGATAACGACAAGTATACCCCGCTCACAAAGACCCCAAAGGAGATATTCGCAACGGAAGGCGCGAAATTCCCAAGACCCCCACCAATGCGCACTCCAGAAGAACGGCGCGTGGGGAATGGATATTGTGACTACCATGCACAGAAGGGCCACACCACCAATGAATGTGTCCAACTGCGCCAACTCATCGATAAACTAGTGAAAGAGGGAAAATTGGACCATTTAGTTAAAAACATCAAGGAGGGGAAGGATAAGCAAAAGATGGGGAACAAGAAAGAGGCACCCAAGGACAAAGCTGATACCATATACATGATACAATCATGGCAGCGGATGACTAGACAGAAAATCAGCCAAAAGTTCTCCCGCGGCAACGAAATATCTTTTCCCACCTTAGCTGCGGACAACGTAGTGGTGGAGCCGCTCACCATTGAGATCAATGCAGGGGGTCACGATATCCATTGCATGTATGTTGATGGAGGAGCGTCTGCGGATATTATGTATGAACACTGCTTCAAGCGACTGCGACTTGAGATACGCAGCCAACTAAGCCCAGCCACGACGACATTGACTGGTTTCACAGGCAAAAAAATTAGCCCATGGGACAAGTACGCCTGCTAGTCAATGTAGGAAATAAGGAGCATTCGACAACAGCCTGGATGACCTTTATGGTAATCAAATCCCCTTCGCCATACAATGGCATTATTGGAAGACCAGGGATATCCGCTATACGAGCTGTGCCATCTATAGCACATGGGATGCTTAAATTTCCATTGGAAGGAGGTATTATTACTCTTTACAATGCCACTGTAGCACCTAGAGAATGTAACACAGTTACATGCGAGACGTCCGGCAATTCAGAAAAGCGCGCACCTAAAGTATCAAACCTGAAGGTGGCAATTCATCCTGAATATCCAGATCAAGAGGTATCCGTAGGAGGATCGCTGTCGGAGAACGACATGGCAGCCGTGTGCGCACTCTTGCAAAAGAACCTGGATATCTTTGCATGGGAACCAAAGCACATGACCGGTGTACCACGCTCGATCACAGAACACAAGCTGAGAATCCAACAAGGATACTCACCAGTACGCCAGAAGAAGCGCGGTCAAGCTCCAGAGCGCGGGCAAGCAATTCTGGCGGAAGTACACAAACTTGTGGACGCAGGTATCATGCGAGAGGTCTATTACCATGACTGGCTTTCCAACCCAGTGATGGTCAAGAAAAGCGATGGTACTTGGAGGATGTGCGTGGACTTCACAGATCTCAACAAGGCATGTCCACAAGACTGCTACCCGCTACCGGAGATAGACTGGAAGGTAGAGTCTTTGTGTGGATACCCACTTAAATGCTTCCTAGACGCATACAAAGGATATCACCAAATCCAGATGGCTAAGGAAGATGAGGAAAAAACGGCCTTCCACACAAGCCAAGGCGTCTATTGCTACACTAAAATTCCCTTTGGCTTGAAGAACGCAGGCGCCACCTACCAACGACTGGTGGATAACGCATTTGAGAAATAGGTGGGCCGCAACCTAGAGGTTTACGTTGACGACCTGGTCATAAAAAGCCACACTGAGGATGAATTGGTGCGTGACATAGAGGAAACGTTTAAGACTCTACGAAATATCAACATGAAGTTAAATCCTAAGAAATGCACTGTTGGCACTACAGAAGGCATGTTCCTTGGATATTTGATAGAGCCCGAAGGCATCAAACCGTGTCCAAAAAAACTAAGGCGGTCATCGAACTTCCTTCACCGCGCACGTTGAAGGAAGTCCAATCACTCAATGGAAAACTGGCCGGTCTAAATAGATTCTTGTCCAAATCAGCAGACAAATCACTTCCTCTTTTCAAAACACTCAAGAAGTGTATAAAAAGGGAGATTTTCGCTGGACTACGGAGGCAGAGGAAGCCTTTATACAGCTTAAACAACACATGGCAGCGCTTCCCAAGCTAGTCGCACCTCGACCAGGGGAAGAATTAATTATGTACTTATCTGCGACTCATGGAGCAGTCAGCGCGGTGCTGCTGACGGATAGGAACTCAGTACAAACACCTGTGTATTTTGTAAGCAAAACGCTCAAGAAAACGGAGGTTAACTATAGCGCAATGGAGAAGTTGGTCCTAGCATTGGTATTCGCCGCCAAAAGGCTGCGCAGGTACTTCCAAGCGCACCCAATAGCGGTAATTACAGATCAACCTATCAAGCAAATCATCTCCAAACCTGACGCATCAGGACGACTACAGAAGTGGAGCGTGTTGCTAGGTGAGCACAATATCTCCTACAGACCACCTACTGCAGTAAAAGGGCAGATACTAGCAGATTTCATCATCGAAAAACCAGACATTGATGATGCACCCGCACCTAGCAAGAAGGAACTGCAAGATCCATGGATCTTATTCACGGATGGATCTTCATGCGTGGATGGGTCAGGAGCAGGCCTCATACTCACAAGTCCGGAAGGAATGGAATTCACTTATGCACTGTGTTTTGAATTCACAGCGACAAACAATGAGGCAGAGTATGAAGCCCTAATCGTCGGACTACGCATTGTAGCTCGAATGGGTGTACGCAACCTGGAAGCAAATGTGGATTCCCGGCTAGTAGCCAACCATGTGTTGGGCGAGTACGTGGCTAAAGAGGAAAACATGATCCAATACCTTGACAAGACCAAGTCACTAATCCAAAGTTTCGACAGGTTTACAATCAAGCAAGTTCCTAGAGGGGAAAATCGAAAGGCGGATGCACTAAGCAAGATTGCATCCACAAGCTTTGCCCACCTGTCAAAACAAGTGTTGGTGGAAACGTTGAAGAGCAAGTCCATCTCAGAGATGGAAATATCCACGGTAATAGAGGAGGAAGGTCCTACGTTGATTACACCAATAATGGAATTCATAAGCAAGGGCGTATTGCCCCAAGAGCAGAAGGAAGCCCGAAGAATACGGCGCACATCACAGAGGTTTGAACTTCGAGATGGTATACTATATCGACGCTCTTTTCTGCAACCATGGCTCTGCTGTGTCGGCCGCCTGCAAGCAAATTATGTACTCCGGGAAATCCACGCTGGTTCCTGCAGCATGCATTTAGGACCGCGGTCCATAGTGGCGCGCGCTTTACGGTCAGGATATTACTGGCCCACCATGCACCGCAATGCGCGGGATTTAATAAGAAAGTGCGGTGACTGCCAGGTTCACAGACCCGTCCCACGCCAACCACAACAGGAGCTAACACCTATCACGGCGCCATGGCCAATCTACAAGTGGGGTATCGACATTGCAGGTCCCTTCCCTGTTGCAGCAGGAGGATTGAAGTTCCTCATAGTAGCCATAGATTACTTTACCAAGTGGATCGAAGCAAAGGCGGTTGTAACAATTACTGGTAATCAGGTAAAATGCTTTGTTTGAGAAAATATTGTATGCCGCTTTGGACTACCAGGGGAAATCATCTCGGACAACAGGAAACAATTATGTGACAACCCTTTCAAGGACTGGTGCGAGAAGTTAAATATCACACAACACTTCGCATCAGTTAAACACCCACAAACCAACGGCTTGGTGGAGCGTGCAAATCGAAGTCTGGGTGAAGGAATTAAGGCACGTCTGGACAAGCACAAAGGAAGGTGGGTAGAAGAACTATCGCATGTTCTGTGGGCACACCGCACTTCAATTAAAACTAGCACGGGAGACACTCCCTTTTCTCTAGTCTATGGGACAGAGGCCGTCATACCATCCGAAATTGGGATGCCAACTATTCGCACTGCTGAAGTCAATGTTGCAACCAATGACGATGAACGGCGCATCGACTTAGACCTGTTGGAAGAAAGACGCGAGCGCGCAACTATACGTGAAGCGAGATCCAAGGCAAATATGAAGGGATACTACGATGCTAAAGTGCGGAGTGTTTCATTCAGACAAGGAGAATTTGTATACCGCGCCAATGATGCAAGCCACGCAGAAGATACTGGAAAACTTGGACCGAAGTGGGAAGGACCCTATGAGGTTACTGAAGCATTAGGAAAAGGCGCGTACAAGCTACGAGACATGGATGGTCGTGAACTACCACGCACATGGAACATTTGCAATCTTAAGCGATGTTATCTCTAGGAATGGCTATGGCCCAGCACACGGACATTCCCGCACTCTAGTGAAGTGCCCAATAAATTTCCGTGTATTTACATTTTTGTTTTATTTAGGCAAATGTCTTATTTATGTTCTTTCACAAAAACTTGCAAGTATTAATAAAACGCCGCGGTTTCTAGCTAACTCCGCGACACATTTAAATTTGTTACTTCTATATATTTTATGTCTTAACATTTCTTATCTTTTGCCTACATGGCGTGCATGCACTTAATAAACCCACGATGGTAAAAGGATGAGTAAACCTACTAAATAACTCATTGAGTAAGAGGGTTGCAAACCCATCAACAGTGGGTCACGTATCCTTGTTAAACACCTTATTCTCAATACGTTGGAATAAGTTAGGTGCACATCCCACGATGGATGCGCAGCAATGCATACTATGCGCGTTTAACAAATTAGGAATCAAGACACTTGGCTCCTTACTATGATATCTGCAGTACGCTGCGTACAATAACATACACGACTATGTTAGTAATACTTAAAAATTTTATAAGTATGATAATTGATACATACTTATGAACATCAACGATCAAATCGCGCTTATACAACAGTTTGCTTCTTAGACAATACGCACGTTTTTCATGGAAAGACAAGTAACTAAGTACACATATTATAAGTCGCAACAACATTCAACAAAAGTAATATTTCATTAAGTACCATGCGTTCTTACAAAATGATATTTACAATACAAGCTACTATCTACATACTCCTACAACGTCTAAGAGATGAACTCCCAACACAGCTTGCAGCGTCCCCAATCTCATTCAGCTTCTTCAATAGGTCGGAGTCTTTAGAGATACCGTGGCAACACTAACCGGTATCCCGTCGACTGGAGATGAGCTACCAATCAAAAAATGGCCTTACCTTTAATCCATTCTTTTTTGGCAAGTCTTGTAGCATGCGCTTCCAACACTTGCTTTAAAGGCACTTCCTTTTCCAGGGTGAAGGGATTCAAGATATCGCGGGGGCGGGCAAACACAGGCACTTGAAGTTGGGATTCATCATGTTTCAAAAAATAGTCAACCTGCGCTTCCGCATTTTCAGCGCGATGCCGAGCTAAGGTCAGCCCCTCCATAATGACCCCTATGGGATAATCCTGGTCGTGCTCCAACTCAGCAATAAGAGGAAGCTCCAATAACTTCATCTTCTCCATAGCAGCCACTAGGTCATCGTATGAATGCGCATTATATAACCGCACCTTATCACAGGCACCTTCAAGAATCGACCTCATGAAGCTCCTCACAGCCTTCTTTTCTTACCTCCCGCCAACGCCGCACTAAAAACTCCCCCAAAGCGCTACTCCGCGACTCCAAGGTGTGAGGGCAGAAGTCGCACCATGGCCAATGAGCCACCTCGGCCAGCGATAGTAGACAGGAGTTGGGGATATAACTCCTCATCATACTCCAGCCGAAGCTTATGCTAATTCATCTCCTAGGCCCCCAATGAACTGCTCATAGTGGCACCAAAATTTTCCAACTGCGAGACCAACTCTTCCTTTCCCTTCTCAAGATACTTCAACGCCCAGAGACACGAATCCTTATACCCCAATGACACAGCATGCTCCTGATTTATTTGACCCAGCAGCATCATTTTTTCTTCTGCAAGCTTTTGGGCGTACAAGCTCAGGCCCTCTGCTTCAACCTTGGCACTAGCCAACTGCGCCTCCAGCAACGCAATTTGTTGATCTTTTTGAGCGCTCTGGCTGCTTTCTCCAAAGTGCTTGGCCTTTAGCTTCTCCACCAGTGAAGCTTGATGCGCAGCCGCCAGCACCAACTCTTCAACAAGCTGGTCCATTGGCGCATCCCCAGCCGCCAATGGTTCAGTGCTTTGGCTGTGTGGTTCGGAAAACACAGAGCGTACAGAACTATCTCTGGGGGGCGACTCCGCAGAGTGTTCAAACCTGCACACAAGAAAGGGAATTAGTAATTGTTTCTCACATAAACAGGGGATGCGCAAAAAACTTTGATGACATTACTTACTGTAGACCAGTGGTATCAGCCGAAGGGAGAGGCGACGCAACGTCACTGGATGACGATTCAACAACTAGGACCACGGGTCGCTTCTTTCTCGATGAGCTCGCGCCATCACCTCCAAGTGATCTCTTGCGCTTCAACCCTTGGTCCTCTTCCTCCTCTTCTTCCATGTGCTCCGCCACTCCTACTTGGGACGGCTGCACTAATGGGGTAAGCACCCTAGAGCTTGGCATACTTTGCAGTGGGGTCGCTTCCAGTGCGACAGATGAGCTAGCCCCCGTTTTTCCCATTTCCATTTCTAGGGTACACCCTGCTGTAGCCACTAGAATGGGCTCTTCCCCCTCTCTCAGCGGGCGCGCCCCTACATTAGTTTGGCGCGGCTTCGCCAGTTGCACGACACCGAATAGGTCCATTTTTTACGCAACAAAAAACAAACAACAAAACAGATTACAACAAGTACAAGGACGAAAGGAAAAAGATCACAGTAATATAGCACAACGGAATGAAAAAGGACGAGCACCCACCCTGGCCATCCGCGCCTAAGAAGATTGGAATCTCATCAGGTCTACCAAAATAATTACGGCTAATGCCCATGTGCACCAAAAATTCCTCGGGGTAGGAACTGATGGGGATGCGATTGGTGTTTATTGTATCCGCATCCTCTGCACTTTATAATCCAGGGAAGGGGTGCTCATCCTTTGGCAGTGAACCCTGGGTGTAGAAGTCAAAGCGCCAGGGGAAGCACGTATCATCGACCCAGAAAAAGGTCTCTCTCCAATTCCTAAGCGCGTCTAATTTTTAAGTATAACACTGAAGTCGCCCAACGCGCTTAGCGAATGATACCCACCCCTTTGACCATGTTGTGTGGTAAAACGTGCGGAACAGGTGGATAGTCGAGTTAATTGCCAGTAAGCGGCAATTGACCTCGAACTTGGTAATTTTAGCTGCACCTATGCAATGCAGCTGGGATATATACAGACGGTAGTAGTTTAACACGTCGCTCAAGAATAAAGATATGGGCACACGTTGATTCGAAAAATCAAAAAAACGCGTGTATACCTCTACTTTCCCTTCGGGGAAGTCCGCAATTGACGCATGCGCACCCGGAACTTCCAGATGCACCGCGAGGGGAATTTAATAATCAGAGGCGAACTCTAGAAGTTCGTCCTCAATTATGTCAGACGTGAAATCAGTTAAACCACGAACCATGGTTTAGTTTTTATGGCGCACGCGCGTTTACCTTTGGAATAGTAAGAGTTTTCTGGGTTGCAAGTTGGAGGTTTATTAACAATGGCGATTTTTTTTACTGTGATACACACAGTAAAAGAAATGCAGACGGTCATATAGTCTTCGTTATCCACGTGATGTACGACACGTGGATCCCACTAACTCTGAATAAGTGGCTAGGATATGTTGAGATGACAAGGGGGCAGTTACTTTCCCCCGAATTACGAGGCATTCATTTGAAGATATTTGGACTAGATTAACTGTATATTCTTCAAGGCAGGAAAATTCTCCGCTACGCTATGAGGAATTTAAATGCTACAGTTCTTAGTCAAGCATCCGCAGTTAGTCACTGCGCATACTAGACTGGGGGGACATGATGACGTATAGTCCGTACTCGGGTCACGAACCCGACCAATGAACGCCACTAACGAGCCCATTACGCATGGGCTAATCCAATAACGGTTGGGGCTCACGAAAGCCCAAGTCCAAAGCTATTTATGGAATAAGATATCGGATACCTCCTCACTTTGGAGATAATCGTTTACCAACCGACTTAGGCGGGATACGCCGAAGGTTGGGGAACACAAAACCAACAAGGATTTCGTGTGTATATAAAGGGGACCCCATCCCTCATTAAAGGTACGATCTAAACCCTAAACTCTCCATTAACCCTAAAACCGATTACTTACTCTCACGTCGGAGGATAATCGTGGGAGACAATCCCACGATAAGCCTAACGGTGTTTTCTGTTTACTTAGTGCGCAGGTCTCCAACATCATGATTCAATTGGTACGAGAACCGGAGTCCAAACTAGAAACGCCCAACTTTTGTATCAACAGTTCCTGAAACCAAAAGCACATTCCCACATAATTTTATTGAATGAAAACACAGAGAACATTATATAAACCAATAATTTTTCATATCGTTATTTATATAGAAATCAATCAGTTTCAAACGCATTCGCCATATGTGCAAAGAAACTAAAAAAATGTTCTCAAAAATTGACTGTACAAGTAACACTTTGTCATGAACAAATATGGTAAAATTTAGGAAGAATGAACTATTCAGTACCTCTCAACTTTCATGTACAATTTTGATAGCGCATCATAAAGAATCTTGGCAGCAGGAGGTCGAGGCAATGAGCCAAGAAGTATTTTAAGGGGTGTTTTGGGCCTATATTTTCCTTAAATGACTATGTTAATTGTTAAATTTGATTTTTTTCGTGGCAGGTTCCCCAAGAGCTTGCAGAGGATAGAAGGCGGTTCCTGCATAAATGAAATGGGTTGAAGAATTCAAAGTTGGAGATTGTGTTTGGGCCGGCCCACTGTTACTACTGCTAAGCATGGATTGGGATCAGTCAAACCAGCAAGCATAAGGTATTGTATAATGTATTAGAATCGATATTAGAGTTGTTTCTTATTGGAACTTAGTTATCTTCCAAATCCATGGCACTGTGAACTGGAGGAATCGGAAGCTGTTGAGCCGTTAATGATAAGTAAAAAATATTGTGGAAAACTAGAAGGGGGGTTGAATAGTTTTACCGATTTTAATTTAAGTTTGAAAGATTTGGATTCGATCTTATGTGAATTTGTATGGATGGATAGATAGTATAAAACAATATGTAAAGTAAATAAAGAAAGCAAGTAAAGTAAAAGATAGAAAGTAGCGACACAAATGATTTATAGTGGTTCAGCTACAAAGACACCTTCCTTTCCCTACTCCACTCCCTGAGTACCCCACTCTGGAGTTCAAGCACTATGTCAACAAGCTCCTTCAACACGAAGGAGAAACCTCACTACGTCGCTTACACTTTTTCTAGTACAAAGCTAAATACCGAGTTCTTCCACGAGGTAGAACCAAACCTTTACACAACTATTAAACAACAACTATGTGAAATATGAATTTTAAGATCTTGCTACAGAAATCTTGTGGATGGAAAAATCAATCAAGGACCCTTTTCTTGGATGACTTGTAGTATAGCGTGATCTCGCCTTTGAGAAGGACCTATATGAGAATCACAACAAAAGATAGAAGAACTACTAGAATGATCAAATGATCAGAGGTTAGGAGAGTAAGATAATATATGAGAGAGTTGTAAGAAGAAGGGTGAGTAACAATGAAGAAATATCTCACTATTTATAGGCACAAAAAGCCTTCTGTCCCATGGTTCCGGCGGATCCCTCACTTGGGGGATCCAGCCGGTGCAACACTAGGGATCCGGCAGTCTGGGTTATACCAGTCTGGATTTTGGGTTGCATGTAACATATTGGATTTCATAAACACACTAAAACAAAAGATCAAATAGGCGTACAAGAGGTTTTAGAGAGAGAAAGTTAGAGGTTGGGAACTTTAGAAAGAGAAAGAAAAATCTTATTATAAGCTCCAACTCTCTACCTTGGGAGGTAGAGAGTATTTATAGTCTTACAATAAAATGCCACCTGACGGGCTGTGGATCAGGCATACAGTGGGTAAAGACCCGTCCGTCCTCCACGGTGTTACTAAACTAAATACTACTTACTATTAAACCACTACGACTACGAGCTTTCTAACGATTACATATACTTGAGGTGACCGACTCTTTAATAATTGGATTTGCTAAATCCTAACAATCTCCCCCTAAGGGAGGTCACCTCAAACACACATTACAATTACATTGAATACAAACAAATAATTCATTATAAATAGTTCTTGCATTCTTGTTCATGTTCTTTGTTCTGTAGCTCGTAGTCTTTTATTCTTCATTTTAGCATGTTTGGATAATCCCAGTGGAGGTCTTTAACTGATCCACGTGATAATGAGTGTTGAGCCAGCTTTGAGATCATCAGCTATCATAAATCTCTGACTCATCCTTTGTGGTGTTGGTATTATGTGATGTTGTGACAATTGGACCGACATGCTCACATTCTGGATCATGATTTCTTCTCATCAGAGTAGCGGAAGCTTTAGTTGATTCATGATATTTGAAGCAGCGTAGCAGAAGCATGGAGTGAAGATATCAGAGTCATTGATGCACAAATCATGATTTCTTTAGAAGTGAATGTGTTGAGTGAGCATGCGGCTATGGATTGACCGCTTCATTCTGATCAACTGCAAACGTCGGGCGTACCTGCATACAACAGTTAGCATTAAAGCACACGAAAGTGTCTTTGATCACTTTTGTTGAATTGAGGTACACGGCCCACGGTTCCCCGTTGATCAGTACAAGTACTGCCTGTGATCAGGTATAATTCCGAAGAATTTCCTTGACAGGGTTTCGCAGCTGCTCTAGCTGTTCTCAAACCGGAACGTCTCAAAGAAGACAACACGGAGTGAGTGAACCAGCAAATTGAGATTCACTGATTGATGAAAAGATATTTGAAAAACAATCGTGTACCGCTCAATATAAATTTGTTTTTGCAATACAACGAAGGTTTTAATGAAAATAAATTATCAATCATAAACATCTTTAATTTTGAAATATTAGTACACAGTCGATGTGCTAAGGAAAAGATTTTTTAAGCACACGACCGGTTTTTCAAAGGTATCCGTCAATCCATAACCTGAACCAGGATTGATTCAAAATTTTGAATCACCCCATTGTTTCTGTGCAGTTGTCACATGGTTGATCTATTGGATAGATCTCACATGCCACCTACCAAGAGCTTGTATGTTGTTGGCTCTAGAAGGCTTTCCATCTTCATTGTAAATATGTTAGCATTTCACTCAGATGTTCTGGCAATACCACAAGGATACTGCGTAGGACTCTTAAGATATAATCTCTCTTTCCACATTGTGTGAAATAGAGAGTCTTCATTGACAGTGTCCTAAAGAGATTTATTTGATGATCTCGTGGCTCTAGACTCAATTGTGCATATTTGGTTCCTATGCCGAAGACTAGGGAGAGGGTCTCCTTCTTCAATATCAACAATCTCTAAGAGAAAGTCGATAGATAATGTCGGTTCTCTGTAAGAATGAAACAAGCCCTTTTAAGAGGAACTTGAGTGGCTTGGGAAGTTTAGTGCAGTGCGTCACTGGGTCCATGACGTCTTGTCTTCAATACCAGTGTTACCTTAGTAACCACCAGTAGCATATGTATTGAACCCGGTTTCTGCCCTAAGGTTGAATAGTTGGAGGGCTATTTGTTTTCACCCTTTTCTCATTCAATTCTTTTTCATTCTTCAACCCCTTCAGTGCTTACCGAGACTTCATAGCTAGAACCTTGTTGGGTTTATTCCAGTACTAGCTCAGTCTCAGTCCGCACTCTTCCCATATCTCACTCTTCTCCTTTTTTCAATATACCTAAGGACTTCTACACTAACTAGTGGATTATCCCTGGGTAGATCCCTCCGGTTCTGGCGGATCATGGGAACAAATACCTAACCTTATCGTCCTTATGTCACCATACATAAAGTAAAGTTGGTCGGTCTATTTGGTATTGTTCATCTGCCATTGGAACCAATTGAAAACCATTTGAAAATCAATGCAGATACTTGTGATATATTATCAAAGTATTTTGTACCTGAATTGTTTTTGATATTTTTAGAAAAAGAGCTCCCCCTCAACATTTGGATCAAGCATCATTTTTGAAATAGAAATAATTTTCATCTTTGAGGGGTTGGCTTGCATCTAAGAGTAGTTATGTAAAGAATGTGGTTTTCAAAATAGTTGCTCCCCCTCAATATGTGCATAGAATGTTTGAAAATGTTTTGCACATATTAGGAAAAGACTGCACATTGAAATAATTTGATCACGTTTCAAGTCTTTTGTGGTTTATGATAGATGCTCCCCCTCAACATGTGCATGGAAAATTTGAAATCGTTTGGCACTTGTGGGAAGGAGAGCTTGTACATCCTTATAAAATCATTTTCCGGATTATCATTTTAAATCCAATTTAAATCACAAATTCTCCCCCGATCACAATTATCAAATCATTTGAGATCACTGTAGATTTAAATTGATTTTGAAAGCTTTTAAGGAGAATTGTGACTTGATTATGAAAACGTGTTAGCTGATAAGGATCGGATTTTGAGACTTTAGACTCCAAAGATTAAACATGCTTGAGTATCTTTTGAAAACATAATAATGAGCAAGGTCATTGTTTGATAAATACACTTTTTGATTTAATTGAAAAAATCATTCTCCCCCTCAATCAATGACATAGGTTGTTGATTGAGAGATAGATATTTTTGACAACCGTTAAGTCCAGATGATTTTAAAAAATAGAGTCCGAGTTATTTTTCAAAGCAATTAGTTTTCATTAGATAGTAAGTAATTGTTTTATAGAATCAGAGCATGAGATTTGACAAACAAGATAAAGCATATCTCTGTTCTTTCTTTGAAAAGCGGGTTACTGCCTGAAATGACAATAAACCATTGTTTCACTTTCTCCCAAAAATAATATATATATATATATATATATATATATATATATATATATATATATATATATAAATATTTTTAAATGAAAATTCGAGCAACATCTAAAGTCCCGTGTCATTCTTTGAATGACAGCACCAAGACCGTAGATATATATCGAAAAAAGAAAAATGCATGACAAACTGACAATATTTTTGGAATTTTTCAAGATTTTTAAGTTTTTATGGATTTTGAAAGTTTTATATTTTTCTATTTGATTTTTTGAAGGTTTTTATAATTTTGTATTTTGTTTTTCGAATAAATATTTACAAGAGATAAATGAAGGAAAACCTTTTACTCCTCTTCTTCCTCTTGAAGACGTTTGAGTGTTTCCGGTTGAAGGCTCTTAAGACCAAGTCGTGGAAGGATAAACTCAAAACGTTCTGTAGGAAGAGCTTTGGTGAAGATGTCTGCTAACTGGTATTCAGTCCTAACAAAATATAGTTCCACCACACCGTTTTCAACTTTCTCCCTGATGAAATGATGTCGAATGTCGATGTGCTTTGCTCTTGAGTGCTGTACGTTGTTTCATGAGAGGGCAATAGAACTTTTATTGTCACAATACAGAGGGATTTTGTTGAATTCAAAGCCATAGTCAGATAATTGGGATCTCATACATAGGATTTGAGCACAACAAGATGACATGGCTATGTATTCAGCCTCTGTAGAGGAAATAGAAGTACTTATTTGCTTCTTTTAAGACCAGCTCACAAGCTTATCACCCAAAAACTGAGCACCTCCAGACATACTTCGACGAGTATCTTGACATCCTGCATGATCAGCATCTGCATAGGCTGTTAGTGACATACCGGTGTCCTTCGGGTGCCAAAGTCCCATATTGATGGTTCCTTGGAGATACCGAAAGACCCGTTTAACCACTTCAAGGTGCTTTTTGGTAGGCTTAGCCTGGTATCTAGCACACATGCAAACAGCGAACAAGATGTCTGGTCTACTAGCTGTGAGGTACATCAGGGATCCAATCATACTACTATATTTCGTTTGGTCTACCATGATCCCTGAGTGGTCCTCATCTAGTTTAGTACGCTCTATCATGGGAGTGTCAACAGGGTCACTAGAATCAAATCCAAATTTCTTTAAAATCTCATTTGCATATTTAGATTGATTTATAAAAATGCCTCCGGGACTTTGTGAAATTTGTAATCCCAAGAAAAATGACATTTGTCCCATCATTGACATTTGAAATTTAGAACCCATTTCCTTTGAAAAACGGTCACACTCATTGGGGTCAGTCGAGGCAAAGATGATATCATCAACATAAATTTGAACGTGAATTAAATGTTTGCATGACTTCCTGGTGAAGAATGTCGGATCAACTGCTCCTTTGCTGAATCCAGTAGATAGAAGAAACTTTGATAGCGTATCATACCATGCCCTTGGAGCTTGACTTAAACCTTAAAGAGCCTTCTTCAAACGATAAACATGAGTAGGATGCTCTGGATTCACAAAGCCTTCAGGTTGGCTGACGTAGACGACTTCTTTAAGATCTCCGTTAAGAAACGCCGTCTTTACATCCATCTGATAGACCACCATGTTCTTACTTGCTGCATTAGCCAAGAAGATTCTGATAGCCTCAATACGTGCAACAGGAGCAAATGATTCTTCAAAGTCAATACCCTCCTCTTGATGGTATCCTTTTGCAACCAATCGTGCCTTGTTCTTTAAGACATCACCATGCTCATCAAGTTTCACTTTGAAGATCCATTTTAGAGCAATGATCATAGCATAATCTGGAGTAGGTACTAATTCCCATACATCAAGTCGATCAAACTCATGAATTTCTTCTTGCATGGCATTGAACCAGCTGTCTTCATTCATGGTGGTTTTAATGTCTTTTGGTTCGACCTTAAAGAGTACAGATTTGAAGAAGCACCATAAGGCATCGGTTGCAAGTTCTTTCCGTGTGGATAATGGACGAGAAGGGTTTCCAATGATGTTATCCATTGGATGATCATGAGTCCATTTTCTGAGATGTTCATGTGGCTGTTGTTGAGGGACTGACGTAGCAGAGTCGATATCTCCTGATGAAGATGGTTCTAGAGATGGTTCAGGAGCAAATATGTTTTCAAATGGAGCATCTTTGGGAGTAGTAAAGGGATTAACTTCATCATTGATGCCAGAAACAATTCCATGATGTACATTCGATGATTGATGATTTGTTGATGAGACAGAGTGATCAGCAGCAGGCGCTTCTTGACTTAATGATATTGAGACTGAAGGGTTGGCTTCATTCACAGGGACAGGAGCAGCCTCTATTGATGGACTTGACATTTCATCAGCATTTGGTTCATAGCGTTCATCAAACATTGGATCAAACAATTTCTTTAAATCATCTTCTGATGGAGGTACATATGGAGTTGCTGGAGAGGAATTTGGTATAAGGGATGAACCAATGGGACTGTTTTGAAGTGCGGGTCCAGAACTAGATTGTCCAAGAGCCATTTGACCGGTCAACTCATCAAACGTAACGTGAATTGTTTCCATGATATTTCGGGTTCTTTTGTGGTATATTCGATAACCTTTTCTACTTGGTGCATATACAACAAATACTCCAATGTCTGCTTTAGCTTTCAATTTACCTAAATCTTGTCCGTCATTAGTTGGATAAAATAAAGCACCAAACACACGAAGATATGATAAATCAGGTTTTCGATTGTGGACAAGTTCGTATGGAGTCCTTCCATGAGATGTGTGAATTAGAGATCGATTTTGAGTGTAACATGCAGTGGCAATAGCTTCAGCCCATAGAAACATTGAAACCTTTGAGTAAATCAACATTGTTCTTGCAGCTTCTACAAGAGTTCGATTTCGTCTTTCAACTACACCGTTCTGTTGAGGAGTTCGAGGAACACTTCTTTGAGGACCGATTCCAACATTTTCATAAAATTCATTGAGTTCTTTATTAACAAACTCAGTTCCATTGTCAGTTCGGACGATTCGAACCGTTTTGTTGAGACGGATCTGAAGTTGTTTAATGAGTTTAATGATGACATCTGAAGTTTCATCCTTTGTCCTCAAAAACTTAACCCAAGTGAATCGGGAGTAGTCATCAACCACAACTAACACATATCTCTTCCCATTAATAGTTTTTACTCTCATGGGTCCGCACAAATCCATATGAAGGGTGTGAAGAACTTCCATTACTGAGTTTGTGGGTTTTGGTTTGTGGGCATATTTCGTGCTTTTTCCCAATTGACATGCTGAACAAAGATGATCTTTTTCATATTTTAATCTGGGTAAGCCTCTGACAAGATCCTTTCTGGAATGATTGTTAATGGTGCCGAAGTTCAAGTGATTGAGACGACGATGCCATAACCAAGACTTTATTTTAGAAGCCTTTGACAGCAAGCAGATTGGAGAAGACTTCATCATGTCATCGATAGAGATGGTGTATAGGTTTGAACCACGAGTTCCTCTGAGAAGTTATTTACCATCAAGTTCTCTAACTGTCCCGATGAATTTGCTCACGAAGTTCATGAGCCGCGACCGGTCACCAGTCATATGCTTGGAACAGCCTGAGTCCAGGTACCACAGAACGATTTGAACGATCTGCAATTGAACACAGACAATAATGGATAACTGGATAATTGGGAACCCCATGCAATAATGGGTTCCACTTGGTTAGTAACAGTGATTGGAACACCCACATCAGAAATTGAAACACCCATATCAGAAATAGAAGCAATGGAATCATTAGGAATAGATGCAGTGCTGGTGTTTGTATTTGACCTATTCAAAGTATGTTCACTTCTTAAAAGAATAGTTCTACCAGTAGGGATCCATTTTCTAGTGGGCATTGTCTTAGCAGATTGAGGGCAAAACTGATTATCCTTATGGCCAAAAGGTATCCACTGATAACCTATCTTACTAAATGTTCTTCCTGTGGGTTTCCACTGTTTTCTAACTATCTTTCGTCTTTGCCTTTTAGCCTTCTTAGCATGATTTTTAGCATTAACAATTTTAACTGGGCATTTGACAGCATTAGACAAATCATTCACACCATATTCATGATTAGCAATAGAATTCAAACAGACATCATTACATGGTTTGCAAATAGTATCAGAATTTGAATTAATTACAGTACGCCTATGGCTAATACTAGAATCAAAACGATTCGTTTTATTCAACTCAAACTTAAAGTTCCTAGGTTGGTCTTCTACTCTCTTCCAATGCACATTCTTAGCTTGCGAGGTCTTATCTTGCATGGTATTGCCTGGAGGCTTTGACCCGCTTGCTTTAATGTCACTGATTACTCCTGTAGAGGGAATTATGTGAACATCAGTTGGTTGATCTACTTTTTGCATTCCTGAACTAGATGTGCAAGGGTCTGTACTACTAGATGGCATATTGGTGTTCACTTTCTTAAAACTGGGCATAGAATGGTTCGAATGCTTGGCACTAGGCATAGAACAAGGCATCACAACTTTACCTTTCGCACCTAAGGATTTAGGACATGTTGCAATTAAACATTCTAGCAGCTCCTGAGATCGTTTGGCCTGAATGCATGCAAACCTGATTTCTCTATCAAGAGGTTTATTAATGAAATCCTCTTCCACAATCACACGGAGACATTCTAGACTATCCTTAAGGTAAGCAAAATAGTCATGAAACGCACGTTCGTTATTTCTAAGATGAGGGGGAATGTATTTAACAGTCACAGTATATTTGCAGTCTGTAGGTGACTTTGATGCAACATTCTCATTAAAGACAAGTGGCAGTTTCCCTTTTTCCAGATACTTCAGATTCTCAATTTCTTTCTGTAAAGACGTTATTTTTTTGTTGTTCGAGTCACGAGTGACTTTAATTGAATCATATAACTCTTTAAAGTATAGTTTAACTTTTTCATTTTCTTCTAGAAATCTGTCATTTTCTTTTTGTAAAACATTAACCAAGTTTTGAAGATGAAAAGTTTGAGAAGACTGAGAATCTAAAGGAGGAGGCATATGGGAGCCAGTCACATTGTTCTTTTCACCCTTTAATTGAGAAATTTGGGCTTTCAACTTTCTGACCGTGTTACATTGAGCTTGAATTTGTTCGTCACGTTTGTTTATCTGAAAAACTACATCAAACTCTGGAACATCTGAGGATGTCTTGATATTTGAGGTTTTGACATTTTCTTTAAGATGTTGATATTTTAGTTGTAAATCAAAATGTTCAACTTCTAGTTTAAAAAGATGCTTTACCAAATTATCGTGATCATCCTGATCAATTTTCTCATTTAGTTTTGAATTAATCTTTTCAAGCTCAATGACACGATCATGGGAGACTTTAAGAGCAACAGATAATTCATGAAATTGAGAAGCATTAATGGAACAATTCATAGCAGTGTAAAACACATCTTGAGTAATACATTCAGAAATAAGAGTCTCATTTAATGTATGCAAGTTCTTCCTCTCAATCTCATTATATTTTAATTCTCGCTCATAGTCACTAACCTCAACTATCATTGCATCGAATTCTTTTTCCATTTCTTTAATATCTGAATCCGTCCCCTTTTTGAGACTCTCAAATTGATCTTTTAGTTGTTTAAAGAATGGCATGACCTCGGTTAAATAACATTCTTTAGTTTGCTCAAAACCCCTTTCCCCTTCAGTTATCCTAGTGGGTGTGATCCTTTGCTTACAAGTTTTCTCAAAATCAACAAATAATTGAAAAATAACTTATTAACTGATTAAGGTCTTGCTTTTAGTGGCAATAGTTCTAGGAACTAAATGCATTGGGGTATTGGGGGGTTAAACAGTGGCAGGAGGAATTCTCCTACATGGGGGATTCTTTTCAACAAACTCCTCAGCTTTTTGCATGTCCATATCCTTTTTCCAAAACATTTGTTCAGGGGTAAGCTGTGTTTGAGGTCTAAATTTGTTAAAAGCAATCCAGTTTTCCTTTGAATAGTTGGGTGTTTTATAGCAGATTTTCGTTTTTATGCATAAAGGGCTCTTAAGCTTTTCATCCAGTTTATTTCTAGTTACTTCTTCTAACTGTTTATCTTCCTCAGTATTCTCAGCGCAACTACGTTTCTGTCTAGGCTTAAGGATTTCATCGCCATCATAGATTACCTTCTGTGCTTCTCTAGCTTTAAGACACACTTTAGGGTTTGGTTCATCAACTAATGCTACACTGTGTTTGTCACTTAGAACTCTATGCTTAGTGATCATGTGAGCAATCTAAATGGTGTTACCTTGTACGTACAATTTATTTTCAAGTTTTTTTTTCAAAGTTTTTAGATTGGAAAAATCATTCAAAAGTTTTGATTCCTTAGCACTGAATTCTTGCTTAAGCATTTTCATATCTTCTTGAAGTTCTTGCTTTTGCTTAACAGTTTTAGAAAGCTTTTCTTTTAAGGAATCTAACTCTTGTTTAAGTATTTCTTCCCTAAAATCACTTTTTCTGATAATTGTACGCATTTGGTCATCCATCTCCTACTCACGGGTAGTTAATTCAAACTTAGCACGTTGTTCATAAATGGCAACTTGTTCTTTATAAGCATTCAGTTCAGAGACAACAAAATCATCAGGGGCACATGTAGTGTATTCATCAAATACATAATCATCATTGACTGTGGAAGATGCATTACTTGGTACAACCTCACTTTCACTTTGCTTCACATATTGATCATAAGGGACAACATTGCAATTACCCTCATCATCGATATCTGATTCATAAGTTTCAAGAGATTGTACTTCATTATGCATCTTTCGCTCATCAACATCATCATATAGTTTTAATACCTCTGAAATGATTTTGTTTTTGGATGGACCAGTTTGTTGTGGTGGAGAGACCTTTGGAGAAACCATAGGTGAGATGCTAGCCATGAAGATTGTTTGAGCAGTAGGTTCATCATCGACATCCGAGTCAAATGCATCACAATCAGCTACTTGAAAGGCATTCTGATGATTATGACCTATCTCCTGGATTGGTTGTTCATCAACATTAGCATCATATGTCTTGGCATTCCCTTCAGCAAGAAAAAATAACCCCTCTTCATCCAAAGCTGCTCCATTATCCTGAGCTTGCACAAGCAACATCTTATCCTTGAAGTATTCTGCATTCTGAGGACGCTTTGGCGATGTGCAGTTTCTTGCAATATGTCCCTCACCTCCACAGTTGTAGCACTTGATAGGCTTTGCTTGTCCCTGATTTCCATTCCTTCCCCTATTCAGATTTGCAACATAGCCTCCACCTACTCCACCTCTTCCCTGTTCATATTGCCTTCCTTGAACCGGTTGCACCACAACTTTTCCATCTCTGACAACTGCATGATTGTGAAGGTTGGATGTAGTTCTGATCTCATTGTTAGTGTGAAGACTGTTGGTATGAGGACTGAGAGTCAGGTTTTGTTTAACCATAAGGGCCAGTTGATTAATGAAGTGTCCCACAGCTGCATCAGCATCAGCTTGTTTGAACATTGGATCGGGAATGAGTTTGTGATTACCATTTCCCATGGGTATAACTTGAGAAGCTTTGGTGGTAATTCCAACATTTGAGTAAAAGGCAGTTGAATCATTTGATGAGCTTGTCTCTCCTTGATTGGTTTTGAACTGTTCAAGAATCCTTTTTTCAAACAAAGCATGTCTCTCATTTTGAAGAAGGAATGCATAGAGTTGCTCATAGTTTGTATTCTTCAATCCTTTGGTTAGCTTCACAGAGGTGACAAACTTGTGCCATTCAGGATTCATGTTGTTCACAAATTTTGAGTTCAGCTGAATGTTTGGCATATTCATCTTAATGTTCCTCATGTCATTCACAAGATTATGGAATCTCACGTAGTACTCATAGACACTCTCATCTGGTTTCATCTTGAAGTGCTCAAACTCATCATACAATTGTGATTCTCTGTCTTCAACAGTTAATTCAGAACCTGAGAGGAGAATCTTGACATTATCCCACACTGCCTTGGCTTCGGTGTTGTGATTGATAAGCTTGTAGATATCTTTCAGAAGACCTTGAAGTATAATGTTAGAGGCCCTGATATCAGCATCGAATCTCTTTTTCTCCTTGTCATTGAGCTCATCATACGTCTTTGGTCTGTCTATTCCATAGATCATAGTTCCATCTGCAGCTGTATCAATTAAGTCTCGAGTAGTCTCAATCTGATAAGGTCCTTCATCAATGGATTTGAGAATGTTGACCCCATTTTCCTTTCCAAGACAATACAATCTGATTTGTTGAGCCCAAGAGTCGTAGTCAGTTCTGTCAAGCATGGGTGGACGAGTATCTGAACCAGCTGCTTGAACATCCTCGGAAACAATGGAGATGATTGTAGGAACGTTGGTAGACATGTTAACTAATTACACGGGATTTTATAACTCTATGATTAAACCGGGAAATAGATTCTTTCACGGGATTTTACTAAATCAAGAGAAAACCGTATTAAAAACCAAAAGTTAACCAAGTCACTAAGCACCAAGTCGCTAAGTAGCAACTCGCTAGATTACCAATTTAAGTGAACCAAGTCGCTAGTACCAAGTTGCTAGCACCCAAGTCGCTAGAGACAAGTCGCTAACACACCAAGTCGCTAAGCAGTCAAGTCGCTAAAGAGCAACTCGCTAAGATCCAAGCCGCTAACACCAAGTCGCTACGAAACTTAAGTACAAGTCGCTAACAAAAAATGAAAGCAAGTCGCTACCTTCACCAAGTCGCTACCCGTAGTGGAGAACCCACTAAGTGCACTATTTGTCGGCTTGTCTCAAAAGACAAGTCGCTAGGACCAAGTCGCTACCAAAAAGCACTAAAACTCACTACCTTTTTCTAAACCAAGTCGCTAAGATTAAATACACTCCGAGAACCAAGTCGCTACCTAGAAAAACTTCACAAACACACTTTTCAATCCAAAACAAGCTCAACCACAGTGATTCAAACTTAACAAATCAAAACCCAAGCACATACAATGATTCTAAACACAAAAGTACATCCAAAATTCAAACTTTAACACTAGAAACGAATCAAATGATGCAAAAACCACTAAACTTTTTCAAACTCAAAAACCATCTAAAAACCACTAGAAATCCAAAGATATGTAATAGATGATCGAACCATGGCTCTTGATACCATTTGTAACATATTGGATTTCATAAACACACTAAACCACAAGATCAAATAGGCGTACAAGAGGTTTTAGAGAGAGAAAGTTAGAGGTTGGGAGCTTTAGTGAGAGAAAGAAAAATCTTATTATGAGCTCCAACTCTCTACCTTGGGAGGTAGAGAGTATTTATAGTCTTACAATAAAACACCACCTGACGGGCTGTGGATCAGGCATACAGTGGGTAAAGACCCATCCGTCTCCACGGTGTTACTAAACTAAATACTACTTACTATTAAACCACTACGACTACGAGCTTTCTAACGATTACATATACTTGAGGTGACCGACTCTTTAATAATTGGATTTACTAAATCCTAACATTGCAAACCGGGTTATGGGTTATGGGTATGAGCCATGGGTCACGGACTTTAGGTTATGGGTACCCAACAAGATACAATGTATCTAAACAATGGGTCATGGGTATTGGGTCATGAGTCATGGACATTAGGTCATGGGTCTTGGATAATACCCAACATGATTTCATGCATGATGTCATGCAATGGGTCATGGGTTATGGATTAGCTCCGTGGGTGTGGGTCATGGGTCTTGAACATTACCCATCCTATTATATAAACTATTACAACAAATAAATTATTACAACATTTTATGTGAATGACCAAATGTATATACTTTACAAAATAACATGTATTCTTATAATTTTACTTATGATAACTTTATATTTGTTATCAAGAAAACATAACGAGATCGCTAAATATGAATAAACATTTTTACTGTTTATTTGTATTAACAATCTTCCCCTTTTTGTTGATGACAAAACATAGCGTTATGATGAGTAAAACTTAAGATTAGATGTACTTTTTGAAAGTATATGTAAGTTTTACTTCTTCTCCCCCTTTTTGTCGAAACAAAAAGTGAGCCTAGTGAAGAAATAAATTATGGAATAAAAATAAGTATGATCCACGAAGCACTAGCTCCCCCTTGATGGTAGTTCCCCCTAGAATTGGGTGTCAAGTGAAAAAATATAATACCCACAAAAAAAAGTTAGTAGTAACATGTAATATAATCTTGTATAAGGCGAGAAACAAGATAGAAAGCCACGGTACGTAAACAAAGCCTTGTAATAAAATATCAAAATGTAGTGGTATATATGCCACATACAAATGTAAAACTAAGAACAAGGATTGTTCTTTAAAATGAATCAAAAGAAAAAGAAACAAAATAGAGAAAATATTATTATCATTCCTTCCATGCTTGCATATGGGTTAATTATGGAAGTTTTGATGAGTTATAATGTTGATGCGATCAAGGATATGGTTGAGTATGAACTGCATCTCGTCCCTTATTTCCATTGCGGGATCCCTAGTGGATTGACAATGTTCGCAAGAGAGATGGTGAGGGAAGTGTTGGTGGATGGTTTCTGGGTAGGTTTGATTTTTGGAGTGCGGAATAGGTCAGAATCACCTGCATGGTCAGAATCTGCATATACAATAGTTTCTACTCCCGTACCCTTAGGATACCATAATCATAATTGAGTCGTACCCTTAATATATCTAAATATCCTTTTGACGGCTTCTAGATGTGATGTTTTAGGATCTTCTTGGAACCTAGCACATAGATAAACACTAAACATGATATTTGGCCTACTAGCCGTGAGGCAGTGAAGACTACCAATCATGCCACGATATTTTGTGTTATCAACGGATTCACCATCTTCATCTTTTGTGAGTTTGGTGTCGGATGACATTGGTGTTCTAATTGGTTTTGAGTCTTCTAAACTGAATTTCTTTAACATCTCCTTTATGTATTTAGATTGATTAAAGAAGATACAATCTTCAACTTGTTTGATTTGTAGACCAAGAAAGAAACTAAGTTCTCCCATCATACTCATCTAGAACTCGTCTTGCATGATTTTAGAGAAATCATTACATATGTATTGACAAGTAGATCTGAATATAATATCATCTACATATATTTGAACAATGATTATATGTGACTTCTTTTTCTTAGTAAAAAGTGTGTTATCAACTAACCCCATGGTGTAGTTATGTTTGATTAAGAATGACTTGAGCCTATCATACCAAGATTTTGGAGCTTGTTTGAGACCGTAAAGGGCTTTCTTTAGCTTATACACATGTTTGGGTTTTTTCAAAATCAATGAAGCCCGGAGGTTGAGCTACATATATTTCTTCATTAATAAAACCATTTAGAAAAGTGCTTTTGACATCCATTTGATAAAGCTTAAGATCATTAGCACAAGCATAAGCAAGAAGTATTCTTATAGACTCTAATCTAGCCACGGGGGCATAGGTCTCATCAAAGTCTATACCTTCTTGTTGGTTATAACCTTGGGCAACAAGTCTAGCTTTGTTTCTAGACACTACACCGTTTGCATCTAACTTGTTTTTATAAACCCATTTGGTTCCTATTATGGTTTGATTACTAGGTGGAGGGACAAGTGTCCAAAAATCATTAGAAACAAATTGTTTTAACTCTTCTTGCATGGCCATTATCCAACTTTCATCTTTTATGGCTTCTTGTGTATTCTTAGGTTTTATGGTTGAAACAAAACAAAATAGGCTACTTTGGTTTTGGACTTGAGACCTTAAGGTTCTTTCGTTTAACTTTCCTATGACCTTATCTACGGGGTGATCTTTGGACTCTTTAATATTTATGAGTTCATTATATAAAGGTTCTTCTTCTTCTTCATTTATATTTTTCTTTATTACAATAGCTTCACTTTCAACAATCTCGTCATCGACAAGAGGTGGAGAGGGTTTGGGTGGACTTTCATCAAATTTTACATTTAATGACTCTTCTACCTTCATTGTCTCTTTATTTAATATGACGTAAGCTTTGCTATTAGGAGAATAACCTAAAAAGATACCTTCGGTTGATTTAGGATCAAATTTTGTAAGGTAATCTTTAGTGTTAAGAGGAAAACATTTGCTACCAAAGACTCTAAAGTGATCTAACGTAGGCTTTTTGCCTTGAAGTAACTTGTATGGAGTTTTACCTAAAATTGGTCTAATTAAGATTCGATTAAGTATGTACGTTGAAGTATCAACGGCATTGCCCCAAAACTTTTGAGGTATGGATTGCTCATTTAGCATTGTGTGACTCATTTCTCGTAGGGTTCCATTCTGTCTTTCAACTACACCATTCGATTGTGGAATGCGAGGAGCCGAGAAGTTGTGAGTAATACCATTAGCGTCACAAAAGGCTCCAAATTGCACTTCATTATCGAATTCCCTACCATGATCCATTCTAATAGACACTATAGGACTTCCTAGTTGTCTTTGGATTTTCTTGCTCAATATTTCAAACTAATTAAACGTTTCAGTTTTGTTCTTTAAAAATTTAGTCCATGTGTACCTAGAGTAGTCATCCACTCTGACCAAAGTGTAGTAGTTGCCTCCATAACTTTGGATAGAGGATGGACCAAATAAATCCATGTGTAGTAATTCTAGACACTTAGTTGTAGACACCATGTTTTTAGCTTTGTGAATAGAATGGACTTGTTTTCCTACATTACAAGCATCATAAAAGTGATGTTCAGATTTTAATTTAGGTAGATCTCTTACTAAATCTTTGGATGATAGCGATTAAAGAAGTCGCATATTGGCATGACCCAATCTTCGATTCAATAAGGTCGAAGTATCATCCATAGAGGTAAGGAAAAGTTTGTCTTTAGGTTCATTACCAATTTTAATGACATAGACTCCATGTTTCCTAATTCCTCTTCATATGGTTATGCCATTTTTTAATATCTTACTACCGGTGTCGGTAAAAAGTACATTGCACTTTTTATCACATATTTGTCTTATCCTTAAGAGGTTAAAGTTTAGGTTTTCTATGTGACACACATCGTTAATGGTTAGAGATTTGTTAGAAATCATACCTTTACCAATGATTTTGCTTTTGCTATTTCCAAACACCACATTTCCTCCATTAAAGGATTCATATGTGGAGAATAGATCTTTATTGCCGGTCATGTGCCTCGTGCACCCGCTATCTTTGACCCATTCATCCGGATCTAGGTCGACCTTTAATCACACCTAAGAAAATAATTAACTCAAAATTTTGGTCCCCATTTGTTCATGGGTCCATTAGTGTTAAACATTCCATTCATGTTAGACATGTATGGATAAGGGTGAATTTGCATTCCATGGTGCAAAGTTTTGAAATGGAAAGCCATTTTGCATATATGGGTTCCATCCCATTTGATGGTTACTTTTCAAGTAAACATTATTAGGTCTCCTAGATGTGTTTGGTTTTGAAAAAGATGGAGCTTTTTTTCATGCAAAAATTGGATTATATTTTGGGGGTGGTTGTCTAGTGGTAATATGAGTTGGTTTCTTCTTATTAACAATAACAAAATCAGTTCTAGAGGAAGAAGCTATGTTATTACCACTGTTTGCTTCAGCAGACCCATGGATCCCTGGCTGTATACTAGCCGGTTCCCTTTTTGTGGGATCCGTGGGATCCGCCACAACAGTGGCTTGTTTTTCTATTGCTTTTACAAATTGTGTTTCTTTGTTTTCACTAGTTGACGTATGAAGTTGCTGAATGCCTAAACCTTTTTGGTTGTTTCCAGTTTTAACACTATCTAGTATCATATCGAAAGTATTAGTACTCATTCTAGCAATCTTAGAATCTAGTTGATCAACTAGTGTTTGAAGTTGAACGCAAAGTTCACATTCGCCACTTGCTACTTTACCATTTTCTAGACGTTTCAATTTTGCTTTTAACTATATGACTTCCTTATCTAAACGTTGGTTTTGATTTTTCAAAAACTTGTTTTTGTTAATTACTTTTAAGCTAATTTTGCAAAGTTTGTAATATTCATTATGCAATGAGTCATCATCTAGTGATGAGCTACTATAGTATTCGTGACATACCTCGTCATTTGCCATGAGACAAATTTCTTCGTCCTCCTCCTCGCTCATTCCCCACGAGCCGCTTACGAATGCCTTTTGATCATTGTGTTTGGGACACTTACTAATAAAGTGGTTTGGGTCCCCACATTTTAAGCAAGCACGATCATCCCTTGGCTTCTCGTCCTCTTTTCTTTTCCGGAATCCTTTCTTGTCGTCATACGGTTGTTTGACGTATCTTCCCTTCCTTTTAAACAAAATTTTGAAGTCCCTTACCGCCATGGCATACTCCTCGTCATCACTATCCGAAGAGTTGTTCTCTTCGTCACTTGAGGCCTTCTTGGCTTTGAGGACAAGAGATTTATGCTTCTCTTTCACTTTTGAGGCTTCAGAATCCTTAGCAAGGACGCGCTCAATGACCTTTAAGTTTCCTATGAGTTCATCAAGGGTGAGGATTGTCAAATTTTTTGACTCTTCGATTGCCGTCACCTTAGATCTCCACTTGGATGGAAGTGCCCTTAGATATCTCCTAACATGGTTACGGCTAGAAAAAGATTCATCAAGTGCTTGTAAAGATGTAATTATAGTATTAAAGTTAGCAAAAGAATGATCTATAGTTTCCTCATCCAATATTGAAAATTGTTCATATTGTTGAACATATAGATCTTTTTTTATTGTTTTTCACTTGTAGATTACCTTGATGAGTTACAACCAAAGAATTCCAAATTTCTTTAGAGGTTTTGAGCATGGAGATTCTTTCAAATTCCTTTTTGGGTAAAGCATTATACAAAACCATTTTAGCTTCACTATTTTTGGAAAGTTTTTCTTAATTTCATCCGAGAGTTTATCATGAGGTATGTTAACTAAATTTCCTTTATCATCTTTTGTTGTAGCTTCAAAATCGCCTTCAACAATGATGTACCAAAGATCAATATCTTTTGACTTCACAAATGTTTCGAATCTATTTTTTCCAATATATAAAGCCATTAGTTTCAAGTAGTGGTGGTCGTTGCATAGATTGCCCTTCCTTGTAGTTTTCAGAACCCATATTGATCGAAATTTTTTAAAATATGATTTACTTTAAAACTTCTATAAACTTAGCTCTTGATGCCAATTGTGGAAACTAGAAGGGGGGTGATGAAACATAGGATTCGGTGGATGATTCGGCATCCTTTATTAATTGCAGTCGATTTTAAGTTAGTTTCTAAAAACTTTAGATTCGATGTTACGTGAAATCGTATGGATGAAGATAAAGTATAGATCTAAGAATAATGAAAGTAAATAAAGTAAAGAAAGGGAAAGAAATGACACAACCGATTTATAGTGGTTCAGCTACAAGGACACTTTCCTTGCCCTACTCCACTCCCCGAGTCACCTACTCGAGAGTTCAAGCACTATGTCAACAAACTCTTTCAACTTGGCAGAGAAGCCTATACAACGTTGCTTACACCTTTTTCTGGTACAAAGCTAAATACCGAGTCCGTAACACGGAGGACCAAACCAACACGAATATTACACAACAACTATGTAAAATATCAAGTACAAGATCTTTGCTACAGAAATCTTGTGGAGGAACAAATCAATCAAGGACCCCTCGCTTGGATGACTTGTAGTAAGCTTGTGATCTCGCCTTAGAGAAGGACCTATATGAGAATCACACTAGAAGAAAGAAGAACAACTCTCTTAGATCAAGTGATCTTTTGTTAGAAGAGAGTAAGAGTATATGAGAGATTTAGGAAGAAGAGGGGTGAAGAGAAATGAAGAAATGGCTCTCTATTTATAGGCAAAACTTGCCACTGTTCCCCAGATCCCACGGATCCCTCCCTTAAGGGATCCGTCTAGTGTAAACCTAGGGATCCGTGGGACGCTCCTCTTTGCCCATGGGTTTTTTGGTTATGGGTTGGTCCATGGGTATTTCATTAGATACAATGTATCTAATAGATGCAATGCATCTAGTCAAATGGGTATGGGTCACTACCATGGGTTATGGATGATCCATGGGTTGTGATTTTTACCCATCCTAATAAACTATTACAACAAATAATTTATTACAACAATTTGTATTAAGTGACTATATGTAAATGCTTTACAACAACATGTATCCTTATAACTTTACTTTTGATAACATTATATTTGTTATTAACAAAACACAAAGAGATCGCAAAATATTAATAAACGTTTTTACGGTTTATTTGTATTAACAGGAAAATATGGATCAAACTCCATGATGTTGGTGAGTGGTGGTGGATAAGAACCTAGATGTTCTTGTAAGGTGATGAGAGGTGGAGGTGGTGATGTTTCAAGCTCTTTGTAGAGTGTATTTGGAGATGTTGGAGGTGTTAAAAAGATTAGTTCTTTTGGGTTTAAGTTGGAAGCTAGTAGGGTAGTTTTGGATGGTTGAAATGGAGTGGGTGGTGGGCTAGACACGGTTAGTGGAATTGTTTTTTTGGAGTCTGAAGGAGTTCTGATAGGGTGTTTTGGGTGTCAAGTTGAGACTCGTTAGGTGAATGTGGTGATGAACTTGTGGGAGATGATGGAGGTGCTACAATGTATCATTTGGTGGAGAATGACTAGTTGGTGATGGGATTTTTTACAAAGGTTTAGCTAAGCAACAAGGCCGGATGCTAATCCATGCGGTTCTCCTATATATAGTTGGTGGTGGTACTACGGAAGGTGGTATGATGAAGTTTTGGATTTCTTGAAAAGGGTTGTTTTCGCTAGATAGTTTATCAATGTTTGAGGATCTTTTGGGTAACATGATGATGATTGTTTGTGAGGTTGAAAGTAATGGATATGCAAGTGATGACGTATAGTATGTAAAACAGGCGTAATAGGCCCAATGCATACTATACACATACTAGGCTCAGACCCAATAACTATAAACCATGGGCCTACAGTAAGCCCAATGACGAAATTGGCTATGGTCCAGACCTCAAGATGCACGTAAGATACCCAGCGGGCTGAGCCTTCAGCCGTTAGACATCTTATGTCCACATCCGCGATTGACACGGAACCTTGTCCGCCAAGGGTCCGGCTCCGGCGGCTAACCACTACATGCGAGAATCCAGGAAACCCTAGTGGTAAACCTTGCTTATAAATGGGGCTCTAATCCCCATACAAGGTATAACTTTCTCTCTCATAATTACACACACATACTCTTATTTCCATCTCAGAAAATGTGTACTTACTCTCACGCCGAAGTCTAATCGTGGGGTCCTTCCCCACGGTAAGACTAACAGTTTGCCTTTCTTGTGCAGGGATATCATTCTTACTACTTGGATTTGTACAAGATCAGCCCATCAGAAGATTGTTGGCCCAATCCGGCAAGTAGTATTCATACCCGTTACAACCGTCACACTTTTTGTGCTAACAAGTTGGCGCCATCCATGGGACCCAACACACAACTGCGTTCTAAAAGGAAAAATGTTCACCAAAAGAGCTCGCTCCGACCCCACTCCCGCTCCCGTATCCGTGGTGCGGAACGAGGGGGAAGAAAAACGCAATAGATCTGGAAGGATCCGATGGGTCCGCATCTACTGCAGCCATCAAAAAGTACTGTGGCAAGTACTAAGAACATATCTTACTGTTGGGATATGATAGTGCTGAAGAATGACAAAGTACTGGAAAAGTCAAAGTACTGCTAAAGAAGAAGTCAAAGTACTGCTGTCGAAGTCAAAGTACTGCAAGGCTAAAAGAACTGTTATATTCGTTTATGGAAAGCTTTGTAATTCTAGAATATTCTTTATTAGATTACTTGTCGTACAAGGATACAAATTGTAAACCGACTAGGGTTATCCTTGAGCCTATAAAAGGACCCCTAGATTGGCATTAGAAAGTATGATTTCACAAGTTTACAAGTACGTGTATCATTAGAGTTTTAGAGAGTTCAATATTATTAGAGTTGTTAAAGAGTCTGCATAATAAGCAGATTTAGAGTTATTAATAAAATCCTTGAAAGTTAAAGTTATATTCTTCTTAGCTTTGTTAAGTAAATTCCGCATACTTAATAGAGTTTGCTCAGTGTTTCATTGTTAATAACTTAGGATTTATCTGAGGTTATTAAACCTTAACAAGCTATTTAAGTTAGTTTGCTTAGAGTACATCGATCCAACAAGTGGTATCAGAGCTTGTGTGGAAACTCTGACTAAGAAGAAACCCTAAAACCTATTTAACAAAACCTAAAGATGTTGACTGAAGCTATTCCACCACCATCCATTACCTCACTCAGTATTCCTATCATCAAGAAGGGAGAGTACGACCTATGGAGCATGAAGATGAGGCAGTACATTGCAATTACAGACCATGCACTATGGAATGTAATTGTCAATGGTAATGAAGAAGTTCCAGAACCTATTGATGTTCTTGGACAACCTAAAGCAGTCCTACCAGCAACAACAATAAGGAATCAAGAGAAGGCACTCAACATTCTCTTGTCTGCCATTCCAGATGGTCATCTACTTAAGTTCCATGATGCTAAAGATGCTAAGCAACTCTGGGCTGCTCTCAAGACAAGGTTTGGAGGTAATGATGCTTCCAAGAAGATGCACAGAAATCTGTTGAAGCAGCAATTTGAAACATTCACTGTAGGAGAAAGAAAAGGCCTTGATTCTGCTTATGACAGATTCCAAAACCTTCTCAGTATGCTGGAGTTATACAAAGCAGAGGTCTCAGTTGAAGATGCTAATCTTAAGTTCTTAAGGAGTTTGCCATTAACATGGCATGTGATTGCTACAATGATCAGAGGACAACCTGGTTTGGATGTTATGGACTTTGATGATCTTTACAATCATCTGAAGGTGTATGAGCATGAGATAAATGGCCAAACCAGTTCCAAATCTCACAGTATTGCCTTTTTGTCATCTGAGAAGAGGGGCAGTACTTCCACCAAAAGTACTGCTTCTCCTACTCAAAGTACTATGACTCAAAGTACTGTTTCTTAGTCTACCCCCACCTTTGCTCAGCAAGCCCCACCAACTAATACCATTTACTCAGATGAAGTTGTATGTTGTTTCTTTGCACATCAAGCTTCTTTACCTGTCACTTATGAAGAAGATCTCTCATAGATTGAAGAGGATTTGGAAGATTCTAGAAGATATGCTTAAAAGAATATTTATTTTCCTAATTGAATTATGATTCCTCTTGTAAACCCTAGATGTCTCTAGTATATAAAGAGACATAGGGTCATTAGTTTCATTGTACGTACAAGATGTAGACGTCTAAAGGTGTGTGTGTGTGTGTGTCCTAGGCGTATGTTCATGTAAACGCCTAGGTTATTAGTTTAGTTATCTAGACATGTTCCTATAAACATCTAGGGTTAGTTAGTGTTAGTGAATAAAAACCTTTAGCAATAACATTGATGTTCTTTATTATTCTGCTGCGTATGTATATGTTATTGTTTTCCCTAGCTGAGCTTATAAAAGATCTTATCAATTGGTATCAGAGCTCCCTATATCAAAAATAGTTATTGGAGATTTGTTCATCTTCATTTCAGCATCATCTTTAGAATACTCAAATTCTACTACTCTTAAGTAATTCCTCCTCCTTTAGCAATTTCCTCCTCCTTACACACTAAGTAAATATGAATAGCCTTCCCTCAAACAATGCATAGGACTATACTTACACAAAATAGTCCTCCCCTTAAATGTAGCCCAGTAATTAATCATACCAATGCTCACCACCAAGTGATTGAATCTTGAAACATCAAAGCCTTTGGTGAGTAAATCAGCTACATTATCATCCGTGTGAACCTTGACCACATTAATGAGCCTGTGCTCATAACAATCTCTGATAAAGTGATGCCTAATCTGAATGTGCTTGGTCTTGGAATGATAAACTGGATTCTTCACAATGCAAATTGTACTCTCATTATCAATATTGATAGGAGTATTCTTGAATTTGAACCCGTAATCCAAGAGTTGATTCTGCATCCACAAAACTTGTCCACAACAGCTTACAGCAGCCACATATTCTGCTTCAGTAGAGGATGTTGCTGCAATTGTCTAACTCTTACATTGCCATGAGACTAATCTTCTTCCAAGATATTGTCATCCTCCAGTGGTTGATCTTCTATCATAGTTATCACCTGCATAATCACTGTCTGAAAAGGCTTCTAAGTGAAAAGGTGAATCCTTTAGATACCACAACCCCAACTTAGGTTGTTGTTTCAAATAACTAAAAATCCTCTTCACTGCATTCATATGAGAGATCTTAGGAGAGACTTGATATCTTGCACATAGAGAAACAGCAAACATAATATCAGGCCTAGATGCAGTAAGATACATAAGACATCCAATCATTGATCTATATAACTTGACTTCAACAGGTTGTCCATCTTCCTCCTTGCCCAATGAGTTGATAGATTTAATAGGTGTAGTTACCGGCTTCATAGTATCAAAATTGAACCTCTTAAGTATGTCAGATACATACTTGTCTTGACTGATAAAAATTCCTTCCTTTGAATGCTTGACTTGAAGTCCCAAAAAGAATGTTAACTCACCCATTGAACTCATTTGAAATTCATTCTGCATCAGCTTCTCAAACTCCTTAACCATGGACTGTTTGGTAGCTCCAAATATGATATCATCAACATATACTTGAACGAACATGATATCCTTCTTGTCTCTCTTGATAAACAAAGTCGTGTCAATGGCACCCCTCCTGTAACCATGTTGCAATAAGAAGGTAGAGAGCCTCTTATACCAAGCTCTAGGTGCTTGATGAAGACCATAAAGAGCCTTAACCACCTTGTAGACTTTGTTTGGATGTGCAGGATCTTCAAAACCCGGAGGTTGTTTAACATACACCTCCTCTGTAATCTTTCAATATAAAAAGGCACTCTTGACATCCATGATAAACCTGAAATCCCATATATGATGCAAAATCAAGAAAGATTCTAATTGCTTCAATCCTTGCTACAGGGGCAAATACCTCATCATAATCTATTCCTTCTTCTTGTCTGTAGCTTTGAGCTACTAACCTTGCCTTGTTCTTGATGACATTTCCTCTTTTATCTCTCTTGACTCTGAACACCCATCTTGTACCAATTACCTTCTTTCCATCAGGAAGATCACATAGTACCAAACTTCTTGAAGTTTAAATTGAAGAAGTTCTTCTTGCATAGCTTCAACCCAAATCTCCTTATATAATGCTTGAGCTATATTCTTGGGTTCTTCTTGAGAGATAAAGAAAGTGAACAGGCATGTCTGATGATCCTTGTGGTTCATCCTGTTTTGCTTATAAATAAAGCTAAGTAAAGCATTGTGAGGTGTAGAAAGAACCTTAGCTTTGTTTCTTGTAAGCACTCCATGAGAAGAAGGTCCAATGATTTGACCAGTAGGATGATCTTTATGAACCTTTAAGGTAGGAGTCTGTGGAACTTCATACTCATCATCCAAATTTGTGTAATCAGCACCTTCATTGGAATTTGTGAAAATACCTTCATCATCTAACTCATCATCAGTATCTTCTAAACCAGGCATGGTAGGATCATCCAAATCATCCAAAGTATTGTCAATAGGTGCAACAGTACTTTGATCAAAAGTACTGTCACCTAAAGTACTGTGAGAGAACTCTGCAGTCTTGTTCTTTGTCTTTGCTTCTTCATAAGCTCTTCTTTTGATCATCATTGTAAGAGTGTGCTACTACATCTTGAAGAAGCATCTGATTGAGTTCCTCTTGAATAGCTTGATCCTCAGCAGACAATGAGGATTTTGGTTCTTCAGTACCTTTCTTTGGATCAACAGGTATGGGTTCTTCATCAAGAACATCATCAGGTCTAATGTGGACTCCATGAACAACATACTGTAAATCTTCTCCATTATGCACAGGTTGATTTTCTTCTCTAACAGGGACATAGTTTATAGAAGGAGTCAAAACTTCAAGATCAAACATCCAATCAGGACCTTTACCCTTCTGATTCTCTTGATCTTCTAAAAATTCAACATGAAGACAATCCTGAACCTTCTTAGTGACTTTGTTGTACACTCTAAAGCCCTTACTGTTGGTACAATAACCCAATAAATATCCTTCTTCTGATTTGCCATCAAACTTACCCAGATTATCAATTGTATTTAAAATAGTTAGAGGGCATCCAAAAGGCTTCATAAAACGAATGTTGGGTTTGTTGCCCATCAGCAACTCATAAGGTGTCTTCATCTGTGGTTTGTTGATTGATACTCTGTTAAGCACATAGCAAGCAATACTTACTGCTTCAGCCCAGATTTGAATAGGTAATTGTGAATCTGCAAGCATAGTTCTGGCTGCTTCAATCAAAGTCCTATTCTTTCTCTCTGCAACACCATTCTGCTGTGGTGTTCTTGCAATGCTGAACTCCCTCTTGATTCCTTTGTTGGCATAAAATTCATCCATAAGCTTGTTCTTGAATTCAGTTCCATTATCACATCTAATACCTCGAATCTTGAGTCTCAATTGGTTTTCAAGTGCTATGATAAGAGTCTGAATAGCATCAAAAGTATCATCTTTAAATCCCAAGAAAAATACCCAGCTGAATCTACTACAATCATCTGTCACAACTAAGCAGTACTTTTTCTTGTTTCGACTTGTAACAAAGACAGGTCCAAACAAATCCATGTGTAACAGTTCTAATGGTTCGCTAATAGTTCTCTCCTTAAGCTTCTTGCATGAAGATTTGTGTTGTTTACCCTTCTTGCACGCCAAACATGAGTGATCATTCTTGTAAGTCTTTGAAGGTAAACCTCTAACTAAATTTCCTTTGACCAGTTTGTTGATATTCTTGAAATTTACATGGCTCAATCTTCTATGCCACTAATGTGCTTCTCCAGATTTTGCTTTTGCCACTAAACATGTGGCTCTCCCATAAGAATGAAGAATCTTCATATCCAGGCTATACACATCATTGGTTCTTGGTACTCTAAGGACTACCAAGTTATCATCAACAGTCTTGAAATCAGGGGAAAAGATGAGACATTCTGTGTTAGTGAATAACACATGATGCTTTTTATCACATATTTGAGAGACTAACAACAGGTTGAATTTAACATTCTCAAAATCTATATGCCCTGCTTTGATGGTTCCTTTTCCAGTAATTCTTCCTCCATTAGGATCATTCCCAAATGCAACTCTTCCTCCACAAATAGATCTAAAATCTGACAGAATCTCCTTGTCTCCTGTCATGCTTCCAGAGCAACCACTATCCAAAATTAAATGATCTTTAAGCTCCTCTTCTGGGTTGCCCTGCACAAAGATAAAAAAGTTAGTGTCTTTTAGGAACCCAAGCCATTACTGACTTGTGTTCCCCTTGTGGAGTAACAAACTCAAATTCCTTGAATATGTATCCTTCACAGTTTTTGTAGACATAATCTAGTATTATTTTTTGTTTTAAAACTTGTGGTGTATTTTCAATAAAATTTTCTTTTTCAACCAGAATCTCCTTTTCTTTTTCCACAAAATCATCTTTAACAAAAACTCTGTTTCACTTTCAGTTGCTGAAAGTACTGTTTGTTCCCCATCAGTACTTTCCTTCTTAACCCATTTGGTTTTAACTTCTGGTGAAGAGTCTCTTGGTCTAGGTACTCTTCTGGAGTTGTAACGCCTTCTAGATTCATAATAATTTGATCTCCTAGGCTTTTCATTCCAAAAAGTGTTTTTAGTACCTTGATTGTTTGAAAATCTAGCAGTACTTTGAGAAGGTACTGCTTGATTTCTTTGAAAATTATTTGAAGGTACTGGTGATTTAGAAAAAGGTCTTCTCTGGTGAGGGTACCTATAGTCTTGTGAAAAGTTTCTATGATTAACCCTATTTGAATGAGTCCAGACAGGTTTATTCTCTCTAGGTTTTTGGTTGGTATTTTTGTTCTTTGGAAATTTGCTTAGATATTCTGAGTGAAAGTCACAGTGCTTGATCAGATGATCAGGACTATAACAAACAAAATACAATTTTTGACCCATACTCCCAAAATTTCTTCCTCTATGTATGTGACCAAAACTATTTTGCCTTCTAGGTGAATGATTAAAACTGTTTTGACCGAAATTATCCCAAAAAGGTTTTGCAGTACTGTTTTGAAAAGATTTTCCTAAAGGTACTGCTGTAGCAGTACTTTGAGTAGAAGGTACTGCTTGACTTTTAGCATCATTATCCTTAGGGTTTTCAACAGTTTCTTTTAGGTTTTCAGACCTAGATTTACCAATTAGTTTTTTCCTAAACTCTAGACTGTCTACACCAAAATGAGAAACATCAGGCCTAGGGGGTTGATAACTTCCAGTGGGATGAGGGACTGCATGATAACCATTATCTTTCTTAAACTCAGGAGGTGTTTCACAAACTGATTCCTCATTACTAGATGTATCTACATAGTTAATGAGTTCATCATCACTAGTTGTTATATCCTCAAAGTCAAGATCATCCTGATTACTAGGTGGGTTCTCATCTGTGCTACTAAAGTCCATGGCAAAACCTAGTCCAGTTCTATTGTATGCTTGTTTCTGTTTTTCAACAAAAGTAACACGAGAAACACCAGATTCTTTTCAGGCATCAAACTTTGCTAACAATACATCTCTCTCCTTAGTCAATTTTTCAATTTCAGCAATCTTACAATTTAATTTCCATTCACTTAGTTTTAACTGATAATCCTATTGTTCATACTTTTCTGCCCAAGCCATTTCATTATTTTCATGTGTTAAGATTTTGGCTTCCATTGACTCTAAGGTTATTTGATAACCTGCTACCTCAAACCTAGCTTTTATACAGTTATCTCTTTCAATCACATAACTATTCAATACTTTTTGATAAAAGCCATGACAATTAGAACATACCTCAGAGATAGGGGGTGAACTTGGTGAAGTAGCCATCATAGCAAGTAGAACCGGATCATCTTCACTCTCCATGCTCCAATCAAAGCTTCCTAGTCCATCTCTGGATTCCAAAGCAGCATGTTCAGGTTCCCCATCAAAGGCTGTGCTCCAATCAAACTCTTCCACTGACTCCTCCGCTACCAAACAGTAGGTTACTGGTTCATCATCAAACTCAGCACTCCAGTCAACCTCTGATAAACTCTCTTGAGCAACCAAAGCTTTTGTTTCTATAATAGGAATTTCCTTTAGCTCTAGCTTTGGTTTCTCAGTCATCCTGTTTGCTTGATACTTAGCAAACCTGCACTCCCTTGCAAAGTGTCCAGTCTTTTGACAATTGAAGCATTCAATTTTGGATTTGTCAAAAGTGATTCCCTGTTTTGGTTTGAAGTCAATGCTTTTTCCTGTTTTCTTCATATACTTCTTGATCCTTGCAGTGATCATTGCTACTTGCCACCTGATATCATGCTTAGTTATAATTTACTTGTTTGCATCATAGATTCAGTAGTTTTAATTGCCTTTATTATAATTGCTTGCCCCGTAGTTTAGAAATCATCATTAAATTCCTTTTTCCCTTTCAAAACCCGAATAACGCGACGTGAGTTGTTAATTCATTCATCCCTTGCTAGGAACGATCGGGGGACTTTGAGTTACCAAATACTAAAAATACTCTTATAATTGGTTTTCCCGAGAATCAATTTTTGGCACCGCTATAGGGGAGGGCATGTAGTGAGTTTTCGATTTCGTCTCGATTCTCGTGTTTTTGAAGATCTTTCCGCGAGAAGTTATTGTTTTTGTAAATATTTTTTTATAAAAACCCAAAAACATCTAAAAAACCAACACATTCTTCCTAGATTGTTTAAAACACCAAAAAAATCTAAAAATCAACAAAACAAACCGAAACGTCAATTGTTATGTTGGCTCACCTTGAAAGTACAACCTATACACGAAGTATAAGGAAGTATTGACATTAAATTGAAGACTGAAGAAAGATTCACTCTTCTTTCCCGCTTTGCTGCGCATACTTTTGAGAGCTACCGAGCACCGGTTGACAGGACGGTTACCAAAAAGATTGTTTTTCAAAAGTTTTCTTAAATATAAAAACCCAAAAAGATTTTCCTTTCCAAATTTTGTTTTCTATTTATGTTTGTCTTTATCAAAAACCCAAAAATATTCTTCTTTATCCTCTGATTCGATAATTCTTTCCTCTTATCCCTCATTCTTATGGACTCTTTCGACTATTTCTGTCATTGTTGTAATTCACGTTTGGGATATGATTATCGGTGTTATAATCATATGTGCCCCAATTCTTTCAATAATACTCAATATTTTCCCGATTATCCTCCACAGCCCGAAATATCTTCGCCCGATCAATGTTATTGTCATGTGGTGGACTCGGACGATTTTCGTTGTTTACGGTGTGAACCCCTTCAGATTGTGACTGATGATTTCGGGATTGAAGATGCTTTTGAGCGAAAATGAATCGAAATTGAAAGCATGTTTAGAACTTTCTTCGGTCAATATCAAGCTCAACAAAGTGTTAATGAAGAACCCGTTCAAGTTAAGGAAGACAATTACACCAAACCGGAGACCACAATGGAAGTGGTGGAAATTGCTTGATCTCAGAGCACACCACTTGTCCCACCTCCGGAATCTTCAAAATACAATCCCACTCTCATCTCTGAGCCTCTCATTTCCGACTCTTCCCCTTCACTCACGCCGGTTGAGCGAAGTGACGTCCTTTTGGAAGAGGTCGATGATCATGTTTCTTCAAAAATTGTTGAGCTTGTTGACTCTCTCATAATGAGGGATGAGCATCTTAGTACTATTCTGGAAACGAAATCATCTTATGCTGAGGTCCTTGTCCCAATCCCAAGGGGGTCCGAGGTTATCGTTAATGATATTTGTGATGAGCCTTCTCTTGTTAACTCGAGCGATCATGATGAGATGTTCTCCGATTACGATAATGATTCTTATGGAGACATCGATTACGTCGATGATTTACCTTCTGAGCCCATTCACATAGTTGAAGTAAATGATTTTGAGCTAGAAGACGAAGAGATTGAGTCCGATGATATTCAGATTGAGAATGAAACACTATGTGAAACATTATTGAATGTTAATCTTCTCATTTCCAAGATTGAAGCCCTTAAATATAATTCAAGTTCACCTCCTATCTTCATTAAAGATAGTGATTTCTCGCCCGAGCTTGAAACTTTCCGATTTGATGAAGAGATTAGTGGCAGTCCCACTATTGCCGATGTTTATCCTTCGATATTTGAGCGGTTCTACTTTGATGTTGATGTGAGCAAAGCGATGAACGATATTTTAGATAATCTGACAAATGACTTGATCATTGAGGATGCTATTGATGACTTGATACTATCGGGTATTGAGGATTCTGTTAATGACCCCGAGGGGGATATGGTTGTTCTTGATGGTTTTCTTGACTCTCCTCTCTCTGATGAGTTCACCATCACTTATCCCGATGAGCCTACATGTGAAGATAAAGTTTTTAATCCTGGGATATTCATTGACGAGCTTTTTGTTAAAAACATCATTCGAGATAAGGATCCTCCGATGGATGCCTTCATTGTTGAGCCTACACATCTTATCCCTTACCATGAGCTCCGGTCTTCTTTGGAGTTTTCTCATTTTTATCCATCATCCCTTCGTCCGCCCGCTAAACCGCCGGATGATGGATCGTTCTTTCATATGCCTTATGTGAGTTTGGGGGGAGTTATCTCGTATGTGCTGATGCCCGACACTTTCTTCTCCACCCATCCCACCCATTCTCATTCTTTCGGGAATGAGGATACAGTTTTTGACCCTGGTATGTCTATCATTTTCTTCCCCAAGGACAAATGAATTCGGGGAGTCAGGCTAGCGACTCGTGCATCAAAAACAGTAGCGCTTTGTGGGAGGCACCCCATGCTTATCTCTATCTTATTTCTATTTTCTAATAAGTGACGTAAAGGGGTTAGCCTCTTCAATTTCTCGTGTTTGGCTATTTGTGATGTTTTTGTCTAGGATTTTCTCAATATGAAGACTCTCGTTCTCGAATTTCGTCTTTTCTCCACTCGAGTTTCATGTTCGATGCTGATGGAAATCCGATATCCTAAATCTTATTGACTAACGTTTATCTTTGAGCATACTTAATAAATGGCTTTTAGATTTCCGTTGATACCCTTGCCTTTAAACATTGAGGACAATGTTTCGTTTTATTCTGGGGTGGGTAATCTTCGATTTGATTTGACCGCACTTGCTTACTTTTTGCCGTGTACTCTCGCAACCCCGTTTTTCCTTAGAAAATGAAAAACTTTTGCAAAAAAGTGAAAAATTTGAAATTTTTGTAAGCTTTTGCTAGTTTTATGATTGAAAAGTCTTTGCGAGTTTCTTAGAAGTTACTTTAAATATGCTTCTTCTGGAAAAAGTCTTTGCTAATTACTTAGACAAGAGGCTATAAAATGCGATTCTAGCTCACAAGGCCAAGAATTTGCAAGCTTCCTGTTGAAATCACTCCTAGACTATATTTCAAGTGTTTGTAATTAACATGTAATAGGTTGCTTAATTAAGCTTTTATGTTTGTATTAAAGGCAAGGCTTATGTAGAAAGCCCATAAGCCTTGGCCCATATCCATTAAGGAAAGGAAGAGAACTTGTGTGTTGCCCTAGTTCCTTCCCTATATAAGCATATGTAAACCTTCATTTGAAGGTTGGTTGTTCATTTCACATAATAAACTACGCATAAACTTTCTCTCATTATCATACGTGTACTTGTGTGTGTTCATCCGATCATCTTATCTATATTTCTTACATATTGATGCTTGTGTTAAAATATGGTGACCTAACAGTGGTATCATTTGCCATCTAGTTGGATGAAACATATTTGTTTTTGAAATATTTTGTTATACGCGTGAGTTTTGTGCTGCAAACCTTTCATACGCTTAAAGCTTCATTTTTTACACTTAAAAACTCAAGATTCTTGTGGTTTAAGGTTTATTTAGTGTTAAATTTTGAGTTTTTAGCATCAAGTTTGAAAATTTACGTGTGTAGAATAGTTTTTGAAGTTGGTTTTGTTCGTGTGGTTCTGTCTACGCGTAAGGGTGGAAGTTATTTTGATTCATTAAGTTTCATACTTTCTTGTTATTTTGGTGATATTGAAGCTCTTTCATCATTCAAATCAGGTTTCTAAACACTTTTAAGCTTAAAAATCAGTTTTGGTAAAGTTTGGTACTTTCTACTCGTAACAAAACCCTAATCTTACTCATAAGCTCCAAGTCTACGCCTAAGCAGCACTTTACGCGTAACGATTTCTTCACTTGATCTTCACAGCTGTTGGTTTACTCAGTATTTTCTTTCTTGGATAAGCCTGAAAACACTTCAACTTTGGATATCTTTTACACTGGTATAAATGTAAATGAGTTTTGGGAAAACCCTAGTTTTATGCCTAAGCTAAACTCTTACACATAGAATTCTCTTTTCCTAAGCATTTCTTATGCCTAAGCTTGTCTTACGCATAATTGTTAGCCTCGCTTTTTTATAAAGATAACACCACTTACGTGAATGGGACTAGATGCGTAGTATACTTTCCCCATAGGGACTAGTATCGTTTAAGTGGCAAAGTAATAGTTAGTTAAGCCTATAAATACCCCTCAGGACTCTCCGTGAGGGGTGAGGTGAATCATTAGGTGTGTGTTTGTTTCTCTTTTAATAAAACCCATCTTTGTGTTTCTCCTCCCTCTCTCTACTTTCTCTCACTAAGTAGATGAATCTCTTCATCTTCTTCCACCAACCAAGACCTCCTAAAACCACATAAATCTTGTATATTTACGGTCCTAACAAGTGGTATCGGAGCTATGGTTATGTTTTGATGATTTATGTTGGTTTTTGTATCTTGTTTTAAACTGTTTTGGTACTATTTTGTTGGTCGGAATTTTTTTTCCTATGGGTAAACAGTTTTTGACAAGTTTTTATGTATCTCTTTTGGATAAAAGATGTCCTATGGTCAATACATGTATAGATTTTTGTCTTGTGTCATTTTTGGCCCAGTCATGTTAACTAGATAATCTTTTTAGACATCTTTTATTACCATTCCGTGAAATATGATGGTCAATACGTGGTCAAATGGGTCAAACTGAAGCATTTCATATGGTCGAAAAATCGCCGAAAAAAAGGTGAAAGGGTCAAAACCCTAACCTTACACCTAAGGATGATTTTACGCGTATGCAATACGCGTAAGAAGGTTACGAGTAAATAGGCTTTACGCCTAAGTAAGGTTACGCGTAAGAAAGTTACTCGTAAGATGTTTACGCGTAACCTAGACCATGTTTACGCATAAGAAATCTGGTTTACGCATAAGAAAACCTACGCGTAAGACCAAGATAGTTTACGGATAAGGTTCGAGCAAAGAAGTTACGCGTAAGATTCTTTACGCGTAAGAACTGAAAATAAGAATTTATGCGTAAACTATAACAAGACCACGACCGACCCATATACCAACATCACTCGACTTCAGATTATATCAACCATCATCAGTCCAAGGAGAAATTAAGTAAACAAAAATATGTATCCAACTCTAACATCCTCAAATCCCAAATCTATCCTAATCTCAACTCCATTCATCAATCAAGAATTACTCGTATAACAAAGTAAAGTCATTCAAGATCTCAGAATTGACTCAATTTTTTTGCAATCTTTTCAAGATTGTTGCGATTGAATCATTATCCTCACCGACCCTATAAGAAACTAACCATTTGTGTCACTATCTGATTTTAATAAAGATAAAACAATAACATAATTTGTGGAAACGTAGAGGGGGTGAATACGTTACCGTTTAAAAACGTTAGATCTTTTGTATCAAATCGTTTATGAAGCTTGTTATAATATGAACGTACCAATTATTGTTTGTGACTAATATAAAGCATAGTAAACCAAGTTGTCACATAAGCATAAACATCAAACCACGTCACAAGAAATTATAAAAGTAAAGAGATAAAGAAAGGAAAGTGCAAACCGAACACGAGGATTTATAGTGGTTCGGTCACGGATCTCCTCTCCGCCCTACTCCACTCCCCGAGTACCCAACTCGAGAGTTACTTCACTAAATCAACAAGCTCCCTTCTCGGCGGAGAAAACCTTACAATCGTCACTTACACTTTTTCCGGTACAAAGCTAAATACCGGGTTCTAGTTCGAGGTAGAACCAACCTAACGTCGCCTATACAATATTTCCGACGCTAAGCTAGATGTCGAGTTCTTTTCGGGTACAACCACTCCCGTTATGTTTTGTGGCCCAACATAACAAACCTTGTGTTTTATGGTTCAAACACATAACCCATCTAATATAGTTTGGTGAAAGTGTTGTGATGATGCAATAATGTTTACAATGATGATCCATGACATAAATGTCTAATGGATATGAATGACTAATCTAAATGATCTTTTTAAATAAGAAGTCTTCAATCAATGAGGATATCAAGAGATCTTGAATCTTCATATGTTGATATGCTTTGGTGAATGAGGATGGCTAGATCTCCAAACTTTCTTTGGTTGATCGAAATGTAAAATATTCTTACAACAAAGATGAATGTTAGAAGCATTATGATCATGTGATGGTGTGGGTGATTGATGTATGCTACTACATGTTAATCTATAGATCTAAGTGATGAAAGAATATTAGAGAGAATGTATGTTGGAAGGGATGAAGATATGAGAAAACCATGGGTTGGTATTTATAACCAAAAGTGGTAATCAAAAATATAATAATTTATTAGATTTTATATCTTAGAATATCTTCCAAAATCTTTCCAAAATCTTTTAAAGATTTAGATGACACTATGCATGAGGTAATAAAAGAGTGTTTTTCTTTTTATGAAAAATACATTTAAACAAATGTATATAATTATTAAAAAGGTAAGTTACTTTTAAATAAAATGTAAGTAACCTTTTGTAAAATAAAATATCTAGTTGAGTGCTTGTCAAAATAAAATATATTTTGTCAAGTGTAAGTAAACTTTAGTACTTGTATGATTATTATAGTTAGTTTACATGTACAAATAAAAGTATATATTTGTTAGACATTTTACAAAAGATGTATTTGTATAAAATACTTGTGAATGCAAAATGTAAAATGAGGTTCGAAATAGAATGGTTAACCTATTAAAATACTTAGTGACTCAAAACGTATTTTAAACATTCTAAATGATTTGTTAATAGGTTTGATCATAATGCCACATAACAAACATATACGAACCTGTGTTGTAACATACGAGGACTTGAGACATCGAGAGGTGTTGAATGTATGTTGATACAAATGTGATTACAAGTAACTTATACATTTTACGTTATGTATTACAAGTTACATGTTTGTCATCAATCAAAACAAACGAGACTGTATAGATTAAATATCGTAATATTTGCACTAACAATCTCCCCCTTTTTGATGATGACAAAGATATGTAAACGTAATAGAAAGTAAAATGTAAAAAGTTAATTGTATCCTTACTACCTTTACATTACCTTCTCCGTTTACACTCTTCTCCCCCTTTTGTCAAAACAAAAAGGGCGTGTCCTTGGAGTTTAACTTAATTTCTCCCCAAAAAGGCGAGCTTGCATCATCCCTAGTGAAGTTAAATCGTCTACTTCAATCTAGCGGATCCATGGATCAAATAAAGAGGCTTAACCTACATCAAGGTTAGTTTTATGCAACAAAAATTATGAGAAATATATGAAAAAGAAAAATGCATAGCAATGTTAGCCTATTTTCTCCACTTTTTATCGAAGCAAACATGCTCGTTGAAAAGTGAGAATGATGCTAAATGCGTGCATGATCCCCCTTGACGGTTGCTCCCCCTTGTTTGAGGCGTCAGGGTATGATTAAAAACCTAAAAAACAAATATTAGTGCAAAACTATATCCATCATTGGACGAGTAAGTGATATACAACCAAGTGTGTATAAGATGCATTCAGTAAATTCTTGACGGAAGCTCCCCTTGCTCTAGGTCATCAAGATGAACCTTCAAAATAAATATTAGTATAATAGAAGCTTTGTCTTTAGACAAATATGTCATATACAACCAAGTGTATAGACGATGCAATATAAGTGCTTAAAGGATATTCCTCCTTGTTCGAGGGTGTCAAGAAGCATCTAAAATAAGAAAAATAATTGATGCAAACTTCATCCTTAGATGAGTAAGTTATATACAATCGGGTGTATATGATGATGAACCTACAATGAAAAACATTAGTGCAATATATTTCATCTTTTTCACAAAGAAAAATAAGATGTATATATGTGATAAATGATATAATCATAGATCTCATGAAGTGTAGTCTCCTAATTACAATCATAAGAAAAGTGAGAATATAATATGATAAAAGCCTACAAAATAGTTCCTAGAAAGAAGATGTGAAGTCTCCCACTGGGTGTGCCACTAGTGGTGCTAGTGTTGGTGTCGCTTTACTAGTAGGATTCATGTGGTGATGGTATATGACTCGAGATTTACAAAAGTAAGTTTTTGCTAATCCATGGTGGTGATGATTAGTGAAAGTGGTTATGGAAGGTGGTGGTGATTAGGTAAGAAGCTATTAAGGAGTTAGAAACTCGTATGTATAGCAAATATAAAAATATGGACTCATGAAATCCTTTCGTAATGTCAAGTGACCAAAGCTAAGAGGAAAAAAAATATGAATGGACATTGCATTTCAACGATGCATAAGGGTTATGATTTGAATGATTTATTGATGCTAACAACTTATTGTTTTGAGCAAGTTCTCATATGCTTCAACCCAAGAGTAATCAATAATGCGTTCTATCTAAGAATGAAGATACCAAAAAATATAAAAATGAAGATAAATTCGTTCATTGATTGACAAGAATTGTAAAAATTACCTATTCTAGGTGACAATGGGAAAGGTAGTATTAGCATGGTTTTGACCGACATGGATGATTATCACATTGAAAAGAAGTGAAGACAATATGGAAAATACTAATAATGATAATGAGTACCTATATGAGGATGAGAATGACATCATATGAGTGAGAGTTGGATAGACAAACGTGTTGGGAATGACTGTTTTGATTACTATATCGTTTGCACTGACAAGGACATGCATGATAAGCGAGAAAAGGATAAGATCCTATGATGATGTTCTAGATAGTGAAGTTGTAAGGTGCTAGTTTAAGGAAAATCCTATATGTGGAGATGAAGACGTTTTGTAAAAACACATGATGCGTTTTTCACTTGATGAGGTATTGGTGCAAACTGGTGATAAAAAGTTAAAAAGGTTGAACTAGTTGTGGTTTCGTGAACCGGTTTTAGCTAAGTGGTGTTTACCTATGTGTTGGTATTTTAGAGTCTAAGAGACATAAATTTTGACAAAAGACAATTATGTGAATGGATTTCTCTCCCCCTTAATTGGTGGACATCCAACATATTGTGTAATGTATCAAATAATGAATGACAACAAAGTATTTTGGAGGTTATTCGGGTTAACGAAAGAGATGAGCTTAGTGATGATTTTCTGGATGATGGTTAGCATACAATGAACTTCATCCTTAAAGTTACGTACCTCTTCTCGATTAATACGAGATGATCGTATGATGAGGCATGTGGTTTCCTAATAGGAAGTGAAGAGGATTAGAGTATTGTTATAACTAAATAATGATGGAGGTGATTTTTGGAAAGCGAAAGCAAAAATGAGATTTGGAAAGAGGTCGGTTGAATAACAAAAATGCAAAGCCAACCCTCTAGAACTTAATTCTATATGCTTTTAAACTATATGCAAGTGTAGGGGTCCCATAAAGCATAGTACTAATCTACGTAGCAATAAAGGGGATTATGCAAAGTGAGCATATAAAAGTTAGAACCAAGTGAGATAAAAAATAATTTGTTATCAACCTAAAAAACAAATTTGTTAGTAACAAAAGATGTTAAAATGATAGAAATCAAATGATAACATATTATATAAGCAAAAACAACACATTGCACTTAGTAGACAAGAAATCACCACACAAGATAGCATCAAAACAATCATATTATGCAAGAATACGACTTTATTCAAGACATTTCATTATGAGATTGTTTTGTCGTGAAATTTAGACACTTAAGCATACTTGGATATACAATAATCTATGTGATTAATTTGTAAGATAAAAAAGGCTTCTAAAAGTTTGTCATACCAAAAGCACTTTGACAGATTATATGTGCACACGTAGCAAACAAATAGTGTGACAAGAAGCAAAAGAAACAAGATGAATGCTTCATGCAAGCCATGTTTAAGACATAACAATTTGGAGCATGTATCATTTGGATCGTACTACACATAGATATAATGAATGCCTACTAATAGCTTTCAAACACAAATATATCATATCAAAATTATCACGTATCAAAATGGCATATTATGAGTTCATAAGTAACATGTTAATCATGCTAAAAAAAATTCAAAAGTAAGTATCATGCAAATAAAGTTTAGGTTTAAACATTTAGTAGCATGAAATAAGAATACAAGCATTATAAAGATAAAACCGTACTAAGGTTTACACATTTGACTAGTTATCAAACACTAAGATAATGTCAAATCAACTTATCGTATCAAACAAGAACATATAATCAACACATGTAAGTGCAATGCAAGTGATTTTAAAAGAAAAGTCATATATACTACTTGTTTGATTAGTATTCCTAAGGCGAGGCAAACTATCAATGTTTTAACACTTACTTAATGCAAGTATAGGAAAACATATTTTTCAAGTTGGATAATGAATATGAGACTATTACTAGCGGTGCTCAATAAAAGGCTAAACACGACCATTTTTACGGGTGATTCCACATACCCAACTTCTCCCCAGGAAGTAATTCAACCACTAGGTCAAATTGAGTTTCTAGTGCAATAGGTTCTCCAGTAGTCATTCACATGTTAGAAAGATTGGAACTCCTACTTTTGCCTATTAAAGTGCATAAAAGATGATAGTTTACCAATACGTGGCTTAATGTGACGCAACTAATATGCAATATAACTAAGGTGATGAAGATGTCATGTTATACACATGAATTTTAACAATGGTGTGTTGATAAACAATATGTTTTAATCTTGTGTTTAGAATCTAAGGTTGTTCAAATTACATAGCTAATTGTATGATCTAATGGATGACATCTTTTACGTGGAAGTGTATACTTTAAAAGTGATTTGATTATCTAATACTAGGGAATGGAATATGTTAAATTAAGAATGTTCTCAAGAGAGCTCTTTGGAACTTTATTTGACAAGAATCTAAATAAGGTTACTAACTTCAATAGATCATGTGTATGTTCTAGAGATGTGTAGTTTTAAACTTGGATGTGCACAAGGTTTGAGAAAGGTTAGGTTATGATGTACGCTTGAAAGGAAATGGATACAAATAGTATCTTTCAACAAATGAGATTATCGCATGCGATAAAGTTATCATGCTTGTGAAAATAAGTAAGATGAATTGGATACGCTAGTTCATAGAACTTGTAGATGTTCGTTTCAAGATCATTTAGCCAATGAGGTGTAATGAAATCTCTTGTAACACAACCATTTATGCTGCAAGGAGAGAATAATGAATAGGATATACAATATCCTTTTAACAAGATGAATACTTAACGCATGATTTCATAGGAATATTTTTTTTCAAAACAGCATGTTTTCCTAAATGAAGATATGAAGCCAAAGTGTTTGAATCGGATAGTCCCATCTAAATAAACTTGGTCTCAATATTATATTCACTAGATGATGACAAGAGGAATTCACTCGAGTTTCTTATGTATACTCCTCAAGAGTCATTGTTGCTTGGGGTGTATGATGTTGGCTTTGAAATTGCATTATTTATGCAGAAGTTTAACGACAAAGTATTACTAATAATTTGATAATTTGTGAAGGTAGTACTACTTATACGTAGTGGAAATTGACAAAAATTACCAAGAGAACCATGCTTATTTGATAGTTGAGGTTCTAGCCATAATGAATTATCTAAGTCCTTATATGTGGGAAAGGATGGTTGAGTTTGTTCAAACGTGCATTTGATTCAGTACAAGTGTTGGACACAAGGGTTTTTTGAGCAATAGACTCAACGAATTCAAATGATGGTAAGGATGGTGGATTGGTTGATCTGGGTGGTAGGTCTTCTAGTGTGTCTAAATAAGGATGTGGTGATGTAGGGGTTTTTTGTGCTATAGGAGTACTTAGGTTTATTATTTGTCCATAGATGTTGAACACAAAAAGTACGGATACTAATTCATACGGTTCATTGGTTGCTACAACTAGTGGGTGAAGTATTTGAATTTTTGGTCATGTCTATGAAGCTTAGGGGCTGAGGTATAGGTTCACCTTGAAAGGGCACGTTTGGTTTAAAGGATGCTCTTGGAAGTTCATGAGCAACACGCTTAATGGTGCCAAAAGATGAAAGAGGGATAGTAGGTGTCAAAGTGGGATAAGTGGCACAGTGGGTTGTTTGTTTTGGATAAGTTTTTGTTTCATTTTAGGATTAGTTTTTCAACATGCGCTGTTAAATACTTGGGTGTTGATTTTTCGGATATGACTTTTAATGACTATAATCGTAAGTCACATGTACTTGAATATTTCGGATGAAATACTGAAGTTGTCAATCCTAATTTGTTGACATTATAAAGCTTAAATTGAACTCAAGGATAACAAGAATTGATAATATGTCTTTAACATACGTGTGAGTTATGACTCGATGTAAATACTTATCGTCTTGAAGGATGACACATTATTTTCATGTTAACCAAGTGAGGCAATACATGTAGATACAAAACAATATCTATAGTCATATGTTAGACTTGTGTATGATATTTTTGCAAATAATGAGTCCAGATTTGTTAGTCTCGGTAAGTCATCTAAGTCATCCGCAAACGGGTGAGGAGATGTTGGTGGTGTTGCACAAAGTAAAAGTTTTGAAGACTTTGGTTGTGAAGGTATTTTGGATGGTTGTGAAGTAGTCATAATGGTGGGTGATTTTGGTGGTGGAGTTGGTGTACTTAAGTTTAGAAAGTTCACATCTTGAATGGGTGATGAGATGTTGAGAGGTAACGAGTCCGAGGATGAAGAGTTCAAGTTTAATGAACCAACAAGATGTTAGAATCGATGCTCTAGGTTGTTTAGACCTTATCTAGGATTATCAATAAAGCACAAATAACAACAATGAACAATATATATATGCACAGCGGAATAATCAAACTATCATTGTTATTATTAAGGTTTCTTCGTCATCATCATGTGTTCTACAAAACACATCTACAGCCCCAATCCTAGACGATCAACTCTAAGACGGTTACACAACAGGGATCAATGATCCTTGGGGCTAAACACTACAAGTCGACTATCACTTAGACCTACACACCCTAGACCTACACACACACACACCTTTGTCTGATGTTTACATTGTTTGACACACAAAAACCTAATTCCCTGTATCTCTTTATATAATAAAGATACTAGGGTTACAAATGACTACAAGGGACTAGATAATAAATACTTATTTGACAACTAGGTCCCTTGTCTTTCTTTGTCTTCATGAGTCCTTCATCTTTCATGTATTTTGTCTTATCAACGTTAAATATAGTTCCCAACAATCTTCCCCTAGTTGATAATGACAAAACAAAATAAGCACGAACAAATATGTCATGAAAGATAAACAAACTTCCCCTTAAACATGCAATCACCAAGAATCTTCAAGTTGCAGCTTCCAAGTACTTCTTCCCCTTTTTGTCATAATCTACTAGGAGAACCGCGAATATAAGCAACTTTGATCTTGACCATCCCAAATCATCACCACACTTCCAATTCAACCATCTAATGTCTCAAATTACCCACCATGAAGTTTTTCGCAACTAAAAATGAACTTAAGACACTAGATACTTAAACCAAAAGTAATAATAATGAATTACAAGAGTAAAAATCTTCCCCTCGAATGATGCATGTAGATGGTTAAACATTTAATCAATAAGCTTACGTTAAAAATATGTTTACCATCTCTTGAATCTTCAATTCTGTAAGCTCCTTGTAATGATCACTTGTGAAGAAAACCAAATATAACGAATTTGATGAAGAAGTAAAATATCCCAAACTTGTTTCTTATGTCTTGTACTATCCACATGACGTGGAACTTATACCACAACAAAAATATAAGTAGATCGCAACCTCTTGACAAAATCCTCATCTTTAATGAGACACTGAGCACTACAATGTAACTCCTTTAAGTGATAGTTAACTAGGTCTTCATCCATCCACACCTTGACCTATGAAAACTAGATTTTGCAAGTCTTCGTCAACATCCTTTAAGCACGAACAAGTTATCTACAAAGTGTAACCCCCACTTTGAGATATGATAAGAACACAAACCTGTGAAACTCAACTACAACATCAAATTAGTGATAATCAACCTTCTTCGTAATCAATAATTCTATAAATCCAAATATGAGCTTTTTGACGTTTAAGAACAGAAAAACCAAAATCCTCTTGTGTGTGTTGTTAACCAATCAAGCCGAAAACAAACTCGACTTCTCCTCAAATCATTTCGGTGTGTGTAATCCAATAACCAAAGCACTCATCATGCTCAACTTCCCCTCAAGTCCAAAAACTGTTAGCAACACTTTTTCCGTTGTAAGACCATCACAAATGTGTCTCTATTTTGTATGCTCCTTCCTCCCAAACCTGTTAGTGACACTAGTTTCTGTTGCAAAACAGTCGCAAATATGAATCACAAATAATCAATATCGAATCACATGTATTATAATATCTAACTAACAATTATAATCCTCAAATACTTGTAATTCACTACCCATGTGCACTTTCATATAAAAATATATCATCTCCAAGTAGCTCAATAAAAGTGCAAGCAACTCGTCACCTACCGATGATTGTAGACAATTAATTAATACGAGACAGTATCATGATCCAATCAATCATTACCATGCACAATGCAATAATACCACACATGTCTAGTCCTCTCTGTCTTAACCATGAAGAACCCTCGAAAGCAGTAAGTATGCAGATACATTAACAGAACAACAGCATATTCATAAGCGTTACAACAGAAATTCTAGCAGCATTTTACTCATGATCAGCAGAAGTGATAGCGTATAGCAGCAGATGTATCATGAGAACAGTAGACATGTAGCAGTGGTAACAAATCATACAATCAGTGGTAATGAGCGAGGGGTAGCAGTGGGAACAAAATGTTCTAGCAGTGGAAACGACATGCTTGCAGTGGTAACCATATGAAAGGCAGTGGAAACGCTCAACAAGCAGTGGTAACGATCAATCTGAATCTCCAATTAGACCACAGCACTGCTAACACCAAATTAGGGATTTCAATATGTTACACCAAAACGTGTGAGACAACAGAAACCATTCAAATTTTTTTGCATAAACCTTAATTGTGTCCAGCAAAGAAGCCCATACGTGGGTTGTACTTCTGAATCAGGAACACCTCATGCTAATAATATTCCATATAGCACAGCACCTTCGATACACAAACCACCAATGATCACAAGAAAAATATACATTATGAAGTATACGTGATCACACAGGAAAGAAGAAATCAAATTAAGATGTGAAGTACAAACTCCAAACATCAAATCTTCTTCAAAGCAGCTTCCTTCCAAGAATTATAGAGCATTAAAAGAATTTAGAGATATATTAGGGTTCATTATCAGTTAAAAACTGATTTACCATGACTAATATAGCTCTTTTAACCATGAAAAAGAATTTTAATGCAGAAAGAACCCTAAAAATTCGACCTTGAAAAACTCTATCAGCAGCCAACTTCGACAGTGAATAACTTTTGCATAAGAGTTCAGATCGACGATCCCTCTGGTGAAAAGTTAGATCGGTATATGGAGAACATCCACCTAAAATTTTGTCACGATCCAATGGTTAACGAAAAAGTTATACCTGTTTGAAAACTGACCTGCAGAAGCATTACGACAATTTTTCAGATTCGAATTTTTCTTCTTTTTCGCCATTTTCTTCGAGAAACCTTGTAGATCCTAGATATCAAGAGCCACCCGCTCTGATACCACATGTTCATCTCCAGTTATACCAAAAACTGGAGATGCTCATCCTTCTAGTGATTTGGGAAAGGAAGGAAATCGTGATTTGAATGCTGAAAATTCTAAAAGCAGTGGAAATCCAGATTCCACTGTTAGGCAAAATGTTTCCACTGCAACACCAGATGTGGAAATTACAGATCCAGTTACTGAGGAAGCTCAAGCCAATGATGTTGAAATCTCAAACATGCCAAGTGAGATTATAGTTCCTCAAACTCCCCACACTTCCATTCATAAATCACATTCTCTTGAAAATGTGATTGGGGGTGTCTATTCACCTGTGAAGACTAGAAGACAAACTAAGTTGCCTGATGTTCATGGATTCATTAGCAAAATATATGAATCTAAGATTCATGAAGGCAAGAATGAATGTCTATTTATGTGTTTTCTGTCACAAATGGAGCCAAAGAATGTTTATAAGGCACTTGAAGATGAAAGTTGGGTGGAAGCAATGCAAGAAGAGCTGCTCCAATTCAAGCTTCAAAAGGTTTGGGTGCTTTGTGATTTCCCTTCTGGCAAGAAGGTAATAGGTACTAAATGTGTGTTCAGAAACAAGAAGGATGAAAGAGGAATTGTTATAAAAAACAAAGCTAGGCTTGTGGCTCAAGGATACACTCAAGAGGAGGGTATTGACTATGAAGAAGTGTTTGCCCCAGTTGCACGAATTGAAGCAATTAGGCTATTCTTAGCTTATGCATCCTTTATGGGATTTAAAGTCTATCAGATGGATGTAAAGAGTGCTTTTCTATATGGGCAGATTGATGAGGAGGTTTATGTCTCACAACCTCCAGGCTTTGAAGACCCTGAATATTCTAACAAAGTATACAGGGTAGTTAAAGCTCTGTATGGCTTGTATCAGGCACCAAGGAAATGGTATGAAACCTTAACTACTTATATTCTTGCTAATGGGTTTCATAGAGGCAGAGTGGATCAAACTTTGTTCTTCAAGGAAGACAAGAATGATATCTTGCTGGTTCAAGTGTATGTTGATTATATCATTTTTGGATCTACCAAGACAGAGTTGTGCAAAGAATTTGAGAAACTGATGAAAGAAGAATTTCAGATGAGTTCTATGGGTGAACTCACATTCTTTTTGGGACTTCAAGTACTACAGAGGCCATATGGTATTTTCATTAATCAAGATAAATATGTGGCTGAGATACTTAGGAAGTTTAAGTTCACTGATGCAAAGTTATGCAGCACCCCTGCAGACAAGACTACACATTTACTTTTGAAGGAAAATAGTGGTGAAGCTGTTGATGTGCACATGTACAGGTCTATGATTGGTTCTTTGATGTATCTTATATCATCTAGACCAGATATCATGTTTGCAGTGTGTGCCTATGCAAGGTTTCAAGTTACTCCCAAGTTCTCTCACTTGACTGCTGTGAAGAAGATTTTCAGATATCTTAAAGCATTTCCTACCCTGGGATTGTGGTACTCCATAGATTCTCCTCTAGATCTGGTTACTTACTCAGATAGTGACTATGCTGGAGCTAGCTTGGATAGAAAATATACAACAGGTGGATGCCAATTTCTTGGCAACAGATTAGTGTCATGGCAGTGCAAGAAACAAACTATGGTGGCAAATTCCTCAACTGAGGCAGAGTATGTGGCTGCTGCTAGTTGCTGTGCTCAAGTTCTATGGCTTCAGAATCAACTTTTGGACTATGGGTACAATTTCATGAATACCATCATTCATATTGACAATAGCAGTACCATTTGTATCATTAAGAATCCTGTTCAACACACCAAAACCAAACATATTGAAATTAGGCACCACTTCATTAGAGATTGCTATGAAAAGGGACTAATTCAAGTTGTCAAAATTCATACTGATGACAGCTATGCTGATTTGTTGACAAAATGCCTTGATGTGGGGAGATTTCACTACTTGGTCACAAGTATTGGAATGCTTAATCCATAACCTTTTTGTCAAAATGTTCTCCGGTGTTGAGGGGAGGCTGTTGGGTACTGAAATTGTTGTATGAGTTTGTATATGCTTGCTTGATGGGAGTTGAATTTGAAAAGGTGTTTATCTGAGATGCACAACAAATGGTTATTGATTCATCATGTCTAACCCACATAAGAATCAACTAGTCCAGAGCAAACGACTACTTGTAAAGACTTGACAAATCCGTTTATGGTTGATAGTTTACCAAAAACTATATGGTTATCAACTCACCATATTCTTTATGATTAAGAGTTGGCTAGTCCATAACAAACGGCTCATGGTAAAGACATATCAAATCCGTTGATAGCTGGTATTTTGCTAAAAACTATGATAAGAGTTGTCTAGTTTTTATATGATTATATTTCCCACTGTTCTTTGAAATTTTTGTGAAAACTTACCACTGCTAGTTCACAGTTTCCACTGACAGTGTTATTTTACCACTGTTGTTCTAGCCGTTACAATTGATTGTGTCAGTAACTAATTTTTACTAGCCGTTGAAAGTAACCACTGATTGCCATATATATAGGGTTAAAATTTTAAGGAAATTATCTTCTTTCCATATTATAATAAATACTTTCTAAAGATAATTTTTCTTGCGCAATAATTCTAAACCCTAACCCTATATATCTTTTTATCTCAATTGGTTAGTTATTCTTTAAATTCTTACTGACATAATATCTTTTTTCAGCAAAAGTTTCTATGGCACATTTGAAATTTGCAGATGAGCCCAACCTAGTGGCCTATCTACAAAAGTCTAACGAGAAGAGTGGCCCTGTTTTTCATCAGATTGTGGACTTTCTCAATACCACTCATATAAGGTATGCTTTGCTTTTAAAACCCACAATCTATATCTCTCAAATCAAACAGTTTTGGACTTCTGCTAAGTCCATCACACTTGAGATTGGAGATACACATGAAACAGTGGATGCTCTAAGAGCCACTGTGGATGGGGTAACTATTGATGTTACTGAGGCATCCTTGAGGAGAGTACTCCAATTGGGTGATCTCAATGGTCTCATCACATTACCTATGCCTGAAATTCATGATACTTTATCATCCATGGGGTATCATACCACTGAAAAAAAGGCTACTTTCAAAAAGAGTGGTTTTTGTCCCCAATGGAGATTTTTGATTCATACTCTGTTACATTGTCTTAGTCCAAAGAAAACATCTTATGAGCCATTTAGTTCAACCATGGCTTACCCCTTGGTTTGTCTTGTTACTGATAAGCTTTTTAACTGGTCCAATTATATTTTTACAAGTATGAAAGGAAATGTACAGAGTAAAACAAAAATTTTAATGTATCCAAGGTTTGTGCAAGCAGTGCTAAATGAGTTTCAACTGCAACCCCATACTAATGTTTATCAAATCAGTTGCCTAAAGCCTAAAGTTTTTCAAGATTTAAACAAAGATGGCAATATGATTTTTACACCTCTCCTTCCCCAAATGCTTGCAAAGATTACAACTGAACAAAACACACCCATAATTAATGTTCCAAACATTGATTATACTCCACCAGTTTCCATCACCTATGAGAGAAGGTCTAAACAGCCAACTCCTCTCATGACAACACAACAAGTTTCTGAACCTTTTGGTCTAGGAACAAGCAATGGTGGTTCTAGACTTCAACCTAGTCCAACTAGGGAGGAATCTGAGCCTTTGTCCCATGATTCACCTCTCCTAACAGGTAACACAGTTGGAAGTGATGAGGGCAGTGGGCAACACTTGGAATTGATAATTTTGTGTACAAAGTTAGCCAAGTAGGTTGAATCTTTACAGAAGGATTTGGCACATGTCAAGAAACAGCATGCCAAGGATGTTAAATACTTAAAGGAGGAGATTCAGACCTTGAAGGAAGAGTTGCAGAGGTTGAAATAGCACAACAAGACTGCAAAGTTGGTGATTTCATCTTCATCCTCACCTACTGATGGTGATTCAGCTGGTTTTGATCATGATTTGGGAAATTCTCCCAAACAGGGGAGGAAAACAGGTGCTGACACTGAGGGGAGGAAAATTGTTTTTGGAGATGAAGGAGATTCAAGTAAAGGAGCAAAGGAAGCTGGTACTCATGGAGAGCAACTTGATGATCAAGATATTTTCTGTACTGCAACTGATTTTACCACTGATTCTATTTCCACTGCAGAGCCAAATATTGCCACTGCAAGCGAAGAATTTGATAAATTGAAGAAAGACAAAGGTAAATCAGTTATGGAAGATGTAGAGCAAACTGGAAGAAAGATTTCAAAGAAAAGACAAGCTCAGATTGCTCTTGATAGAGAAATTGCTATGAAGATTACTGAAGAACAAGTTGCTAAAAAGAAAAAGCTTGAAGAAATGGAAGTTGCAAGCTTTTTGGAGACTAACAGATTGAATAGAATGGAAGATTTCATTGAAGATCCACTTTCCACTGTTCAACCTACAATTCTTAATGAGAAGACTCCAGAGTTTATTTATGTTCCTACTGAAGAAGATATTGAGTTCTTGATTGCTAATAATCCAGAAATCAAGAAAAAGGAAATTGACCTGATAGCTGATGCATCCTTAACTGAAGAACAAAGAACTGCTCAGTTGAAGTATTTTATTCAAATGAAGAACAATCAAGCACTTGAAGATGTGATCAATTCAGTCAAAAAGGGCCAAAAGAAATCAAGACAAGCTACCAAGGCACAAATTCTTACATATATGAAGACTTATTGTTGTCATGTTGGTGGTTGGAAGAAGCATCAATTCAGAGGAATGCCTGATGATCAAGTTGAAAAGGCTTACTACAGAGTTCTAAGATAAGATAAAGCTTTTACTCCAATGGGCTCTGAAGAAGAAGCAAAAAGGTTTCCTGGATTGAAGAGATAGGCCAAAGAAAGTGATTCTCAAACTGTTAAGAAGACTAAGGTTGATGAAGATCAAGCAATGTCTACTAAGAAGGAAATTCCTACTGAGAATTTCACTAAAGATCAACTGACTGGAATGATTGTGATTGAAGAAGAAGATTTTTATCCAGAACCACTGCAAGTAAGACATCCTATTATTGATTAGGAAGTTTACACTGCTAGCAATTTTGCTCCAACATGGAAGATCACAAGGCTAGGTGGTGAAACTTCATCATTCATTCAATTTGAAGATCTAAAAGCTTTTGACAGAGATGACCTTGATACACTATGGAGATTAGTTCAAGAAAGGTTTAATGCTCAAGATCTCAAAGATACAAAGGAGATGCAGTTATGGATTAATCTTAGAAGGCTCTATGAACCAAATGTTGATGATGACTTCTGGAAATTCTCATGTTCATGTTATGGTACTAAATGGTTTTACTATGATTCATGTGAAGTTCATCATGTCTCTACAGCAAATGGAGAAGATGTTTTCATGCTTGCTGAGAAAGAATATCCACTCAGAGCTGGAACTCTCACAGTGATGTTAAGTTTAACTATAAGAGTTCATGAAGATAATGAGAAGGTCAGAGCATTGTTACATAGGCTTCAAGATCAATGTTCGAGAGCTATTCAGAAGTTAAGGAAGAAGTGAAGTGTTTGGTTGAATTCCCCAAATCCTTGAAGATAATGAAGACTGAAGAAACTTATTGATTTGCAGAGAAATCATAAGTTTAGGGGAGGATTGTTGGGAATAATCTGATACCACATGTTAGAATTGATGCTCTAGGTTGTTTAGACCTTCTCTAGGATTATCAATAAAGCACAAATAACAACAATGAACAATATATATATGCACAGCGGAATAATCAAACTATCATTGTTATTATTAAGGTTTTTTCGTCATCATCATGTGTTCTACAAAACACATCTACAGCCCCAATCCTAGACGATCAACTCTAAGACGGTTACACAACAGGGATCAATGATCCTTGGGGCTAAACACTACAAGTCGACTATCACTTAATCTAGGCATTTACATACTCACGCCCTAGACCTACACACACACCCCTTTGTCTGATGTTTACATTGTTTGACACACAAAAACCTAATTCCCTGTATATTTTTATATAATAAAGATACTAGGGTTATAAATGACTACAAGGGACTAGATAATAAATACTTATTTGACAAGTAGGTCCCTTGTCTTTCTTTGTCTTCATGAGTCCTTCATCTTTCATGTATTTTGTCTTATCAACTTTAAATATAGTTCCTAACACAAGATCGAATGCTAATCCTAGTGATTTATTTGAGGTTGAGGATTTAGTCATTTTGACTTTGCTTTAAGAAATGCTAAGCTTAAGGAAAAGTAACAATGTAGGTGTGAAAATGACCATCCTGAATGTGTCGATTTATGGAGCTAAGGTATCATGGAGAGATGTGTTTTATTTGATGTTAATCCATACAAAGATGGTAGTTTCTAATGAGATGGAAGTGTCTAAGATCATGTCAAACATCCTAAGTTAATCCGTTGAGGATGTGTTGAGTGAGATATGAAAGATATGTATTAACAAGTATCCTAGAAACGAAATTTGGTAAATTAGATTGCGGGATTTAGTAAAATACAACAACTTACCTGTAGGATCCACGACACCATTTCTTTACACAGGCGGAACCCTTAACGGTGCCGCTTTGGTCCGCCTGCAGGTATGGCGGTACTAAAATGCATAACAGACGGTACCAACATTTTGGTGCCGTCTGATCCGTGGACACCGAAAAAGTTCACAGACCCATTTTTAGGTGTCGGGGAGTTTTCCGAAACCTAAAATTTTGCTTAAAACATGTAACATTAATTACTTCTAGTTAGGAAAAGTCGATAACACATATACAAACATAGTGGAGCATAGACTTTGACCAAGGGCTAACGATTTTCACATAAAAGTGAAAATGGGTAAAATTTGATAACACACTTGTGCTATCCAGCTGCATAAATCGGTTAGCGTACAACATTGTTTTAAGTCATATTATCATTCTACAAAGTAAAAACAAATAAATTACATTATACAATATTGTTTTTGTCCTTGTACCAAACACTCTCTTAAAACCTCCATTTTTCAAAGTACTTGACTAATTTACTTAGTACTCATTGCTAAGTGAGTTATGACATTTCATAAGTTATGCGAGATGTTAGTATAACCTTTGCAAAGGAAGTGATCTAAGTCTATAAGTGATGGTAAAACAATTTTCCAACTAAGTGCAAAAAGTCTAGCAAATGTCTTATTGTGCATAAACAAGAAATTGTCAAGCAAGCGAATAAATAACATGGCAAGATTGACACTTATATCATGCAAACAAACAAGTGTAAGCAACAATTTGAAAATAAGCAAGCAACATATATGCAAACAACATAAACAAGTGGTCATTTAGCATAGCATAACAAGAAAAACACTTTTCGTCATTTATCATTTAAATGTAATGATGTTACCAAGCTTGATTAGTTTTCTTTAAACATATTACATAATTATTTAGTTTCAAAATAAATTATATCAATGTTCTAAGAATACCATCTTAAATTGCTTGACTAAAAAATTTGAGTTTTTATGTTAAAGCGAAACTTAATATCTTGGACATACTTGTAGTATTTGGTCTATTTCACTTATTTAAAATTAGACTCAGATCATGAGAGTAGTTTTAAATGAAAGTAGACTCAATTCTCTTAAAAATGATAGGTGGCTCGACGCCTACGGACTTACGGTTAATAAGTTATGAATTTTTTAAGTTGGCCAAAAAAACTGTGTACTGTGCAGACCAAGGAACCAAAAATTTACAAGGAAGGAGCCCTTTTTTTGGTTCCGCCCAATCCGTGGTCTTCACAGAAAGTTGAAAAATGTACTTACTCATAGCGAAAAAGTATAGGACTTACTAGATTTGATAGAAAAAATATAATACACATACTTTGTTTATTATTTTTACTAATGTGACTTATCTAAACATTTAACAACAAAATTTCTAAGTATAATTAGCAAAACATTTTTCATATTATATTTCGCTTCAATGGTAATTTGATACATGAATCGTGCTCCATTTTAAAAACCATTTGTTTTGAAAATAAGAGCTACGAGGCTCTGATACCAATTGTGGAAACGTAGAGGGGGGGGGGGGGGTGAATACGTTACCGTTTAAAAATGTTAGATATTTTGTATCAAATCGTTTATGAAGCTTGTCATAATATGAAAGTACCAATTATTTTTTGTGACTGATATAAAGCATAGTAAACCAAGTTGTCACACAAGCATAAACATCAAACCACATCACAAGAAATTATAAAAGTAAAGATATAAAGAAAGGAAAGTGCAAACCGAACACGAGGATTTATAGTGGTTCGGTCACGGATCTCCTCTCCGCCCTACTCCACTCCCCGAGTACCCAAATCGAGAGTTACTTCACTAAATCAACAAGCTCCCTTCTCGGCGGAGAAAACCTTACAATCGTTGCTTACACTTTTTCCGGTACAAAGCTAAATACCGGGTTCTAGTTCGAGGTAGAACCAACCTAACGTCGCCTATACAATATTTCCGACACTAAGCTAGATGTCGAGTTCTTTTCGGGTACAACCACTCCCGTTATGTTTTATGGCCCAACATAACAAACCTTGTGTTTTATGGTTCAAACACATAACCCATCTAATCTAGTTTGGTGAAAATGTTGTGATGATGCAATAATGTTTACAATGATGATCTATGACATAAATGTCTAATGGATATGAATGACTAATCTAAATGATCTTCTTAAATAAGAAGTCTTCAATCAATGAGGATATCAAGAGATCTTGAATCTTCATATGTTGATATGCTTTGGTGAATGAGGATGGCTAGATCTCCAAACTTTCCTTGGTTGATCAAAATGTAAAATATGCTTACAACAAAGATGAATGTTAGAAGCATTATGATCATGTGATGGTAAGGGTGATTGATGTATGCTACTACATGTTTATCTATAGATCTAACTGATGAAAGAATATTAGAGAGAATGTATGTTGGAAGGGATGAAGATATGAGAAAACCATGGGTTGGTATTTATAACCAAAAGTGGTAATCAAAAATATAATTATTTATTAGATTTGATATCTTAGAATATTTTCTAAAATCTTTCCAAAATCTTTTAAAGATTTAGATGACACTATGCATGAGGTAATAAAAGAGTGTTTTCCTTTCTATGAAAAATACATTTAAACAAATGTATATACTTATTAAAAAGGTAAGTTACATGTAAATAAAATGTATGTAACCTTTTGTAAAATAAAATATCTAGTTGAGTGCTTGTCAAAATAAAATATATTTTGTCAAGTGTAAGTAAACTTTAGTACTTGTATGAATATTATAGTTAGTTTACTTGTACAAATAAAAGTATATATTTGTTAGACATTTTACAAAAGATGTATTTGTATAAAATACTTGTGAATGCAAAATGTAAAATGAGGTTCGAAATAGAATGGTTAACCTATTAAAATACTTAGTGACTCTAAACGTATTTTAAACATTCTAAATGATTTGTTAATGGGTTTGATCATAATGCCACATAACAAACATGTATGAATCTGTGTTGTAACATACGAGGACTTGAGACATCGAGAGGTGTTGAATGTATGTTGAGACAAATGTGATTACAAGTAACTTATACATTTTACGTTATGTATTACAAGTTACATGTTTGTCATCAATCAAAACAAACGAGACTGTATAGATTAAATATCGTAATATTTGCAGTAACATAATTGTTATCATTTTTATTTTAAATCTGTTTATACTCAAATCAAAAACGAAAATCAACATCAAAAACCTACCCGTGGCCTCTCTTCGAGACCTTGAAGTCATTTTCTTCTCTGCTCATGATTCGAAACACAAGGTATATACGGTTTTTTTTGTTGGTATTCGGTTGGGATTCACGTATATTATTATTTTTGATTGATTGGTAGAGATGGATCAAAGATGAGATGAGATATGAGATTAGATTTGATGTGAAATGAGTTTGGTGAGAGAAACGCTTTTGTGGTAGGCGTTTTTATCAGGACTATTTTTAGGGTTATGACCTAAATTTTAGGTTAGTGAATTAACTTTGTGTGAGAAATGGGTATTAATATACCCGAATGTGAAGTGCTCTATGGATTGGATATTATGAATGAATTAGTGTTATTAGTTTCAATTGGATATGGACTGGGCCCTTCTATCTAATTGCATCGGGCCTTAGAAATGGGATGATGAGAACTATTAGTGGTCGACTAAATGAAAGTGTTATAAATTTGTTATCCGAAATAATTTTTGTTTTCAAACATTATTGGATACAATTTTATGATAACATGGTATCTTGTGTGGTATTTTGGTCGGATAAAATTTCACGGAGGATACATAATTCACGTCTTGAGTGAAGATTTGAAAAAAATGATCACGAGGTTTTTGTACGGTATTGGTTACGTGAAATTGAAGTGACATTTCACGGGTGATCTTCTTTATCTCTGAGACGTTGGTTGGATGGTTGCATGTCTCAAGATAACTTGTTGGGGCACATTATGAATTTGACTATCTGGTTATAACTGATGTAAGGAGTTACATTATAGTGCTCACAGTGTATAACCATAACTTTAAGGAGTTACGTTGTAGTGCTCACTGTCACACGGCGTTGTGGATTGTTCAAAACTTTAGAACAAGCAGTAAGTCGCAAAGTTCGGATGGTTACTTCCTTTTCAAGTTAGTCGTATCGGGTTTTCTCCATATGTGGTCATTACTATTAGCCGGTGAATTCAAAGGCGGTTCGATTAAAGGTTGGTTTGAGAGAATTATTGAGAGTATTTTTGCGACATATTCTCACAGAATTTTGATCATGCTAAGGTTTTAATATTGCATCAAGAAAAAAGGTAATACGGCATGTACGCAACATTATGATGATTCCGATAGCTCGCAACCATCATGAGGGAGAAGTTGGTATTTCATCTTCTGTGATTGGATTACGAAGGGATTTGTGCTTAAGACTGAAGAAGGAGAAGTAGTGTGTGTACATCGGGGCTTTTTACCAACTTGGATGCAATACTAAGTGAGTTATGTTGTTATGATGTTCCCAGAACGACAACCATTGTGCTATAATCAAGAGTTTACTTTCTCCACTGCGAGTTGGAAGAGTGTTGTTGGTTCAGGAAGGAGCAGATTGTTGGGTTTAGTCCCAGATAGTTCTTATGAGCCTAGAGAGAGTATAGCTATCCTGTGTAATCACAAGACAACTATGGAGAACATTTGCAAGAATTGTATTCATGCGGAAAATAAACACAATACTCAAGAAGACGATAAACCCAATAACTTGATCCTCTATGGATCTATATTAATTCACTATTATTGTTATGAAAAACGTACATAAAACTCTAGCCACTAGTTTCTTTTATAGTACAAGAAACCCTAACTTTGCAGCTTGCTAATCACGTAGAAGATATGCACTATCTATTCCTATTTTAACTCATGCATATCGTAAATAATAAACCAACAAAGCAGAAACTACATATCCGCAGAAACAAAATAACTATCAGAGGAAACTGCACTATCCGCAGAAACCTCACTATCAGCAGAAACTATACTACTATCAGCAGGAACCTTATCAGCAGGAACCCACTGTTACATAATTCCTAACAATCCTCCCCTAAACTTGAATTTGACTCGCTTAACTTCAAGTTTCCAGATAGATCTTCACCATGCAAGAGGATTGAGTAAACCAGCAACTGAAACCATAGTAAGCACCAGCAGAACACCTAGAACCACCAGAGACAGCAATGAAGTCGAAGATCCCATCAGCAACTCCTAGATTAGCAGCATCAGGAACCAGCAGTATCAGTAACCAGAGTAGATTTGATAAGCCTTTACCAAGTAGCTACTTACCATTGGGCTAGCTGGTTCTTGAGTGGAATCATAACATCACCCTGGTGAACCAGTTACCAGTCCAACACTTAGAACGTGAATCAATGGTGTGTTGGAATACCCAAATGGTTTTTGGCAAACCATCACAGCCATCAACAAATTTGACTTGTCTTTACCTGAAGCCATTTAACCTAGGACTAGTGATGGTGTTCCACTGCCTTTACCACAAGCCATGAACTTGTGGGCTAGCCAACACTTCATCTATGAGGACATGGTGAGTTGAGCACCATACAACTTATTGGCAAGTTGTCAACCATCCAACGGATTTGACATCTCTTTACCAGAGCCGTTTGCTCATGGAGTAGCCAATGTTTGGTGTGTGAGACCAGGGTATAATGATAGCCCTCTGATTTTTAGCAAATCAGCAGCTATCAACAGATTTGAGAATACTTACTAGAGCTGTACCCCCATAGTAAGTTAACCCTTTGTCACTAAGGACATGGTGAGTTAAAAACCATATGAAACACACCTATACAACATGATCCTCAAAGATGAAAGTTAGAAAAACAAACACTATATACAAGGGTTTTTTTTTTTGTTTTTTGTTTTTTTTTTGTTTTGTTTTGTTTTTTTTAACACCAAAAGAAAATATAATAAATTAAAAATTTACCAAAGGAAGAAAATATACAAATAACAATATACCACCCCTCAATTTGAAGAATCGGCAGAAGCAGCAAGGAGCGTATCCTTCAACCTTTTAACCAGCTGTTCTGCATTAGTCATGTCATTCCCAATAGGAGCAGTAGATAAGGCCAATTTCTTTTTCAGCATTTGGTCTAACAAATGTGCAGACAAAGGATAGTCTTGATCTGAAAACATATACACATAAACCCCATACCAGGTTTGCACCACATGCACACTAGACAAAGGATAGAATGTCCAGCCATAAACTTTCCACTTAGTCTCACCTTCCCAAATCCTAAACCTTGCACCATCTTGATATGTGGAATCAAATAGCACTTGAAGATCACCTAACAACATTAAACCAGCACCAGTTGCAGGATGAGATTCATAATGTTTTGACACCATGCCATAAAGTGCAATCAGACCTTGTCTGTCCAGGCAATTCAGAATCTCAGTAAGGAAAGTAAAATGCCTCACAGACCCATCATGTCTATAAACAGAGTTACATTCACCCAAACCACCAAGACCAGTAGGTGTAACTTCCCATCTCACAAATTTAGACCAATCTACCAGCTCCTCATCAAAATCATCATCCTCAAACTCCTTTATAAAAGAACTCTTAGAAGCATGAAGATCAAAGGAACCCCCTTCTTCATTGCTAGACTCTTCTATCTTCTTCCAGGAGTGGAAGAAGGAGAAGAAGTAGTAGATACATCAACAGTTTGGACCATAGGAGTATCAACCTCTTCTTGGTCAAGTGAGACAACTGGTGGAGTTGGTGAAGTGGACACATGCTCTCTCTCATCAGTAGAAAGATCCTTCTCTTCATGAGGTTGCACATGCTCAGCACAAACCTTTGGAGTGCTGCTAGACGGAACAGATGAAGCCATATCAGTAGGAATGTGATCCTCAGAAAAAGCATCAGTAGTCTTCAATCTCTTAGGATTAGGACCTTCCAGAAGAGATGGAGAGTTTTGCACCCTAGTATAAGGATTGAGACCATCAGAGAAGGATTTCACATATGCCATACTCCAGCCTGTTTGATAAACAACATAACTCATATTCTTGACAAATTCTCTCATATGTTTCCTCTGTTCAGCTTGAGAGAGAGGTTTGTTCCTTTTTGCTTAAGCCTTATGTTCTGCAGCTGCCTTCTTTCTTTGATTCACCAAAGCCATTATATCATCAACATAATTTTCTAAATCAAAGGCATCCCCAATATAGATTGAGCAAGAGTTGGATTGTTGGACACATAACCTGTAATACCTGAATTTCTAAAATTCACAAAAAGACCAAAATACCCTTATGATCAAAAGTAAGAATAATTAATTTAAAAAGGATACCAAATAAGCTATGTAAATTCAGAAAATTTTTAAGAAATATCACGTATGATCGAAATAAATTTTGAATGACTTTGTAAAGTTAATTTTATATTTTATAATTTTAGAAAATCATTTATGTATTTTATATATAATAGCCGAATATATTTTAAAAGAATATAATTAATAAAAGCCCAATAAAAATTTATAAAAGTTAGATTCCATTTAATTTAAGTCCAATACATTATGAAGCCCACAAGAAAATTGGAAAATTATATATATACATAATATACGGTTTATTCCATTCCTAATACTCGATTATACCTAAACCGACTCCAAAACCCTACAAAATTCGACTTCCAGTTTCCAAGGCCTGAAGCTATTTTTCTTGGACGAGTTTGAAGGTTAAGAAGGTGGGAAAAATCGTGTTCGAAGCTCTAAGGTGCTGTTTCAATCATGGTTAGTTTTTAGGTTGATTAGGGTTTCGGCGAGTGGAGTTTTTGTGTTTCTTTTGTTCTAACGACCCAAGCTCATCAAGGGTATGTTTCTAATGTTACATTCAGTCCTACAAGTCATATAGAACATGTAAAAATTGGCCATGCATAATTAACAAGTCACACGAAATTGTTTTGGATTAAAAACCCTAAAAACGAATAAACTAGCGAATGAGCTTATGATAATTTTTAAGACCATGATTTGATTTGTCCAGAAGCTCTTACATGTTATACAACCTGAATAAAATACATGATTGTGAATTCGAAGCTTGTGTGAATTGTCTTGAGTTTTATTGTTCGATAACGCATAAAAAAGGAAAGAAATAAAAAGGGACGATTAGGGTTTTTATAAACTAGGGTTTGCTTGTTATCATTAAGGGTAATAAATGCAATGATGAGTTAATGATGGGTTAAACTTAGGTTTAGGGTTTATACTTGAATTATGCATTATTCGGTTTTACATAAAAGTTTTGGGTTGGTTTTGTAAATTATGAAACTTAAAGGTTATTTTTGTAAACAGTAAAATAAAGGTACTAAACGTATAAAAATAAGTTTGGGGGTTAAACATGTAATTTTGGATATTTAGAGGGCCATTCGAATTGTATTTAACTTAAAAGGGTATGTTTTGTAAATTCTAAAACCTTTGGACCAAAATAGTAAAATCTGATAAAGTAAGGTTAGATTGTGAAATTAAAGATGTCAAGGGTGTAATTTGTAATTCTGAGTAATTATGGGTTCGACAAGTGTGAGTTGATTTTGTAGAGACACGCATGAGTTTGAGATAACTTCGGTTTGTTATCATTTACGTTTTAGGTCAAAGTGAGAAATCATTAAAAGAAGTAACATGTGAATTTAATGCGTATTTAGTAATATTTAAAGAGTATGGGAAACCCTAGAACCTAAATAGGAAGTTGGTTAATTAATGAGGAATACTCTAAAATGTTGTAATTCCGTCTGTCACTAAAATGGGTATATTCCACAAATCTAAAAGTATTAATGTGATAAATCCGTTATAACATTAATGATGCTAATAAGTATTAAATAAATCATAATCCGTGTAGATTTGTTGAAGGAGACGCGACGTTACATCTTCACATTCCTACATTCGTTTGCTTTCCTCTCAATTGCTTTAAGATACGGATATTCGTCTTACTTTAAGACACTTGTGTTATCGTCGAGATATTCGACCTTTTCAGTAAAGTTTCTGTATGATGTTCTTTTCGTTCGCTTTCCTATTATGTTTATTAGGATTCCCAATGCTATTGCTATGAACCCTTTCGATTGTTTGACTGTTGCTTATCTGAACTTATGTTTTATTGAATCATGCGATACCTGTTTTGAACTTTATGTTAGGAAGACTTTGATATGCATATTTGTTGAACCTTATGATATGAGTTATTTGATATGTTCTTTGTTGAACCTTGTGTTTGATTAAGACTTGTGTCATAATTGAAATTTGGTTTGACCTAAGTTAGTTTGACACCCGAGCCAAGTAATACCTAGTCATGGGGGTTCCATGTCCGTGTCAGTGATGCACCTCTAACATGACTCTAGGGCAGTAGAGTGAAGTTCTGCCACGTCCCTTATCTGTTATATGTTATGAGCTCAAGTTATATTATATTATCAATGTATGTCTGTGGGGCGTATGGATGCATCCTAGATCTGATCTGTTATCCGATATGATTTGTTTAGGTGAATGATGTCGTGTGCAATACGCGTCTTCCCAACTTCAGAGAGCTAGCTACTCCAAATTATCTTCTAAGATTATTTTTATATAGTTACGATGTTTTGATATGATATGTTCTGGGCTCGTGGTAGTTAACTAAATCTTTAATTGTTATTACTATGTTAAGTATTCTGATTTTTATTTGGTATGTTCAAATGCTTATGATTAAGTCTTTGGGTTTGTTATATGTTCTTATACATGTGTATGCTTTTGTATGCTTATGTGATTGTCGTTTACTATGCTAGGTTATGATTAATATGTTTAAATGGGTTTTGTATCTTTGTTATCGATATCATGATTAGTTTCTCGTTATGTGAATTCTTTGAACTGTGGGATGAATATGTTAGTGTGATAGTTAGTATTCTATAAACTTAATATGTATAGTTTGATTAGTTAATTTTGTGAACTTTGCTTATACATTGGTGTTTATTGCCTATGTGACCTGCCATGTTTGAACTCTGTTGATGTTAGGATTTGATCTTAGAACTGGTTTAGCTTATGATAGTTGTTTTGATAATTGCTAATGGATATGCTATGTTTTGTTTGGTCTATTTAAATTTAGTTTGTATACTATGTTCTTTTTGTTTGTGAGACTGCCATGTTTTGGACTGCTATTTCCGCTGCTGCTTTAATGTTTTAAGTGTGTTAAGTGAAGGTTAATTAATTTGTTGAATGTCATGTTTATTTTCTAGAAAGTGTTTCCGTTAGCCTTAGACTTTTCGTTTGGTTTATATGCAATCTATTTGCTTTTGATATGCTAAGTGTTTGGTTGATCTGTTGTGTTTGTGTTTGTGTCATTTGTGTGCTATGAGATGTTTTAAATTGTTACGTGGTTGTTTGGATTTCTGTATATTTGTGCTTCCGCAGAATCCTAAAAGATCCCTCATTATTATTTTATTTTGATTTTGTCATTTGTATATTTTGTTTTATTTAGTTTTCGTTTTGTTATATCTGTTCACTGAGCTTTGTAAGCTCAGCCGCATTTTCTTTTCTTGCGGCAGGTATTTTAGCATTCAAGATGAGCTTATGGGATAGCTGATCTGGGTTGAGAGTAGAGACGAGAGCAAGTTTCGATTATAGAGATCTTAGATTTATTTTGAAGTTTAGTTATTTATGTTTTATCTTGAGTATTTTTGTAAGGCTTTCGCTATTGTATATTATTTAGAGTTCTGATATGAAACCGTATTGTGATATCTTTACCCTTGTCGGGTTGGGGTGTTACATAACCTGACAATTTACTCCAAGTATCATCTGTGAATCATAGAGCAAGAGCATCCAATTCTTTCTTTCTTTGTGGTGTGACCTCATGAACTGTGGAAGACAGACTTTGAAACTCTGCATCAAATGTAGCTTGAGTCTGAGCAGCTATATCCTCATCATTTTGGGAAATCTTATGAAGTTTCAAAAGTCTAGCCTATTCAGCCTTAAAGTCCTCAGAATCCATATCCTCTTCAACTGCTTTACCCTTTCCCTTATCAATCTGAGAAGCAGGCATGGGTTCATCCTTAGCAGCAGCATCCAATGTATCAGAGGGAATAGACTGAGAAGCTTCAGAAGCAACTGTAGACTGATCAGCAGGATTTGTAGACTCCTTTTCCTCACCTTTCTTCTCAGTAGCAACAACTTCTGGAGGAATACCAACATTATCAGCAGCACCAGAAGGTTCAGAGGAATCCACCACTCTTGACTTAAGAGTCATGTGACTTAGATAATTCCTCTTTCTCCTCTGTTTCCTCTAAAACACTTGTACTTCTGGATGCTTTGGAGGTTGAGTCTCTCCTAGGGACACAGATGCTAGAACATGAAGGGCTTCAAGATCAATATTAACCCTCTCATGACCATGTTCTTCCTCATCATCAGACACCACAAATCTACTCCTCCTCCTATCCAGCCTCACCTCCAAATCAGTCACCCTCTTCAATAACTTCACCATAGCACCACCCAAAGTGTGCTTAGTCTCCTTAAGCTCTTCCCTAGATTCCTTGAGCTGGAGCTCCAAATCATCAACCTTCTTAACATACCTGTGGATTAAACTAGACATATTCATTAGCATATTAGGATCCTCAGCACCACCAGCAGGAATACCTGTGGTTTGAGGAGCTTCATTGGACCTAGGAGGAGACACATAAAAATCAGCACCAAAAGTGGTGTCTTCCTCAAAATTATGTCTAGGTGGACTAGGAGGTTGAACAAAAGACTGAGTAGGATTAACCTCATTCTCAATAGGAGTTTGTTCCTGTGATGTAGAGGCAACCACTGGCTCCTCAGGAGCAACAGGCCTTGGTGAAGGTGGGGCATCAAGTTGAGGTGAAGGTGGAGGTTGTAGGTCATCAGTGGCAATTGATGCAGAGGCATCAGCAGCAACATTGACACCAGGAAACATATTGGGTAGCAAGGGTCTATGTTCTCCAGCATAATTAGTTTTCATTGTAGCAAACAACTTAGCAGTTAATTTGGTAATGACCCTTGGAGTTTTGTTAGAGGTTTCAATGCTTAATATCATTTGTAAAAATCTAGGATACATTAGAAATTTATGCTTGGTATCCTTTAAATTCTTAAGCATTTCCTCAAAAATATATCTTGAAAAATTATATTGTCTACCATGGGCCAAACATATTATAGCATTTTCAATTAAACTGAAGAACTGATCCCAACCACCAGATTTGGGACTAAGGCACTGAAGCAGGGTATGGACTAAAAACCTCCACTTAGGGCAAAATTTATTTTTAAACCAAATTATTTTTCCATCAAAAGGATACACTAAGCTGGTTAGTCCAGAGATAATTTCATCTCTATTATTCTCAAAGAGACCATCTGCATCATCAAATTGTAACTGAGTCCTAATAAGGGACTCAGTTATCACATACTCTCTTCCATCAATGGTAGCCACTATCTCCTTGGTAGAACCAATGAGAGATCGTTCATGAGCAGTGGTCCAAAATTGTTTGACAAGAGAGTCATAAACAATTGATGGAGAGTGAGTAAGAGCATACCTGATCTTGGAGCGCAAGAGAAAATCAATCATAGAGTCATATATGTCGCTCCCTTTGGCGTGATCCAGAAATGCAATTTTGTTGTGGTCGAGTTTGTAATCAAGAGACGCCATTGATGAAAGGATTGAAGATGAGTATGATTCAAAAGCAGAGGGAATTGGGTAATTAGGTTGTGGGATACTACTGATTGACTATCTAGATAAGTTTCCAAAAATAGCCATTTAAATTGACACAAGATTTAGAACAAATCTTTGACCAATTTAGACTTTAAATGAATCCCAAATTAAATCCCCAAATTATATCAAAACCAGCAGCAATGAAAAGTCCACCAGCGGAAACCAAGTAGTCAAACGGCAGAAACCAATTAACTTTTGTCCGTAGTAACAATTCAAAGCTATTAGCAGAATCCATAGCCCATCAGCAAAAACAATCATAATATCAGCAGCAATGAAAAGGGAATCAAATCAAATCTTTGACCCATAAAAGTGCCTTAACTGTCTCCAATAAGAACTTTTAGCGATACAAATTCCAACCATCAATATTTACCATAACTTTTGCCGACCTAAGATACCAAAAAGCCTATAAAACCAACCCCTTACAGCAGCAACCATACAAACAAAACATATAACCCTAAGCACCAAAATTGAACAGATAACCATGAGCAATTCTCCAAACCACCCAATTGAACTATCATCATCTGATAGTGAACCAAACTGGTTGAACTACTTCCCTCCTGGAGCTTCCAATAGTATCACCTACATCTCAAGAGATCCTCCTAGCAGATCACCATTTTACTACACTACTTCAGAAGAAGATCTTCCCAATCCTCCTCCACAGAATGAGGTTGAAGTTTCTAGTGCAGAGCTCAATGCCATGAATGAGGAAACTAATGATGAGGTAAATGATCTAACCTACAGGCCTCACAACAACAGGCCACTCAGTGTTGCTCCTCTAGCTGTGCTTCCACCAGATGCTACAGTTCCAAACTCCCAACCCTACACATCCAACCCCACCAAAAGAACTACAGTGATGGGGCTTGCTGCAGCCCCAGTGTGGGAATGGATGGATAGGAGGGGAAGAGAGCATCATATGATGCCTGAGTGGGGAAAGAAGAGGCTAGAGAGGAGGCCTTGAAGATTGAAACCATGGTCTGAAGGAGTGTTGGGTCTGAGGGAATGTTGAGTCTTGCTTTTTATGTTCTGTATCTGTACTATTGTCACTGCATCTCTGAATGCAGTTTTTTTTAATGAATAAAAGCTTTTATCCTTTGTCTTTTTGTTATCTGTTTCCACTGATTGTGTGTTTGATACTTGAACTGCAAGATGGTTAGTAGAACACAAAACATATACAAAAATATATCTGAGATATATACATAAAATATACAAAATATACATAAAGACCTCTCCTTAAACCAAAATTCTCTCCTTAGGCACAATCCTCCCCTTAATCACAACAATCAGGGGTTGATCATGCCTATATGGACAACCAAATATTAAAATCTGGGTCCATCAAAAGCTTTTGATAACAAATCAGCAACATTTTCATCTGTATGATTTTTAACCACTTGAATAAGGTGTTTTTCATTAGCATCTCTGATAAAGTGGTGTCTAATTTCTATGTGCTTAGTTCTTTGATGAAAAACATGATTTTTAACAATGCATATTGTACTTTGGTTATCTATAAAGATTTTAGTGTTCATAAAATTGAACCCGTAATCCAATAATTGGTTTTGAATCAAAAGTACCTTACCACAACAACTAGCAGCAACAACATATTCAACTTCAGTAGAGGATGTAGCCACTATGGTCTGCTTCTTGCATTTCCAAGAAATTAATCTCCTTCCCAAGAACTGACAACCCCCAGTAGTAGATTTGCGATCAAAATTTGCACTAGCATAATCACTATCACTATAAGCTTCCAACACAAATGGAGATTCTCAAGGATACCAAAGACCCAATTTGGGGTTTCCTTTGAGATACTTGAAAATCTTCTTGACTGCTGTCAAATGAGAAGTCAAAGGTGTGACCTGATGCCTAGAACAAGCACTGACTGCAAACATTATGTCAGGCCTAGAGGCAGTCAAATACATGAGAGAACCAATCATTGATCTGTAGAGATGCACATTAACAACATGATCTGGTTCATTATTTGACTTAGCCTTAGGAGCCTCATAGGGTGTAGTAGCATTCCTAACAAGTTCCATGTCAAACTTCTTGAGGATGTCATGCACATACTTCTCTTGATGAATGAAAATGCCATCTGATTTCTGCTGCACTTGAAGGCCCAGAAAGAAAGTAAGCTCACCCGTGGCACTCATCTCAAACTCACTTTTCATCAACTCCTCAAATTCCCTACACCAACCTTCTTTGGTAGAACCAAAGATGATGTCATCCACATACACTTGCACAAGAATAATATCCCTGGATCTCTTTTTGATAAAGAGAGTCTTATCAATAGCACCTCTCCTATATCCATGTTTTAGCAGGAATGAAGAGAGCCTAGCATACCAAGCTCTAGGTGCCTGATGAAGTCCATAGAGTGCTTTAACCACTTTGTAGACTATATCTGGATTGTGAGGATCTACAAAGACCTTTGGCTGAGTGACATACACTTCTTCCTCAATTTCTCCATATAAAAATGCACTTTTCACATCCATCTGATAAAGCATGAACCCCATGTAGGAGGCGAATGCCAAGAAGAGTCTGATGGCCTCTACTCTTTCAACAGGAGCAAAAACCTCATCATAGTCAATACCGTATTCTTGTTTGTGACCTTGAGCAACTAACCTAGCCTTATTTCTAACCACAATTCCCCTTGCATCCCTTTTATATTTTAGAATCCACTTAGTGCCAATAGCATACTTACCAGGAGGCAACTGAACAAGTTCCCACAAATTTTGATTAAAAAATTGTTGCATCTCCTCTTGCATTGCAGCTACCCAATCCTCATCTCCCAGTGCTTGTGCAACACTAGTAGGTTCAACCTGAGATAGGAAACAAGCAAAGAGACAATGATGATAGTCTATATGATTATTCCTATGTTGATCCTGAATGTAGCTGATAAAAGCAGATTCACTAAACTTTGTCTTCTTGACCCTGCTTCTAGTTTGCCTGAGAAGAAGTAGGATCACCAATGATTAGAGATTGTGAATAAACTGTGTTAATTCTCTTAGTGACATTTGGACTAACATCCACTGAAGTGGCCAGATTAGTAAGAGTAGGACCAAAGTCATCATCATAAGAAGAAGAGCCAAAAATGCTTGTTCTTGACATGTGATGAATACCATCCAATTCAGAGCTGGAATGTTGTGAATTGGCTAAGTCAGATGGACTTGAAAATCTGGTAGGAGTGTCTTCAAACCCCAAACTGTCAGCAGATGGAGTATTTGAGGTAACAGCAGGAACATGTACACAATCAGAGGGAACCGGAACACAAACAGTAGCATCAACATCAGCAACAACTGACCCATTATCAGAAGGATCAGCCACATTACCAGCAGGAACATGTACACTTCCAGCAGCATAAAATTTCCTACGGGCTTCAATAGTTGCCTGCCTTAAGGGTTCCTCTGTATCTTTGGAGAATTCATAACCAAACTTTGCAGCATCATCCTTTGCAGCATGCTCTTGGCATTGAAGCTTCACTAGCTCTTCTACATATCCTAGATCACTTGAAATAACATCAGAAGCAGCTGAGTCCTTGGTACCTGAAAAATGGTTAGAAGGAAAGGATGGAACAAGTATAAGTTGTTCATTATACTCTGGATCTGACTCATCATCTGAAGAACCTGCAATGTTAGATTGAGCATCTTATGGTTCTGTAGAAAGGTTAGATTTATAACGAGTATAACCTAAATGGTCAGTTAAATAGTCAAGATCAAAATACCATTCTTGACCTGCTCCCTGAACATTGGGCTTGTCCTCCATAAACCTCAGATTCAGTGTCTCTTCAACCTTCTATGTGGAGATGTTATATACCCTATAAGCTTTACTATGAGCTGAATAGCCTACTACAAATCCCTTATCAGCTTTCCCATCAAAATTGCCCAAATGATCACTGGTGTTAAGGATGGTGACATGACAACCAAAAGGCTTAAGATGGCTAATGGTAGGAATCTTGCCAGACAGAAGTTCATAGGGTGTCCTTTTGTGAGGATTAGTTATCAACACCCTATTCAATACATAACAAGCAGTGTTAACTGCTTCAGTCCAAAACATGGTAGGTAACTTAGAATCAGCAAGCATAGATCTTGCTGCTTCAATCAGGGTTCTGTTTTTCCTTTCAGCAATTCCATTTTGTTGTGGAGTCCTGGCAGAACTATAATCCCTTTTTATCCCCTTTGTAGCACAGAGCTCTATCAATTTTGCATTCTTGAACTCTGTCCCATTATCACACCTAATAGCTTTGACCTTCTTGTTCAGCTGATTCTCTACCAGGGCTATAAAATCTTGAAGAATCTGGAATGTTTCATCCTTAGTCCCCAAAAAGAATGCCTAACAAACAATAATACTATAATCATCAATTACCACCAAACAATAATACTTGTGATCAATGCTTCTGATAGATGTAGGACCAAAAAGATTCATATGAAGAAGCTGCAAGGGCTCAGAGATAGTGCTGACAGCAGTAATGGACCTACAGGAAGCGTTGTGTTGCTTTCCCTTGTTATAAGCCACACAGTTGTGCTCATTAGTAAAAATCTTGGAAGGAAGTCCATTAACTAACCCAAGTTTAGCTAGCTTGTTGATTGTTTTGAAATTCACATGAGCCATCCTCCTATGCCATTTATTAGATTCATCCAAGGATGCTTTTGCTACCAAACAAGCTAAATCACCAGCAGGCTGAACTTTATTGAGATTGAATGTATAAAGATTATGTTTCCTTGGTACCTTCAGAACAACTTGACTGTTATCAGGTATCTGGAAATCTTTGGAGAGAACAAGACATTCAGTATCAGTGAACAACACATAATTTTTCTTGTCACAAATTTGGGACACAGAAAATAGATTGAAATTTCTCAATGCTTCCACATAATACACATTCTCAAAGTCCAGCTGAGCAGTTCTAATAGTTCCCATCCCTGTAATTTTACTATCTCCTCCTCCAAAAGTAACAATACCTCCTTGAATAGATACAAAATCATGAAGCCTGTCTTTGTTCCTTGTCATACTCCTAGAACAACCACTATCAACAATACCTAAATCTTTATTGGAAAGGAATCATCCTACAAAATAAAAGATATATGACAACATTAGAATACATGAAGACCACTGACTTGGGCCTGCCTTGTGGATCACATTAGAAAAACCTGTAGATGGATGAGATCCACTATTGTTCTTGGAACCCCTCATAAACGATGGTCGATTGTGTGTCCAAGAGCAACCTGCTGAGGGCTTAACATCAGTATCCCACCTTGCCCCCGTTTTATGCAAAAGGTCATTATTAACAGGCCTGTAACCATTTTGAAAATAAGCACTTGTAGGTCTGTATAATGGCCTATTAACATTTCTTTTCCAACTAGATGAAGATGACCTGTCAGCAGCAACTGGGTTACCAGCAGCAACTGGGTTACCAGCAGCAACTGGTCTACCAGCAGAATTAATTCTGCTGGTCCTCACATGTGTTCTAGAGGGAACAAACGAAGGAATGTTGGTCACATCATTCCATACAGTTCTATATCTCTGTTGATTAGTGCAAACATTCATTCGTTTCTCATAAAAATCACAATCTTTGATAAGATGAAAAGCACTACCACAAACAAAACATGATTTCTTCTTAAAATGCTTATTCAAAACAGGAATAGTCTTATCACAAACAGAATTATTCAAACTACAACCAAAATCACAATTGTTTTTAACAAAATCAACAGAACAAGAAATGTTTCTAAAAGTAGCTGTCTTTGAAAAAGGTTCTTTAACATCAACTCTTGGGGCATGGTGGGCTGGTTAAGGCTTGGGAGAGGCAGCCTTTGAAGACTCTTCATTTGAATCACAATTGGCATAGTGTTTAGATTGGGTCTCTGAAGTCCTGGAAGAATAAGAGACAAAAGTATTAGATTCAATACCAGTGTCAGATAAGTCATTAGACTTTTGACCATAGGTCATATGTGATTCATCTGAGTCAGAGTCTGGGTTAGGTGGCTTAACAATACCATTTATAGAAGAAGGAACTGAATGCATTTCACCTTGTTTAATATATTTAACAGGTTTTCTATATTTATCTTCTTCTTCATCAGTGACATAATTAAAAACACTGTAGTCATTGGGGTCACACACCTCGTCTGGACTAATATAGTCCTTGAAGCCTAACCCTATCTTAGTTTTAACAGACATTAAGCTATTCCACAGTTTATCTAAGTTTTTAGCCTGTTCTTGCCACTGATTATGTCTAGCCACCTCTGAATCTAAACTAGCTTGAAGACCCTCTTTTCAGCAACAACCTTTACATATTCATTCTTATTAAATTTTAATTTATTTGTGGTGTTATCTAAGTTCCTCTGCAAAACATTAATTTTCTCCTCAAGAGCCAATTGATTTTGTTCATACCAGGCCTTTTGTTTTTTTAAAGCTTTAACAGTTTTCTTATATGCCTAGACTTGAATAAAGTATTCTTTATATTTATCATTAACATCATCAAGTTCACTTTTAAGAGAATCATATTTAGCATTGCAACCAACTATACAACTTTGTACCTGAGAAGTGATGCCTATCATTGCAAACTCTCCAGTAATGTCAGCAACGAGTCCAACTTGAGGCTTTTCATCCTCAACATCATTCACAAGATCATCCCAATCAACCCTGTTCTCCAGAGACAATAAACCTTTAGGTTTCACCTCCTCAGCTTCCTTGATCTTGAATGTATTATTCCTCCTTCTGTCACCTCCCTTATTGTCTTGACATTCTCTAGCAAATTGACCAAGTTGGTTACATTCAAAGCATCTAATCTTAGTCCTATCAAACCTAGCTGATTCCCTTCCTTTGTAGCCAAATTTCCTTCTAGAGCCACTCTTAAACCTCTTGACTTTCACAGCAAGCATGGCCATCTGCCATTTAAGATCCATTTCCTCCAAATCCCACTGATCCACTTGTTAAAAGTCTTCATAAGCCAACTGCTGTTGGTCTTCAGATTCAGAAACAAGAGAGTAGATCACATCTTCCACCACAGAGTTAGACTTTGATCTTCTTGTAGAGGAACTGTGTGTTCTGGATGCGGCTGAGTGTGATGGAGCTGGAGAATATGTAGAATGACCCTTGATGTCAAGTTCAAGAGATCTCAGCTTGTTGTATAGATCATCAAAGCTTATGTAATCAAGGCCTCCTTTTGCCTTGAGAGTAAGGGAAATCTACCTCCAGGAAGAAGGTAGAGCACGAAGAAATTTGAGATTGCACTCCTCATTGTCAGGTTTAGACAAAAACTGATTAAGCTGGCTGAGGATATTTTGGAACCTGTCATAGCCCTTATGTATTCCCTCTTCTTCAGAGATTGAGAATTCCTGAAAGTTTTTCTTGAGCATAGACTTCCTCATTTTCTTGGACTCATCGTTTCCACCAAACCTTGCTTTTATTCCTCTCCAAATATCTCTTGGATCATCCAGATGATAAAAGTCGCTCATGTGCTTATCTGGAAGAGCTTGTAGCAGGGTAGTCCTCGCCTTGGTTTCCCTCTGAAGGGCAATCTGTTCAGCATTTATTGTGGCTGGGAGTATTATTATATTCCTATCTGGATCTCTTCCAGTAGCCTTCTTACTGTTCCCTTTTAGGATAATGTTCCAGAGATTGACATCCATGTTGGAGATATAGTTTTCTATCTTCATGGCCCATATGTCATATTCGTCCTTCTTAAGGTAAGGGAATTTTGCATTGGTGTTGGACATGGTGACCACTTGCTGAATAGTGGACTGGGTGTTTGCTGGCTCAGGCTGCTCATCATTGTCAGTATCAGAATGTTTTGGTGATGACATTGTTATGGTTTTGAAGAAAAAGACTGTCTTCTTAGAAAGACTCTCACGAGGCTCTGATACCACTTGTTGGGTTCAGTCCCAAATAGATCTTATGAGCCTAAAGAGAGTATAGCTATCCTGTGTAATCACAAGACAACTATGGATAACCTTTGCAAGAATTGTATTCATGCGGAAAATAAACACAATACTCAAGAAGACGATAAACACCAATAACTTGATCCTCTATGGATCTATATTAATTCACTATTATTGTTATGAAAAACGTACACAAAACCCTAGCCGCTAGTTTCCTTTATAGTACAAGAAACCCTAACTTTGCAGCTTGCTAATCACGTACAAGATATGCACTAGCTATTCCCATTTTAACTCATGCATATCGTAACTAATAAACCAACAAAGCGGAAACTACATATCCGCAGAAACAAAATAACTATCAGAGGAAACTGCACTATCCGTAGAAACCTCACTATCAGCAGAAACTATACTACTATCAGCAGGAACCTTATCAGTAGGAACCCACTGTTACATAATTCCTAACACAGATAAAGAAAAAAGGCTCACTAGTTAGAAGGGAGTAATAACCTAACTAGACCGTTATAGTTAAAGTTCATAGCTACAAGGATTTGTGCCGTCAGCACCAAAGATCAAATGCCGAGATCATCGGAAGGGAGAACTTCAAGTTTTGCCTCAGTATCTAGACTACAGAGACTCTGCGCTTCAACAAAGTCAACATTGTTCATTACCATTGTAATTTATTTTGTTTTGTATTTATAGGTCTCATTGTAACCATTCACGTGTGATGATATCTTGGAGGGAGATTGTTAGCCTCGCTTTTTTATAAAGATAACGTCACTTACGTGAATTGGACTAGATGCGTAGTATACTTTGCCCATAGGGACTAGTATCATTTAAGTGGCAAAATAATGGTTAGTTAAGCCTATAAATACCCCTCATGACTCTCCATGAGGGGTGAGGTGAATCATTAGTGTTTTGTATTGTTTTCTTATTAATAAAAGATCCTTTGTTTTCTCATCCCTCTCACTACTTTCTCTCACTTGGAAAGATGATGTCTTTCATATTCTTCCACCCACCAAGACCTCCCAAAACCACATAAATCATAGTATTTACGGTCCTACCATAAGCAAATATTACGCATAAGGATTCTACTACTAAGCCTTTGGTTTACGCCTAAGCTAAGTTTTCCTCAAGTCTACGCGTAAGCAATTCCTACGCGTAAGCTCTCTTTTTACGCGTAAGTTGGGTATTACGCGTAAGGTGATTTCTACGCCTAAGCTGGTTTCTACGCATAAGGTTACTTCATCAACATTGTTTCATTCGACTACAAAGATCCATAATCGACACAAGTTTCAAGATGTCTCAACCACCATACTCTAGCTACTTTCCTCATGAGTATCCTTAACAACAACAACAACAATTTGATCAACAATATCCTCCACCATCTCCACAAAAATTGCAACAATTTCAACAACAATTTCAACACTTTCCTCAAGGAGCGAAACCTCTTCCACCACAAATGGTTCCACCAAACCCTCGTCAACAAGTACAACATTACACATAATTTTTCAAAATCAGTATCCCGCCAAGTATGCTATGAATGTTACAACACCAAAGGAACCGTCTTGGTTTGTAAAGATGTATGAAGCTTTAAGTAGCCAACAATTCATTCATGAAGCTGGATCCCTTGACAGACCTCCAATGCTCACTCCTGGAAACTACGATCAATGGATGATAAGGTTCTTTAGGTTTTGTGATCTAAAGAAGCCACATGGAAAGTTCTTGAAGAAGGTCATCCTTGAAGGTCCTTTTCAGATGCCTACTCTCACTGTAGCCGGAGATCTGAATGCTAATCCACCAGAGATGATATTACCAACGTTGTCGGTCTTGATCAACTTACTATTGACCAACTTCTACACTTAGAAGCCGATAAACTTGCAATGCAACATATCCTTTTGGGATTACCCAATCCGATACTTCGTAGTGTTGATGCTCAGAAGACTGCTAAAGCAATTTAGGAACACATTCATCTTCTAATGGAAGGCACAGAACTCAATCAAGAGTACATGGAATCAAAAATCTACTTAGCTTATGAACACTTCATGATTGAACCAGGGGAGACATTAGAGTCATATCATCATCGGTTCTCAGACATCATAAATGACTTGGATAAACATAATATCATTATGCCAAGGATTGCAGTCAACACAAAGTTCCTGAGCAGTCTTGGTCCTAATTGGGAAAAGTATGTTATCTTTATCCGTCAAGTGAAGAATCTTCATCAAGCTACATACGGATTGTTGTGACAATTTGAAGCCTCACCAAAAGGAAGTTGACAGAGAAAGGATCATCCGTGGAGTCCCTGCCTCGCCTTCACTCTCGGATAATCAAACTCTTGCTTTATGGGCTCAAGCATGTTATCCTCAATTCCCGACCTTACCAACAACATTTACAAACCCTCCACAATCAATAGTTCATATTACACCATATGATCCTTCACAACAACAATCACAAGAAACTCAATTGGTTCCATACAACAACAACAATGACCAGGCACTCTACAGTGAATCAAATGAGGATGGAGATGCCTTCGATGCAATGAATCAAGGATTTGTTATGCTTGCAAGAGCCTTCGGACGATTTGCTAACAAATCCAACAACCACATTCGCGCCTCGTCAAATACAAGGAATCAAGCTGTTGTTAACAATGGAAGGGTTAAGGTTCAGAATCGTGGAAATGGTCGTCAGATGAGTAGTGGTCAAGGGTTTAATGTTAATGCAAGGAGTAACAAGGTGCTCCACAACGGGTTCAAGTGGTTGATCAGGGAAATGCTCAGACTGGGGTTAATGGTCTCTGATGCTATAACTGTAATGAGAAGGACCATTTGGCTAATGCATGCCCCAAGCCGAGGACAAGAGGCATCGCTTATCACAAAGAGGCTTTACTCTTGGCTCTCAAGGATGAAGCTGGTGGAACTCTTACAAACAAGGAACAAAGCTTCATGGCGAATGCAGATTTTGATGATGACATAGAGGACTTCAGGCTAATGCTACTGTGATGTTAATGGCAACATGCAAGAGCTCCACATGAGTGACACGTGCCCAGTGTATGACACTGATGGCTTGTCTCAGGTACCGGATCCAAACATTCTTTTACATGATCTGATATCTCCGTCAACATCTGCATCTGACAAGGCACATAGTGTTCAAAATGAGCCCTCTACAAATCATTCCGACGATAATCAAATGGATCCCGTAGTTATATTTGACGATCAAGATGACCTTCTAGTTAATATTGATAATCAAGTTGATTCCGTGGTTATATTTGAGGATCTAAATAATGATCATGTTGAGACTCAAGTTGAACAAAATGAACCTTCGTCTAATCCAGATCTTGAGCTCATGACCAAATTATTTCAGACCACCCAATCTCAGTTTGAAAAGTGCAATGACATCAATAAGCAATTGAACTATTAACTAAGGATAATGAATTCTATAAGTTTCAACTCAACATTTTTCAAACTAAAGAAAAACGTGAAAAAGGTTTTGAAGTCGCATTTGCTAAATCGTACCAAAATGAAAAAATCTTTGGAGAAACAGATATGTGATCTAGTTGCATCCAAGAATGCTTTGTTGTCTCAAATAGAACAACTGAAATATGATGATAAACAACAACTTAACGCTCTCACTTCGGAAACTCAAAAAGCCAAGTCTGAGTTGTTAACTCGTCAAAAACAGTTTTGTGAGTACAAAAAGCATTCGAGGAAACAAATAGATGACTATCTTGAAGAAATTGTCAACTTACAAAACAATATCAAAGAGTTTTGAAATATTTTTTACAAACATGGTGAGTCAATCACAACTATTCAAAAGTTTACTTTTAAACCAAATCCAAATGGATATGGACCGAATCTTGCTGATTACAAACCACGTTTTTAACATCGAACATCCAAACCAAATCCTCAAGTATACAGTGCAGAACATAGAATTGATGACTCAATAATGAGTGTTGTTGAATATAATCATATGGAGGAATTAGATGCTGAAGACGAGAGTCAGTCAAAACTTGAAAATGTTGTTTATTGCAAACCACTTAACTATTCAAAAGCCATAACTTTCGTCGCACAACAGGATAATTCTAACACACCTTGGGTTATCACGCCTACTCTTGAGTCCTCTTCTAATGACGGTCCCCGATCTAATGTTGCACAAATTAATGGTCCTTTACATTCTTTTAGTGAAATAAAGCCATTAGCTGAACGACATCAGGTTCTTAAATACTTTGACACTTTTATGTCTGACATCAAACTTTTGGAACATGCAATTGAAGTTAATTCTAAAATAAAAGCTGAACATTTTCAATCGCCATTTGTGCGACAACAAAGAGATATTTTTCAGAAAGGGCTTTTACCACATGTCCAAAATTTAAAAATGTGTGCAATCTATTAGGAACAGGAACTTCAAAAGGAGATTGGGCTTATGAAAACAGTTTTCGAGGAAACAGAAACATCAATTTCTAATACTAAACATAAAAAGAAAACGTTAAGAAATCATGTTGACCGACTCTTGGAAGATGTTATCTGTGCTGATACCATTAATGTTGTGTTATTACATTCTGTTGCATATGCATTTGATTATATCGCTACTAATTTTGTTGATTCTGTTGAAAAAGTTGCGAATACCGATAATGTGCGATTGTTAACTGAACTTTCCAATACAAAACGTCGTCTTCTATGGTGTCAAAAAGATTGTCAAAATCATGAACTTGCTTTGCAAAACAAGATTAACCAGTTGCGTTCAAAATCTCTTGATCTAAAAATAGAACAACTGGATGATGCAAACGTGTCTTTATAGTGTCAAATTTCAAAATATGAACAAGAAGTTGCCAAAGTGAAAACTGAATACGGTGTCATATTTGATTTACTTAAAAAGACTCGTGCTCAAGCGTCAAAAGATGCTGATGATCATCTTGCTTATACCAAAGAAGTTTTACGAAATAATGGAAACACTTGCTCTGAAAATCAAGATTTGTTACAAACTATCCATGACTTAAAAGCGGAGTTGGTGATACTTAAGCAAGATAAGATTAGTAACACTAATGCACTTGCTTCAGGAATGTTTCAAATTGACACTAGAACACCTATTGACAAATCACAAGATTCTAATGTGCTTCCTTCCACTGAAAAAGGAATAGTTTCCTCTTTTCCCAATGCTAGCACTTCACAGCTTAAGAGCAAATCAAGGAAGAATAGGAAGTTGTGACGTAAGAAAAGAACAATAAAGACCTCTGAAGTAGAAGAAAACCTTAGGACTTTAAAATAAGACTCAAGTTGCACCCACTTTAGACATTGCGTTAGACAAATGTAATAGAAAAAGTGATGTAATGAATGCTAAACCTTTAAGTACTTTGAATGTAATGTTTGAAGCATCTTGTGTCGGTTGTCTTAAAAGCATGTTTTCTGGTTGTCATGATAAATGTGTTGCTAATGCTATCTTATCTCGTAAGCGAAACAATAGAAAACAGAATACCTCTAGGTCCACTAATGCTTCTAAGTCTGTGCTAGGTAAACCGCCTACTAATGTTTCTACTACAACCACTGATGTATCCATAGAACCCCCTTCACTTCCTAGGAAGAACTTATCACCTAGTGCATTCACTAAGACCAAATCTAATACTAGTTGGAGATGGAAAAAATGGTTACATAATACACTTGGATTTAAATGGATTTCCAAAATCCTTAACATGTGTGTATCGTCTGTAACTGTAATGGAACCCTCTAACTGTTCGGGTTCCACCTCTACTTCTATTCCACCTGTGTCGTCTGTCTGTAATGCAGGTGATACAGATCATCCTCTGGATTGTTGATAGCGGATGTTCCCGGCACATGACAGGCAATCTCAAACTGTTATCAAACTTTGTTTCAAAGTTCATTGGCTCTGTCAGGTTCGGGAATGATCACTTCGTAGCTATCATGGGATACGGAGATTACATCAGTGGAAAATTAGCAGGGTTTATTATGTGGAAGGTCTCGGTCACAATCTCTTCTCAGTTGGTCAATTTTGTGATGGAGATTTGGAAGTTGCTTTTCAGGAGAAAACTTGTTTCATTCGTGATCTACAAGGAAACGATCTTATGTCTGGAAACCGCACATCTATTCTTTACAGAATCTCAATGCAAGACATGATTGCTTCATCTCCCATCTATCTACTTTCTACGGAAACATCTACAAAATCTTGGCTATGGCATCGTCGTCTTTCATACTTAAACTTTCAAACCATAACCAATCTTGCGCGTTACAAACTTGTTGAAGGTCTCCCAAGATTTCGGTATTCTAAAAATCACCTATGCTCAGCTTGTGAACAAGGGAAATGCACTCGTGCTCACTTTCCTTCAAAGGTGGAACATAGCTCACAGCATGTGCTTCATCTTCTTCACATGGATTTGTGTGGTCCGATGCATGTCCAGGCGATTAACGGCAAACGCTACATCTTGGTAATTGTCGATGACTACTCAAGATGGAATTGGGTTTATTTTCTTCGAAGTAAAGATCAAGCTCCACAAATGATCATCACCTTTCTCAAGAAAATTCAAGTTCAGCTTCGGAATACAGTCAAACAAATTAGAACAGATAAAGGGAATGAATTTTTAAATCAAACTCTTCGTGATTATTATGAGAAAGTGGGAATTAAGCATCAAACATCCATTGCACGAACACCAGAACATAACGGAGTTGTTGAAAGACGAAACAGTACGTTAGTGGAAGCTGTATCAACTGCATGCTACACTCAGAACCGTTCAATGGTTACCAAACGCCACAACAAAACACCATATAAGCTTATCCACAACCGCAAACCGAATTTAAAACACTTTCATGTATTTGGATCCCTTTGTTACCCAAATAATGATCGTGATGACTTTGGTAAACTCTAGGCTAAAGTTGACATTGGAGTCTTTGTTGGATACTGTGAAAACTCTAAGGGTTACCGGATCTGGAATCTTCGTACAAGGGAGATTATGGAAACGATTCATGTCAATTTCGATGAGCTTACTGAAATGGCTTCTGAGCAAAACAGCTTAGAACCTGGACATAACCGTCTAAACTTCCCCCAAACCCCATCATCAGCTGAACCAAGCTTACAGCTTACTTGATGTCAAATAGAACAGCTATTTGCGCCTCTATTTAGTGATGATATTGATCAACATGCTCCAGACGTATCAAATTTTTCCGCTGCTCAACCTGATAATAATCCAATACCTGATACACCTGAAACAACAACAACTATTGAAGAAGCACCTCCAATTGATTCTACAACAACAGCTGAACATACCGCATCCAATGACGCTGAACCAGCTGATGATCTTCTGAACCAAGAAGTACCTACACCTACAGATTATGATCTAAATGCGTTCTTCAATCCTTTTGCTAATGAAACTGCCACTTCTGATGTTGCGAAATCATCCACAAGCTATTTGAATCCTCCTAATCTGCATAATATATATCAACATCAACCCTCCACACATCGTTGGACTAAAGACCATCCTCTTGTGAATATCATTGGAAACCCGAATCAACCAGTCATGACTAGACAACGCCTTCAGACTCACGGTGAACATTGCATTTATGCACTTACCGTTAGCCAATATGAACCCAAAAACAATAAAGAAGCAATGACCTATGACAACTGGATTGAAGCCATGCAAGAAGAACTTAATCAGTTTAAATGTCTTAAAGTATGGGAATTGGTTGAAAAACCAACCGGGGTATATGTTATTGGTCTTAAATGGATTTGGAAAAACAAGTTAGATGTTGAAGGTACGGTTATCAGAAATAAGTCACGTCTGGTGGCTAAGGGTTATAGACAAGAAGAGGGGATTGACTTCGTGGAATCATTCACACTGGTTGCTCGCCTTAAGGCTGTACAGATTTTTCTTGCATTCGCGGCTCACATGCACATCACGGTCTATCAGATGATGGATGTCAAAACCGCTTTTCTGAATGGTCAATTGAAGCAAACGGTTTACGTTAGTCAGCCGGAAGGATTTGTTGATCCAGAGTTCCCGAATCACGTATTCAAACTAAAAAAGGTTCTCTACGGTCTCAAACAAGCCCCTCGGGCGTGGTATGATAAGTTATCATCCTTTCTCATTGCCAATAATTTCACTAAAGGATCGGTCGACCCTACACTTTTCATTCAATATCACGGGCCACACATTTTAATCGTTAAATATATGTGGATGACATCATTTTTAGGTCAACACATAAAAAGTACTCAAACGAATTTTCAAAACATATGAAAAAACACTTTGAAATGTCCATGATGGGTGAACTTACGTTCTTTCTAGGACTGCAAGTTCATCAATCACCCCGTGGTATTTTCCTTAGTCAATCCAAATATGCTCTTGAAATTTTAAACAAGCATGGAATGCAAAACTGTGACACCTATGCCACACCAATGGCACAAACCAACAAACTGGACGCTGATTTACAAGTGAAATTGGTTGACCCTACCAAATACCGAAGTATTATTGGGTCTCTGATGTATCTAACAGCCAGTAGACCTGACATAGTCTTTGCCGTTTATCTTTGCTCCCGTTATCAGTCGAGACCTACTGAGAAACACCTCACTGAGGGTAAAAGAATCCTCTGGTACATCAAGGGAACCATTAATTTGGGAATCTGGTATCCGAAGGATTCTGGTTTTGAGCTAATAGCTTTTTCAGACGCTGATCACGCAGGTTTCTTAGATTCTCGGAAAAGTACTTCAGGTGCTTTACAATTTCTTGATGATAAACTAGTATCATGGCAATCGAAGAAGCATGATTGTACATTGCTGTCCTCAACCGAAGCAGAATATGTAGCCATGTCGGCGTGTTGTGCTCAAGTCATTTGGATGAGAACAAAACTCAAAGAATATGGTTATGTATTTGACAGAATCCCGATGTACTGCGACAATCGAAGTGCTATTGCAATCTCATGCAACTCCGTCCAACATTCGAAGTCCAAGCACATTGATCTTCGATATCATTTCATAAAGGAGCACATGGAAAAGGGTACCGTTGAATTATATTTTGTGGGTACTGAACACCAATTGGTGGACCTTCTCACCAAAGCCTTAGCTCCTGCTAGGTTTACTGAGTTGATCCACCGGATTGGCATGAGGTGTTTGACTCCAGAAGAACTGGATGAACTTTTGACACATTCTTAAAACTAGTCAAATACCAAAATCTCTTTTGTTAATATTTTCTCAAAAACAAAATAGAAAAATATAAAATCTCATAAAATACAAAAATATTCTTCTATCTAAAATTCTTTCAACATTGCAAGTACAAATCTTCCGTCAACACTTTACTCTTTCAAACAATTCAATATTTTCACGGTCAAGTGTTGAGGGGGAGAAAGTACATATTTTTCTGTTTCATAAAACATTGTACTTGCATGTTACCCAATTTTGGTTGTATCTTTAATAATGGTGGATACGTTTCTTGTTTTTTAACACTCCTCGGACTCAAATTTGTAAAATTTCTATATTTCTAAAGTCGAGGGGGAGTGTCATCAAGTTTCTTTCCAAACTTTTACTTCACACTTAACCAAAATGGAAGTTATGGGTTGTGGATGAAAATGGTTGAGGTGGAGGGGCCATATTTGTCAAAAGTCAAAACTTATTTTTATCAAAACCCTTCACCTAATATCACTTTCTCATTTATTACAAACATTTAATACTCACCAACCAAATCCCACGCCTATAATCCAATCTTCAAATCCGTGTTATAATCTTCAAATTTGTAAGTGTTTAAAGTTTCTTTGAGTGATTCCAAGCATTGGTTTTTAATTATATGCAAAACCAACGGCTTGATTTTACTCTAGGTGTGATTCAATGTTTTACACGTAAGCGTATGAACAAGTGATCACGTTTGGGTGTTTGTTGTGTAATGGGTGTGTTAAAATGTTTCAAATATCATTCCTTAACCTGTTTTCAACATCTAACTTAACCCAGAAAACGTTTTTAATCACTTTTCAAGATTTAGGGTTTATGCATTAATTTGGGGGTTTTCATTTGTGAGTGTATCTGTCTAATTAGATACTTGAGATAAGCTTGATACATGTTTAACTAGCCAAAACCAACCTTGAATCATACCCAGAAACACTAATTTTGAAAAATTAAACTTTAGGGTTTTAAGACTCGTTGAAATGGGGATATGTGATTCATAAGATGTTTGATGTTAAAACTTGTTGTAAGCAACTCATATGGCCTCTAAGATGACTCAAAAATCATTTGGTACAATTACCATGGTTATAATTCTTAGGCGTAGGATTTGAATAATTATGGTTTAACTTTACGCTTAAAGCAAACTCTACGCGTAACTGGATAGTCCTTGTGATAACATGTGATTTTGAAAGTGGTTGAATAAAAGTGTTAATGGAAATGTTGTGTTTAATCTATTTTAGGTTTTACGCGTGCAAAATAAGAATCAAGGTTAAAATTGGATTCTACGCTTAAGGTATACCTTACGCGTAGATGTTACACGTAAGAGAAATATTACGCGTAACTCTTACGCGTAATGTTCTACAAAGGGACTATGCGTATCCTGTGATGGATATGCGTAAACTTGGTTTCTTACGCATAAGGCTTGCTCTTACGAGTAAACCTTAGGCGTAAGTCCCAACCTACGTTTACGCGTAAGCTTTATGCCAAGAGTCTGTTTCTACGTGTAAGCTTTCTTACTCGTAAGAGGGACTCCTATGCATAAGCTTAGGTCTATGCGTATGGTTACACAATGTTTACGCATAAGCTTACATTCTTACACTTAAGCCATAATTTTAACTTTACATATGAAATGTTACGCGTACAAACTTGTAAATAAGTTACTCATAACGTCACAAGACCAATTTGTCACTAATAAGCTATAATGGTTAAAATGTTGTGTGAATGAGTGAAAATTTGGACTTTAAAATTCAAAATTAATATACTCTCGAAACTTATCACGACTACTTTGGACTGTTGGACAACAAGTGACATTGGACTCGTAACATTCATTAACATAACAAATTCAATAATTAGACAATAAAATCAACTTTTGACTAACATAATGTCTTTCGATATGTTGGTTCTTTTGGCTCAATATCTTTCAGATCACGATATGGACATCACCATGGAAAACGTTAACGCACCAAACGAGCTCTCAATGGAATACATATTCCCGACTGGTGGCTTGGAAAGAACAACATCAAGGTTGGTTTTGAGAACTTCACCTGCTCTGAATCTTTGTGCCGAATTGCTATGGATATTCTCAAGACTCATCCCTACAACAACATGCTCACAAACTCTGCAACTGTGCCAGAGATCTACATTCACCAATTTTGGCATACAATGAAAAAGGTGGATGGTCAAGATGCTGTCACGGTTACTCTAAATGATAAGCAGGTCACCATTATTGTTGCTGATTTACGGGCAATTCATCTGCTACCTGCTATTGAGCCTGCTAACTATGTGGCAACTCCAAGTGAAGAGGCTATCATTCAATTCATGATCGACATTGGACATGATGAAGCAATCGGGATCATCACCAGACATTCCTCTGTGGATCTAAAGAATATACCTCAACCATGGAGAACACTGTACATTATTATAGCCAAATTTGTGTCTAGGAGAGACGTCGGTCACGAGCACCCAAAACTTATGCATCTGCAAACCTTTTGGGGTATGGTAAACAAGCAGCACATCGACTTTGCCAATCTGATATGGGAAGAGAGTTGGGAACTATGTGAAACAAAGAAAAATGGTATTGAAGCTCCAACCCTCTACCTTGAGAGGTAGAGGGTACTTATAGTTTCTTACAAACAAACACCACCAACGGGCTGTGGATCTGGCATACAGTGGGTAAAGACCCGTCCGTCCTCCACGGTGTTACATAACAAACTACCTAATAATATAACTTGACTACGACTACGAGCTTTCTAACGAATATATATACTTGAGGTGACCGACTCTTTCATGACTGAATTTTCTAATTCCTAAAAATCTCCCCCTAAGGGAGGTCACCTCAATTTACATTGAATACAAACAGATATTACATTATATTGTTCTAGGATTCTTGATTAAGTCCTTTGCTCAGTAGCTTGTAGTCTTTGATTCTTCATGTTTTGCATGTCTGGATAATTCAAGTGGAGGTCTTTAACTAATCCACGTGATGATGAGTTTTGAGCCAGCATTGAGATCATCAGCTGACATAAATCTTTGACTCTTCCATTGTGGTGTTGGTATTATGTGATGTTGTGACAATTGGACCGGCATGCTCACATTCTGGATCATGATGTATTCTCATCAGAGTAGCGGAAGCTTTTATTGAATCATGATATTGGCAGCAGCGTAGTAGAAGCATGAAGTGAAAATATCAAAGTCATTGATGCACTAATCATGATTTCTTTCGAGATGAATGTGTTGAGTGAGCATGCGGCGATGGATTGACCACTTCATTCTGAATAGCTACAAACATCGGGCGTACCTGCATACAACATCAAGCTATAAAGTACACGAAAGTGTCTTTGATCACTTTCGTTGAATTGAGGTACACGGCCCATGGTTCCCCGTTGATCAGTACATGTACTGCCTGTGATCAGGTATAATTCCAAAGAATTTCCTTGACAGGGTTTCGCAGCTGCTCTAGCTGTTCTCAAACCGGAACGTCTCAAAGAAGACAACACGGAGTGAGTGAACCAGCGAATTGAGATTCACTGATTGATAAAATGATATTTGAAACACAATTTTGTATCGCTCAATAGAAATTGTTTTTACAATACAACGAAGGTTTTAATGAAAATCAATTATCAATCATAAACACCTTTTATTTTGAGATACTAGTACCCAGTCGATTTTCTAAAGAAAAGCGTTTTTTAGCACAACGACCGATTTTTCAAAGGTATCCGTCAATCCATAACCTGAACCAGGATTGATTCAAAAAATTGAATCGCCCCATTGTTTCTGTTCAGTTGTCACATGGTTGATCTATTGAATAGATCTCACATGCCACCTACCAGGATCTTGTTTGATGTTGGCTCCAGAAGGCTTTCCATCTTCATTGTGAATATGTTTACATATCACTCGGATGTTCTGGCAATACCACAAGGATAATGCCTAGGACTCAAGATATAATCTCTCTTTCTACATTGTGTGAAACAGAGAGTCTTCATTGAAAGTGTCCTAATGAGATTTATTGATGATCTCATGGCTCCAGACTTAATTTGTGCATATTTGGATCTTATTTCGGAGACTAGGGAGAGGGTCTCCTTCTTCAATATTAACAATCTCTAAGAAATATTTGATAGATAATGTCGGTTCCGCGTGAGAATGAAACAAGTCCTTTTAAGAGGAACTTGAGTGGCTTGGGAAGTTGAAGTTCAGTGCGTCGCTAGGTCCATGACGTCTTGTTTTCAATACTTATGTTACCTTGGTAACCACCAGTAGCATATGAATTGAACCCGGTTTCTGCCCTACGTTTGAATAATTGGAGGGCTATTTCTTTACACCCTTTACACATTCAATTCTTTTTCATTCTTCAACCCCTTCAGTGCTTACCGAGACTTCATAACTAGAACCTTGTTGGTTTATTCTAGTACTAGCTCAGCCTCAGTCCGCACTCTTCCCATATCTCAATTTTCTCCTTATTTCATCATACCTAAGGACTTCTACACTATCTTGTGGATTGTCCCTAGGTAGATCCCTCTGGTTCTGGCCGATCATGGGAACAAATACCTAACCTTATCATCCTTATATCACCATACATAAAGTAAAGTTGGTCGGTCTATTTGGTATTGTTCATATGCCATTGGAACCAATTGAAAACCATTTGAAAAACAATCCAGATACTTGTGATATATTATCAAAGAATTTTGTACCTGAATTGTTTTTGATATTTTTAGAACACGAGCTCCCCCTCAACATGTGCTTCATGTATTTGAAATCTTTTGGCACATGGAGGCAAGAGGAAGAATTAACTTCTTTAATTTCAATTTTCTAAAAGATATCAACATCACTTCCCTAATCAAATCAAGTAGATAAAGCATTTTGGGAAAGGATGAGGTTTTCAAAATTTCTCTCCCCCTCAATATATGCCTTGAGGTTTTGAAAGAGTTTAGCACATACTAGAGGGAAAAGACTGCACATTGAAATAAAATGATCACGTTTCAGATCATTGTGGTTTAAGATAGATGCTCCCCCTCAACATGTGCATGGAGAATTTGAAATTGTTTGGCACATGTGGGAAGGAGAGCTTGTACATCCTTATAAAACCATTTACCTAAATATCAGTTTTAATCCAATTTAAATCATAAATTCTCCCCTGATCACCATTTTCAAATCTTTTGAGATTTGTGATCTCTGTAGATTTAAATTGATTTTGAAAGCTTTTTAAGGAGAATTGTGACTTGATTATGAAAAGGTTTTAACTGATAAGGATTGAATTTTTGAGACTTTAAACTCCATTGATTAAACATGCATTATTGTCTTTTGAAAACATAACATTAGCAAAGGTTTTGAATCAACTGTATAAAACATCATTCCTTTTGATTTTTTTCAACAAAAAAAACCTTGCACATTTACGTGCCAATTGTTTGAAAAATAACCTTTTTCATTCGAATAAAATCATTCTCCCCCTCAATCAATGACACAAGTTGTTGATTGAGAGATAGAGATTTTGGCAGATGATAAGCACAAATGATTTACACCAGTAATAGAGTACAAGGAATTTTCAAAGCAATTTATTTTTCATTAAATGACAAATATTTTTCAGAAGAATCATTAGACGGAAAAATATTTGGAAGGATAAACATTTGTCTTTTAGATGACAAACATTTGTTTGAAGAATCAGAGCATGAGATTTGAAAAATAAATGAGATTTGAAAAATAAGATAAAGCATGACTCTGTTCTTTACTTTTTAAAATGGATTATTGCCTGAAATGACAATAAACCACCATATTTCTCCGCCTCATTTTTTTTTATTAAAACAAAAACTATGTGCATTCGAAGAACATCTAAAAACCCGTGACATTCTTTGAATATCATCACAAAGTCCGTAGATGATATCGAATAATGAAAAACATGACAAAATAACAATATTTATGGAATTTTTCAAGATTTTATAATTTTTTATGGATTTTGAGAATTTTATAGTTTTATATTTTCTTTTTTAGGGTTTTTCAAGTTTTGTATTTTGCTTTTAGAGTAAATATATACAAGAGATAGATGAATAAAGACCTTTACTCCTCATCTTCCTCTTGAAGACGTTTGAGTGTTTCCGGTTGTAAGCTCTTTAGACCAAGACGTGGAAGGATAAACTCAAAACGTTCTCTAGGAAGAGCTTTGGTGAAGATGTCAGCTAATTTGTATTCAGTCCTCACAAAATAGGGTTCCACCACACCTTTTCCCACTTGTTCCCTGATGAAATGATGTCGAATGTCGATATGCTTTGCTCTTGAGTGTTGAACGTTGTTGCATGAGAGAGCAATAACACTTTTATTATCACAGTACAGAGGGATTTTGTTGAATTCAAAGCCATAGTCAGTTAATTGAGATCTCATCCATAGGATTTGATTACAACAGGATGACATGGCTATGTATTCAGCCTCTGTAGAGGAAATAGAAGTACTCATTTGCTTCTTTGACGACCAGCTCACAAGCTTATCACCCAAAAACTGAGCACCTCCAGACGTACTTCGACGAGTATCTTGACACCCTGCATGATCTGCATTTGCATATGCTGTTAGTGATATACCGGTGTCCTTTGGATACCAAAGTCCCATGTTGATGGTTCCTTGGAGGTACCAAAAGACCCGTTTAACCGCTTCAAGGTACTTTTTGGTAGGCTTAGCCTGGTATCTAGCACACATGCATACAACGAACAGAATATCAGGTCTACTGGCTGTGAGGTACATCAGGGATCCAATCATACTACGATATTTTGTTTGGTCTACCATGATCCCTGAGTGGTCCTCATCCAGTTTAGTACGCTCAATCATGGGAGTGTCAACAGGGTCACTAGAATCAAATCCAAATTTCTTTAAAATCTCATTTGCATATTTAGATTGATTTATAAAAATGCATCCGGGACTTTGTGAAATTTGTAATCCCAAGAAAAATGACATTTGTCCCATCATAGACATTTGAAATTTGGAACCCATTTCATTAGAAAAACGATCACATTCATTGGGGTCAGTCGAGGCAAAGATGACATCATCAACATAAATTTGAACGTGAATTAAATGTTTGCCTGACTTCCTGGTGAACAATATTGGATCAACTGCTCCTTTGCTGAATCCGGTAGATAGAAGAAACTTTGATAGTGTATCATACCATGCCCTTGGAGCTTGCTTTAAACCATAAAGATCCTTCTTCAAACGATAAACGTGAGTAGGATGCTCTGGATTCACTAAGCCTTCAGGTTGGCTGACGTAGACGACTTCTCTAAGATCTCCGTTAAGAAACGCCGTCTTTACATCCATCTGATAGACTACCATGTTATTATTTGCAGCATTATCCAAGAAGATTCTGATTGCCTCGATACGAGCAACAGGACCAAATGATTCTTCAAAGTCAATACCCTCCTCTTGACAGTATCCTTTAGCAACCAATCGAGCCTTGTTCTTTAAGACATCGCCATGCTCATCAAGTTTCACTTTGAAGATCCATTTTAGAGCAATGATCATAGCACAATCCGGAGCAGGTACTAATTCCCATACATCAAGTTGATCAAACTCATGAATTTCTTCTTGCATGGCATTGAACCAACTATCTTCATTCATGGTAGTTTTAACATCTTTTGGTTCGATCTTAGAGAGTATGGAGTTGAAGAAGAACCATAAGGCATCGGTTGCAAGTTGTTTCCGTGTGGATACTGGACGAGAGGGATTTCCAATGATGTTGTCCAATGGATGATCATGAGTCCATTTTCTGAGGTGTTCATGTGGCTGTTGTTGAGGGAGTGAAGTAGCAGGGTCGATGTCTCCTGATGAGGATGGTTCTGATGATGATTCAGGAGCAAATATGTTTTCAAATGGAGCATCTTCAGGAGTAGCAAAGGGATTAACTTCATCATTGATGCCAGAAACAGTTCCATGATGTACATTGGAAGATTGATGATTTGTTGATGAGACAGAGTGATAAGCAGCAGGAGCTTCATGACTTAATGATATTGAGACTGAAGGATTGACTTCATTCACAGGGATATGAGCTGCCTCTGCTGTAGGAATTGACAGATCATTTGCACTTGGCTCATAATGTTCATCAAGCATTGGATCAAAAAATTTCTTCAAATCATCTTCAGTTGGAGGTACATACGAAGTTGCCGGCGAGGAGTCGAAAACAAGAGTTGAACTGATGGGACTACATGATGATGCAGGTCCAGAACTGGGTTGTCCTGGAGCCATTGGACATGTCAGCTCATCAAACGTAACGTGAATTGTTTCCATGATATTTCCGGTTCTTTTGTTGTAGATTCGGTATCCCTTTTTTTTGGTGCATATCCTACAAATACTCCAATGTCTGCTTTAGCTTTAAGTTTGCCTAAGTCTTGTCCCTTATTAGTTGGATAACACAATGCACCAAACACACGAAGGAATGAGAGATTAGGTTTTCTATTGTGGACAAGTTCATATGGAGTTTTTCCATGAACAGTGTAAATCAAGGATCGATTTTGTGTGTAGCATGCAGTGGCAATGGCTTCACCCCTGATAAACATTGAAACCTTTGAGTAAATCAGCATTGTTCTTGCGGCTTCCACAAGAGTTTGATTTCATCTTTCAAGTACACCATTCTGTTGAGGAGTTCGTGGAACACTTCTTTGAGGACTGATTCCAACACTTTCATAAAACTCACTAAGTTGTTTGTTAACAAACTCAGTTCCATTGTCTGTTCGGATGATTCTGACAGCTTTGTTAAGTCTAACCTACAGCTGTTTGATGAGTTTGATGATGATATCTGGAGTTTCATCCTTTGTCCTTAAGAACCCCAGGTGAATCTAGAGTAATCATCAACCACAACTAACACATATTTCTTCCCAAAGATATTCTGCACTCTCATGGGTCCACATAAATCCATGTGAATTATATGAAGAACTTCAGTAATTGAGTTTGTAGGTTTGGGTTTATGAGCATACTTCTTGCTTTTTCCCAATTGGCATGCTGAACAAAGATGATCCTTTTCATGCTTAAGTCTAGGTAAACCTACAACTAAGTCCTTTCTGGAGAGATCATTGATGGTGCTGAAGTTCAAGTGATTGAGACGACGATGCCATAACCATGACATTGTTTTCGAAGCCTTTGACAACAAGCAAATTGGAGAGGACTTCATCATATCTTCGATAGAGATGGTGCATAGATTTGAACCATGTGTTCCTCTTAAAAGTTCCTTACCATCAAGTTCTCTAACAAAACAAGTATGTTTTATGAAGGCTACTTCTAGATCAGAATCTCAGAATTGACCAACAGAGAACAGGTTATGACCAAGACCTTCCACATAATATACCCTGGAGATAACACTTTTACCAACAACATAATCTCCATAACCCATAATTGCACCGAAATGATCGTTCCCGAATCTAACTGTCACGATAAATTTGCTCACGAAGTTCATGAGCCGCGACCGGTCTCCAGTCATATGCTTGGAACAGCCTGAGTCCAGGTAGCATAGAACGATTTGAACGATCTGCAGTTGAACACAGACAAGAATGGATAACTGGATAATTGGGAACCCCATGCAATGATGGGTTCCACTTGGTTAATGTGATGATTGGAACACCCACATCAGAAATAGAAACATTCATATCAGAAATAGAAGCAATGGAATCATTAGGAATAGATGTAGTGCTGGTGTCCATATTTGACCTATTCAAAGTATGTTCACTTCTTAATGGAATAGTTCTACCAGTAGGCATCCATTTTCTAGCGGGCATTGTCTTAGCAGATTGAGGATAGAACTGATTAGCCTTATGACCAAAAGGTATCCATTGATAACCTATCTTACTAAATGTTCTTCCTGTGGGTTTCCACTGTTTTCTAACTTTCTTTCGTCTTTGCCTTTTAGCCTTCTTAGTGTGATTTTTAGCATTAACAATTTTAACTGGGCAATTGACAGTATTAGACAAAACATTCACACCATGATTAGCAACAGAATTCAAGCAGACATCATTACATGGTTTCAAATAGTATTAGAATTTGAATTAATTACAGTACGCCTATGGCTAATACTAGAATCAACATGATTCGTTTTATTCAACTCAAACTTAAAGTTCCTAGGTTGGTCTTCTACTCTCTTCCAATGCACATTCTTAGCTTGCGAGGTCCTATCTTGCTTGGTATTGCCTGGAGGCTTTGACCTGCTTGCTATAATGTCACTGATTATTCCTGTAGGGGGAATTATGGGAACATTATTTGGTTGATCTACTTTTTGCATTCCTGAACTAGATGTGCAAGGATCTGAACTACTGGAATGCCCATTAGTGTTTACTTTCTTAAAAATGGGCATGGAATGGTTTGTATGCTTGGCACTAGACATAGAACAAGGTATCAAAACTTTACCTTTTGCACCTAAGGATTTGGGACATGTCGCAATTAAGCATTCTAGCAGCTCCTGAGATCGTTTGGCACAAATGCAAGCAAACCTAATTTCTCTATCGAGTGGCTTATTTATGAAGTCCTCTTCCACAATCTCACGGAGACATTCAAGACTATCCTTAAGGTGAGCATAATAGTTATTAAACATAAGGTCATTATTCCTAAGATGAGGAGGAATGTATTTAACAGTCACAGTATATTTGCAGTCAGAGGATGACTTTGAAGCGACATATTCATTAAAAACAAGTGGCAGTTTCCCTTTTTCCTGACCCCTCAGATTCTCAATTTCCTTTTGTAAAGAAGTTATTTTTTCGTTGTTTTTGTCACGAGTGACTTTCACTGAATCATATAACTCTTTAAAGTGACATTTAACTTTTTCATTTTCTTCTAGAAAGCTTTCGTTTTCCTTTTGTAAAGCATTTACTAAGTTTTGAAGATGAAAAGTTTGAGAATACTGAGAATCTAAAGGAGGAGGCATTTGGGAGCCAGTCACATTGTTCTTTTCACCCTTTAATTGAGATATTTGGGCCTTCAACTTTTTGATCGTGCAACAATGAGCTTGAATCTGTTCGTCACGTTTATTTATCTGAAAAACTGCATCAAACTCTGGAACATCTGAGGATGTTATGATATTTGAGGTTATAACATTTTCTTTAAGATTTTGATATTTTAGTTGCAAATTAAAATGTTCAACTTCTAGTTTAGAAAGATGGTTTACCAAATTATCGTGATCATCTCGATCAATTTTCTCACTAAGTTCTGAGTTTTTGTTTTCAAGCTCAATGACACGATCATGGGAGACTTTCAAAGCAACAGATAATTCATGAAATTGAGAAACATTAATGGAACAATTTGTAGCAGTGTAAAACACATCTTGAGAGATACATTCAGAAATAAGATTCTCATTAAGTGTATGCAAGTTCTTCCACTCAATCTCATTATATTTTAATTCTCGCTCATAGTCACTAACCTCAACTATCATTTCATCAAATTCCTTTTCCATTTCTTTGATATCTGAATCTACCCCTTTTTTATGACTCTCAAATTGATCTTTTGGTTGTTTAAAGAAAGGCATGACCTTAGTTAAATAGCATTCTTTAGTTTGCTCAAAACCCCTTTCCCCTTCAGTTATCCCATCGGGTGTGATCCTTTTCTTACAAGTTTTCTCAAAATCAACAAATAATTGAAAGATAACATATTAACTGATTAAGGTCTTGATTTTAGTGGCAATAGTTCTAGGAACTAAGTGCATTGGTGTATTTGGAGGATACACAGTAGCTGAAGGCATTTTCCTAAAGGGGGGGGGGGGTTTGTTACAACAAGATTCTCTGCTTTTTGCTTGTCTAAATCCTTCTTCCAGAACACTTGTTCGGGTGTTAACAACGTTTTAGGCTTAAACTTATTCAAGGAAATCCAATTTTCCTTTTTGTAATCGTGGGGTTTGAACGTTATGTTCTTCGCCTTACAAATTGGATTTTCTAGATTCTTATTCATTTTCTCCCTAGATGCATCATCTAATTCTCTATCTTCCTCAGTACACTCAGAGCAACTGGGTTTCTGTCTAGGCTTAAGGATTTCATTGCCATCATAAATTACCTTAAGAGCAGTTCTAGCCTTTTTGATGACCTCTGGATTTGGTTCCTCAAAAAGGGGAATGCTATGCTTATCGCTTAAGACTCTATGCTTAGTGATCAAGTGAGCAGTCTGAATGGTATTCCCTTGTATGTACAACTTATTTTCAATCTTGTTTTTCAAATTTTTTAGATTGGAAAAATCATTCAAAAGTTTGGATTCCTTAGCATTGAATTCTTGCTTAAGCAGTTTAACATTTTCTTGTAGTTCTTGTTTTTGCTTAGCAGTTTTAGAAAGCTATTCTTGTAAGGAGTTTAACTATTGTTTTAATAATTCTTCTCTAAAATTACTTTTTCGAATAATTGTGCGCATTTGGTCATCCATTTCCTGCTCACGTGTGGTTAACTCAAACTTAGCACGCTGTTCATAAATAGCAACTTGTTCTTTATAGGCATTTAGTTCAGAGATAACAAAATCATCAGGGGTACATGCAGTGTATTCATCAAAGACATAGTCATTATTGACTGCGGAAGATGCATCGCTCGGTACAACTTCACTTTCACCTTGTTTCACACATTGATCATATGGGACAATATTGCTATTACCCTCATCATCAATATCTGATTCATAAGTCTCAAGAGATTGTACTTCATTATGCATCTTTTGCTCATCAACATCATCATATAGTTTTAATACCTTTGAGATGATTGATTCTTTGGATGGACCAGCTTGCTGTGATGATGAGACCTTAGCAGAGACCATTGGAGAAATACTAGCCATGAAAATAGTTTGTGCAGTAGGTTCATCATCGACGTCATGCATCACAGTCAGTGACTTGGAAGGCATTCTGTTGATTGTGACCTATCTCCTGAATTGGCTGCTCATCCACATCTGCTTCATAGGTCTTGGCATTGCCTTCAGCAAGAAACAATAACTCCTCTTCATCCAAAGCTGCTCCATTATCCTGAGCTTGAACAAGCAACATCTTATCCTTGAAGTACTATGCATTCTTAGGGCGTTTTGGCTATGTGCAGTTCCTAGCAATATGTCCCTCACCACCACAGTTGTAGCATTTTGACTGGCTTTGCTTGACCTTGATTTACATTTCTTCCTTGATTCTGATTAGCCAAAAATCCTCTACCAATTCTACCTCTTCCTTGTTCATACTGCCTCTATTGAACAGGTTGCACCATAACCTTCCCATCTCTGATCAAAGCATGGTTGTGAAGATTGGATGCGGTTCTGATTTCGTTGTTAGTGTGAAGACTGTTAGTATGAGGAGTAAGGGTCAAGTTCTGTTTAACCATAAGAGCCAGTTGATTGAAGAAATGTTCCATGACTGTATCAGCATCTGGTTGCTTGAACCTTGGATCAGGAATGAGTTTGTGATTACCAACTCCCGTGGGTATAACTTGAGAAGCTTTGGTGGTAATTCCCACATTGGTGTAGAAGGGAGTTGAATCATTTGATGAGCTTGTTTCTCCCTGATTGCTTTTGAATTGATCAAGAATTATTTTTTCAAACATTGCATGTCTCTCATTCTGAAGAAGAAAAGCATACAGTTGCTCATAGTTGGTGTTCTTCAAACCTTTAGTTAGCTTCACAGAAGTGACAAACTTGTGCCATTCGGGATTCATGTTGTTTACATACTTTGAGTTCAGCTAAATGTTTGGCATGGTCATTTTGATGTTCCTCATGTCATTCACAAGCTTATGGAATCTCACGTAGTACTCATATACACTCTCATCAGGTTTCATCTTGAAGTGCTCAAATTCATCATACAGTTGTGATTCTCTGTCTTCAACTGTTAATTCAGAACCTGAGAGAAGCATCTTGACATTATCCCATACAGCCTTTGCTTCAGTGTTGTGATTGATAAGCTTGTAGATGTCTTTTGGAAGACCTTGAGGTATAATGTTAGAAGCCCTGATATCTGCATCGAATCTCTTTTTCTCCTTATCATTGAGCTCATCATACATCTTTGGTCTGACAATTCCATAGATCATTGTTCCATCTGCAGCTGTATCAATTAAGTCTCTAGTAGTCTCAATCTGATAAGGTCCTTCATCGATTGACTTGAGAATGTTGACCCCGTTTTCTTTTCCCAAACGGTACAATCGGATTCGTTGTGCCCATGAGTCATAATCAATTCTGTCAAGCATAGGTGGACGAGTATTTGACCCTGCTGCTTGAACGTCCTCAGCTACGGAAGAAACAATAGTAGGAACGATTTTTGCCATGATTACAAGTTCTACGGGATTTTACTATTCTTTGATTCAACCGGGAAATTGATTCTTTCACGGGATTTTACTAAACCAAAAGAACAACCGTAAGAATGTATCACGAAGAAGTAACAAGTCTAAATAGACAAGTAGCTAGACACTCAACTCGCTTAGTTATCAACTCGCTCAACAACCAACTCGCTCAAAGAAACAAGTCGCTTAAGGAATCAACTCGCTAAATAGCCAAGTAGCATAGCCAACTCGCTTTAGTATCAACTCGCAACACAATCAACTCGCTTAATGAAACAAGTCGCTTTATGAATCAACTCGCTTAATAGCAAGTCGCAAACAGACACAACTCGCTTAACCACCAAGTCGCTTAAAAGCTTAACTCGCTAAATAGCCAAGTCGTATATATCAACTCGCAACCAGTAACAAAGCAACTCGCTTTGAAGAACTAAATTTCCGAGACTCAACTCGCTTAGTACAAAGTTCAAAAATAACTACTTTATCAATCAAAAACAACCAAACCACAATGATTTAAGCCTTCCAATTCAAAACATTAACACATATGATGATCCTAAACACAAAAGTACAAGCAAAATTCAAACTTTAACACTAGAATTAGTCCAAATGAATCAAACTCTTCTAAACACTTAATACCCTAAAAACCTTATGAAATCCACCAAAACAAAGAGCATGAAAGATGAGTGATCAAACCATGGCTCTTATACAAAATGTAAGATATAGGATTTCACAAACACACTAAACCATGATCAAAGTGGGGCATTCAAGTATGTTTAGAGAGAGAAAGTTCTAGAGAGAGAAATTTCTAGAGAGAGAAAGGGAAGAGAGTTGGTAACTATGTGAAACAAAGAAAAATGGTATTGAAGCTCCAACCCTCTACCTTGAGAGGTAGAGGGTATTTATAGTTTCTTACAAACAAACGCCACCAACGGGCTGTGGATCAGGCATACAGTGGGTAAAGACCCATCCGTCCTCGACAGTGTTACATAACAAACTACCTAATAATATAACTTGACTACGACCACAAGCTTTCTAACGAATATATATACTTGAGTTGACCGACTCTTTAACGACTGAATTTTCTAATTCCTAACATAAGGGAACTGGTACCACCACTCACGAATCTACAGAACAACAACAACAAGAGGATGACATCATCTTCGACTTTGAAGAAGAAGACAATGAGAAGAATGAGAAGATTACCGATGAAGATATTGAGGAAGCAGCTAGGGAAAGAGCTGAAGAAGAGACTAGGGAAAAAGCTAAAGAAGAGGCTAAGGAAAAGGCTGAAGTAGAAGCCAGGGCTAAAGCTGATGAAGAAGAAAGGATTTGAAAAGAAACTGACAGTTACATTCATGATAATCCTGATCATAACCCTGAACAAACTTCTGAACCACCTAAAGATCCGGAGCCTTCTCATGACTCATTTTCATCTGATTCATCGTCTCATTCATCACCACCACCCAAAGATGCTACCACCAGATCCACATCCAAATCAATCAAGAAAACGACCAACGCTTGGGCATCACGGGCTAAGACCAAAATTGTCAAGGCTGTCAAGCAAGTACGAAAACGAAACATGGTCAACAAGAAATTCAATCAACTGGCCGACAGACTAAATTTACTTCAAGATGTGATGAACGAGTTTTCAGAGGAAAGAGACCAAATCAAGGAATTCCTCAACAGAGATATACATGATGAAATGGACAAGACGATTAGGGACTACACTCACAAGTTTCTTCTCGACACCATCCCTGGAGTTACAAGAGAGATGTTCGCCAGACAACTCTTTCCACATCTCATGTCATTGGTCAAACATACACTGGCTAATACCCCAGCGGTCATGGAAATCAAACCAGTCCCGTCTCTGGTTGTCTCCAATGCTAAATTGATTTCGAAGCTGGTAATGAAAATGTCTAAACGATCCGCAACTTTCACTTTGGACAAAGCTAAACTTTTTGATGCATTGCTAGAATATCAACTCAAAAAATCGTGTAAAGAGTCAGCTAAAAGGGCAAAGCGACCAAGAGATGACGATGATGCGGAGAAGGATTCTGAGCCAAAACGCAAAAAGAAAACTGGCGAATCCTCTTCTATGCCTCCACCACCCCAAAGGACCACCACCACAACAAGCTCTGCTCAACAACCTCCAGCTTCCGATAAACCTCAGGACTCTGAGTCTCCACCACCATAGGAGAAAATTAGTGATAATTTTCAATACACCGGTGGTGACGAAGAAGAGATTCCTGAGCTCCAACAAAGGCCTTCATCTCCAACACCAACCAAGCAGCCAAAAGAATCATCCTCTAAGCCCAAGCAAAAAAAGTCAACATCAGTTGTATCATGGTTGGACGAAGATGATACTGAAGAATTTGAATGGTTCTTCAAGCTGGTTGATGTCACTCCTAGATTACCGAAAGCCCAAGAACCGGTAGATGGTCGTACTATGGAGCAGGTTAAGCTTATCCAGGATGAATTCAAGGTAAAAAAGATGACGAAGCGGGAATTACGCCGAATCAAGAATGATGCATTCCAACTGCTAAAAGATAGATCCGGTAGTGCCATAGAAGTCGAATATCATCTCGACAATATTGCACGGGCTATGTCCAACAACATTGATTGGCTCAACCCAGAATCGAACATTGACTTCACAAAACCGAATAAGGCTCCATATTACACAGACCGGACCAAACCACTACCAACCATTGGTCGACTAGATCAACCTAGAATCCTTTACCAATACTTCTTCAACAACGACCTGGAATTCCTACAACACGGTAGCAAAGTCAGCAAAAAGTATGCTACGTCACTAAACTTCAACATCCCAGCAACGGTCTTCTCCAACAATGCTGCCATCGAAGAAGAAGCCACAAGAATGTTTGTCGAAAACGTGGTGACTTATGATCTTGATGCACATTATAGCATTCATCATTGGCTAGAACGAAGAAGAATTTACTACCGCAGCCGCCAAGTTCAGACATCCAACTAAGAAGTGTTCAGTGACAAACGGATCGTTGCTATCATGAATGTCGATCTGGCTACGAAATAGGATTATTCATTCCTGAAGAATATCACCGTCAAACGCCAAGACGAACAAGAGTATGACTTTACTGAAGCTGATTTTTCTAGGCTGTCGCTGAATGACATCGAAGACATGTACCTTGCTAAGGTCCAAGGTTGGATGATCCAAGAACGTGTTGAAGATCTCCAACTTGCTGTAGAATCATATCAGAAACAAGTCAACCTTACTAAACCATTACTACACTTTCCCGACATAAACCAGCTTTCTCAGTACACCATTGTCAAGAAACCAAAATTTGAGGTTGTTTACCGCAGTGAACTTCACCACAATTGTTTAATGGCGTACACTGAGGTTCACAAGTTCATCGATCACATGTTGAAGTTGGTTCGTGATGGGTTAGCATATCGGTTGAAAGATATTAAGGAAGTTATTGGGTCAAAGAAGCGTTGGAATTCTAAGGAACGGAGGGATGCTAAGAAGGTAAACACAAGGGTTGATGAAAGGCTATTTCACCGGGATCATATGCCAAGGCTAGAGAGTTTTGTCAGTGGAAGAGAAAGCTTCACTCTTATAGGCTATCAACGTCAAGAGAGAACTCCCGGTCTCATTGATGAATTGCTTGGTATTTCTTAAATTCTTTCATTGATTGATTTTTGGATATTAAGATCTCAAAATTGACTATGGCTTGTGCACACATAACAATGTACAACCCGTACTTGTAATGAAAGGACCCTATGGTACGCATCAGTGCCACAATCCTATAAAAGGAGCGAAAGCTTCTTACTTTTGAGTAAAACTTATCAAAACTTTCATTTTTCAAAGTTTTGCTCAAAAGAACAAGTACTTCCCCTTATGTTTTCAAAACCTCAAAAGTTTTGCTCAAAAGAACAAGTACTTACCCTTGCTAAAATCTTTGTTCACAAATGGTTCTTCATGGAAAAATTCCCACAAAACTCGAAATGCACATATTCAATATCAAAATTTCATCAAAAATAACATTTATATGCCATTTTTGAGGGGGAAAAATTGTGTGATACAAATATGTTGTGAATATTGTGATTGGATCTTCGTGCTAAAGACTTAACCCATGAATTGACGAGATCTGAACTGTCATACATCGAAAAGACTTGTCTTTCAAGACTTATCCAAGTAGATAGTACCTATTCGAGAAGCTCTTGATAGACATGAACTTTGACGGGTTTGACAACCTTTCAAGGCTTGTCCACACCTTCAAGGTAGTTATTAGAGCTAGTTGTCACCTAAAAGCTGACAATGTAACTCTTTAACTATGAAACGTAACCGTGTCTCACGGGGAATTGTCTATCTTGAGTCGATCAATTCAAAAGTGCGCGCTCTTCTCTCACCGTGCAGATTTCTGTCAAAACACTTAAGCACGTGTAGTGGGGGAGTATTTTTGCAAATGATAAAACTCTCACGGTGTTACAAAATGTTTTTACTCATAAACACTTTGAGAGAATTTTCAAGAAAATGGTTTTATGGCAACATAGGTTAGTCATGGATTTATAAGGTAACTAAGGATAGGAATAACCGTCCTATGATCCGCCAGAACAGGAGGGATCTACCTAGGGACACCACAAATAATTAGAACTTAGAAATCCTTAGGTATGATTATAAAAAGGAGAAATTGAGAATCGGAGAAAGAAGGAGTTGAAGAATTAAAATGAAAAGTAAAGAAAAGGGTGAAAAGAAATAGCCCTCCAAATTATTCAACTTAGGGCAGACACCGGGTTGAACTCATATGCTACTGGTTGTCACTAGATGACACCGGTATTGAAGATCAAAGTAGTCATGGACCCAGTGACACATGCACTAAACCTTCTTAGCCACTCAAGCTTCTCTCAACAGAAGCTTGTTTCATTCTCACAGGGAACCCTACGTAAACTATCGGCTTTCTCTTAGAGATTTATGGTATTGAAGAAGGAGACCCTCTCCCTAGTCTCCGCTTAGGAAAACCAAAGCGCACTATTGAGTCTAGAGCCACGAGATTCATCAAAAGATCTCTAAGGAATCCTCGACATTTCATCACTTGTCGTTCAACAATAAGGACGTAAGTGATACTATTCTAGAGTCTTACACAGATCTTAGCAATCTGTCGAGAACATTTATGAGGGGTTCACAACTGTGATCCTCAGTGATTGAATGGAAACTCCTGCCAGGGTCAACATCAAACAGCCCTCACGGTAGGTCACTTCGGTAACTCCTTATGGGTTACACTTAGTGTTGTCTCAAACGGTCTATAGTCGTGGGGTGATGCTTTAGTGTACCTCAACGACTGACCTGAACTGTAGGTGTACTTCAGTACATCGTGTTATCCTACTTGAGGGACTCCAGTTCAGGAACAACCTTTGCTAGAATTAGAGATGTGTTTTCACACTATGCTGTTAACACGCTTGAAATTAGAACTTGTAAGTGCTGGAAATCCCGCTAAGGAGATTCCTTTCAAGAATCGAGTCTTGAAAATGTGAATCATTACTTGAATTTGTTCAATGTAATGCCAACTATCCCTTATGGGATTCGGACGGCTGATTCGCCCGACCAAGGTGAATGGAATCAAGACATTCATCAGAAGAACAATCGTAGTGGTCAAATCATTAAGAAACGACCGCAATGATCGATTGGTGTTTATCACTAACCAAATCTTATGTTTTCTTCTTATGGATGCTCCTGGGAGATGCTCATACAGATTCTCCACATGCTCATACCAACAAAAACATTAATTGAAGTTCTCTCGAAAGGCAACACAAAAGTCAAAAGGATTCTTCGTCAAAGCCAAAGAATCTACAATGTTTTAGACTAAAGAGAACTACATCAACACTGACATACAACGTCAAAGAGCGTGTGAGATTGTTGGAGAAGGACGTGGGGACACCTGAGCAACGAAGCGGACCTGATGCAGATTACAACAACATAACATCACCATTTCCACACCAAAACAAAGAACAAAGATAAATGAAGACGCCAAAGCTGAAAACTTCAAAGAAAATCAAGATCCTCACACTTGGGAGATTGTTAGAATCAAGGCACTTCTTCTCACAAGAAAGAAGAATGTCAGAAGACGTCAAAGCAACTATTACATCAGCACCAACAACATTTCATGATTACTAAAGTTATTAATTACCAACACGTAGGGAGAGATTGTTGGAATCACTGCTAGACTATATTTCAAGTGTCTGTAATTAACATGTAATAGGTTGCTTAATTAGGCTTTTATGTTTGTATTAAAGGCAAGGATTATGTAGAAAGCCCATAAGCCTTGGCCCATATCCATTAAGGAAAGGAAGGGAACTTGTGTGTTGCCCTAGTTCCTTTCCCTATATAAGCATATGTAAAACTTCATTTGAAGGTTGGTTGTTCATTTCACATAATACACTACGCATAAACTTTATCTCATTATCATACGTGTACTTGTGTGTGTTCATCCGATCATCTTTTCTATATTTCTTACATATTGATGCTTGTGTTACAATATGGTGACCTAACACTTCCCTAAGTGATTTTAAATATGCGAAGCTTTGAAAGATTTGCTAGTTTCTAATAAGTGACTTTAAAAATGCGAGACTTGAGATTATTTGACGAAGCATTTGCTAAGTTAATATATTTTTTGACATCTTGTTGACTTTCCGCAGGTGAGAGTAGGAATAGAATTCTTACTTGACCGGGCGTGTTGAGCCCTAGCTTGTTCCTTTAACCATAGATAATTAAATTATCGGCTAAGCATCCGCGGATCTCATTATTTGAGATTTTAAATTTGTGGAGATCGAGAAATGATAGAGTTACTTATGAGTTTAGATGCTAAGCGTGGAGTAGTTGGTTCTCTTTAGAGCTCATCGAAGGTACTTGTGGCTTTTTGCTCCCACAAAATTGTCTCACCCCATATTTGTGAATAAATAATTAAAGATGTTAGGTTTTGGCGATAGTTAGTTCTTTATCTTCTTAAAAGAATCTTTGTTTTAAAAATTGGGTACACATCAAGGATTCGTAATGTGAAAACTCGTCATTTCAGGTCATTTTACAAACTTTAGAAATTTTTACTATTCATCTCGAGGAATTTACTATTCATCATTTTACTATTCATCATTTTTGATGTCGATTTGATATTCTGAGAACGTATTTCAAAATTTTACTATTCACAAAACACTATTCATTCCCGGAGAAAATCACTATTCATGATTCACTATTCATCATTTATCGTAAACTAGGGTTACGAGTATCAAATACGCGTAACCTTGAGGGTTTAGCTGCGTATTCATGAAAATCATTGAGGACATTTCATATAGACTAGATTTAGTCTATATATCATGTTGGGATATGAAAGTACTGAAGATATGAAAGTTCTGTAAGCTGCAAAGTACTGGAAGAAGTCAAAGAGTCAAAGTACTGCTAAAGACAAAGTCAAAGTACTGCAATATGAAGTCAAAGTACTGCAAGAACATAATAACTGTTATATTCGTTTATGGAAAGTATTGTATTCCATGTTTAGATTACTTGTCGTACAAGGTTATCAATTGTAAACCGACTAGGATATCCTTGAGCCTATAAAAGGACTCCTAGATTGGCATTAGATGTACGATTTCAGAAAAAGAGTTTTAGAGTTTATGAATTAGTGTTTTAGCGAAAAGTTCGATTATCTTAGAGTTGTATTAGAGTATCTGCATAATAAGCAGATTTAGAGTTTATTATAAAAGTTATTCTTCTTAGCTTTGTTAAGTAAATTCCGCGTACTTGATAAAGATTGCTCGGTGTTTCTTTGTTAATAACTTAGGATTTATCCGAGGTTATTAAACCTTAACAAGCTAGTTAAGTTAGTTTGATTAAAGTATATCGATCCAACAAGTGGTATCAGAGCTTGTGTAGAAACTCCGACTAGGAAGAAACCCTACTTCAACTATATTCAAGATGTCGACTGAAGCTGTTCCACCACCCTCAATCACCTCACTCAGAATTCCAATAATCAAGAAGGGAGAATATGATCTCTGGTGCATGAAGATGAGGCAGTATATTGCCATCACAGACCATGCTCTATGGAATGTAATTGTGAATGGGAATGAAGTTGTTCCAGATCCCATTAATGTTCCTGGACAACCTACAGCACCAAAGGCAGTCTTACCAGCAGCAACCCTAAGGAATCAAGAGAAGGCTCTAAACATTCTCTTGTCTACCATTCCAGATGGTCATCTTCTCAAGTTTCATGATGCTAAAGATGCTAAGCAGCTCTGGGCTGCTCTCAAGACCAGATTTGGAGGGAATGAAGCCTCTAAGAAGATGCACAGAAATTTCTTTGAAGCAACAGTTTGAAACTTTCACAGTAGGAGAAAGAGAGAGTCTTGATGCTGCATATGATAGGTTTCAAAATCTCCTCAACATGTTGGAGTTATACAAGGCAGAAGTATCAGTTGAGGATGCTAATTTGAAGTTTCTAAGGAGTTTGCCATCTACATGGCATGTGATTGCTACTATGATCAGAGGACAACAAGGATTGGATGTTATGGACTTTGATGATCTCTATCATCAACTGAAGGTGTATGAACATGAGATGAATGGTCAACCAAATTCCAAATCTCACAGTATTGCTTTTCTATCATCTGAAAAGAAGAGCAGTACTTCCAAAAGTACTGCTTCTCCTCAAAGTACTGTTCCTCAAAGTACTGCTGTTTACAATCCCCCTTCATATGCTCAGCAGGCCCCACCATCTACCACTTTGCACTCAGATGAAGTTGTGTGCTCCTTCTTTGCACAACAACCAAGCTTACCATCACTTATGAAGAGGATCTAGAACAGATTGAAGAAGATGCACTTGAAGAAATTGATATCAGGTGGCAAGTTGCTATGATCACTGCAAGGATCAAAAAGTACATGAAGAAGACATGCAAAAGTATTGATTTCAAACCAAAACAAGGGATAACTTTTGACAAATCTCAAATTGAATGCTTCAATTGTCAAAAGACTGGTCACTTTGCAAGGGAGTGCAGGTTTGCTAAGTATCAAGCAAATAGAACATCTGAGAAGCCTAAACTTGAGCTCAAAGAAATTCCAATAACTGAAACAAAGGCTTTGGTTGCTCAAGAGAAGTTATCAGAAGTTGACTGGAGTGAAGAATTTGATGATGAACCGGTGACTTACTGTATGGTAGCAGTGGAAGATGCAGTTGAAGACACAGTGGAAGCATTGGACTAGAGCACTGCTTTTGATGAAGAATCTGAACATGCTGCTTTGGAATCTGATGATGGCTTTGGAGGATTTGATTGGAGCAAAGAAAGTGAAGATGATCCTGTTCTTCTTGCTATGGTGGCTACTTCACCAACTCAGTCTCCTATCTCTGAGGTATGCTCAAACTGTTATGAGTTTTATCTAAAACTGCTTAACAATTATGTGATTGAAAGAGATAATTGTATTAGGGCTAGGTTTGAGGTAGCAGGTTATCAAATCACTTTAGAGTCTATGGAAGCCAAAATATTAACTCATGAAAATAATGAAATGGCTTGGGCTGAAAAATATGAACAACAGGATTACCAGTTAAAACTTAGTGAATGGAAACTAAATTGTAAAATTGCTGAAATTGAGAAATTGTCTAAGGAAAGAGATGATTTGTTAGCTAAGTTTGCTGCTTGGGGAGAGTCTGGCTTGTCCCATGTTGGTTATGTTGAAAAACAGAGAAGGGCTTACATTAGAACAGGCTTAGGATTTGGAATGGATTTTAGTAACATAGATGAAAACCAACCTAGTGATCAGGATGATGGTGTTTTTGAGGACATAACCACTAGTGATGATGAAATCATTAACTATGTAGATACAACTAGTAATGAGGGATCAATAAGTGAACCACCTCCTGAATATAAGAAAGACAATGGTTATCATGCTGTTCCTCATCCCATTAGTCATCAACCCTCTAGGCCTGATGTTTCTCGTTATGGAGTAGACAGTCTAGAGTTTAGGAAGAAGCTTGTTGCTCAATCTAGGTCTGGAAACCCAATGAAACTATTGAAAATACTGTTCAAAATCAAGCCGAACCTTTAAACCAAAGTACTGCTCAACAAGTAGTACCTTCTGCAAAACCTTTTCAAAACAGTACTGCTAAACCTTTTTGGGATAATTTTGGTCAAAACAGATTTTATCAGTCATCAAGAAGGCAAAATAATTTTGGGCATAGACATAGAAGAAATCACTTTGGACATATGGGTTAAAAACTTTGTTTTGTGTGTTATAGTCCTACTCACTTAATCAAAGATTGTGACAAACACTCAGAATATCTAAGCAAGTTTCCAAGGAATAAGTCTACCAACCAGAAACCTAGAGAGCACAAACCAGTTTGGACTAATTCAAATAGGGTTAATCACAGAAACTTCACACCAGATCATAGATACCCACATCAGAGAAGACCTTCAGTATCTCACAGTACTTTCCAAAGTACTGCTCAGAAACAAGGTACTGATAATACTGCTTGGAATAGGAATTCTAGGAGATCTCACTATCAACCTAGAAGGTATCACAATTCATATAGGGGATCTAAATTACAGGAACCACCTGTTAAAACTGAATGGGTTAAAAGGGGAAGTACTGCTGAGGGACAAACAGTACGTTCAACAAAAAGTGAATCAGATGTTTTTGTGATACAAGAAAATGCTAATAATCTGGTAAAAGAGATTTATGTTGAAAAACCAGAGAGTTTTGAAAATCCACATGCTAAAAATCATAAGATAATTTTGGATCATCATTTGAAAGATAGTGGGAATTACATACTCAAAGAATTTGAGTTTGTAACTCCTCAAGGGGAACACAAGTCAGTAATGGCTTGGGTTCCTAAAAGTTTCTAACTCTTTTCTTTGTGTGCAGAGCAACCCAGAAGAGGAGCTTAAAGATCATCTTATTGTGGATAGTGGTTGCTCTGGAAGTATGACAGGCGATAAAGAGATCCTGTCTGATTTTAGAAATATTAATGGAGGAAGAGTTGCATTTGGGAATGATCCCAATGGAGGAAAGATTACTGGCAAAGGAACTATCAAAGCAGGGCTTATTGACTTTGAGAATGTTAGATATGTGAAGGAGCTTAAGTTCAACTTGCTCTCAGTCTCTCAAATTTGTGATAAAAAGCATCCTGTGTTATTCACTGACACATAATGTCTCATCCTTTCCTCTGACTTTAAACCTTTTGATGATGACTTGGTAGTACTTAGAGTACCAAGGACAAATGATGTGTATAGTTTAGACATGAAGAGTCTACATTCTTATGGAAGAGCCACATGTTTGGTGGCTAAAGCAACATCTGAAGAGGCACATCAATGGCATAGAAGATTGGGCCATGTTAATTTCAAGAACATCAACAAACTGGTCAAAGGCAATTTAGTTAGAGGTTTACCTTCAAAGACTTACAAGAATGATCAATCATGTTTGGCATGCAAGAAAGGTAAACAACACAAAGCTTCCTGCAAGAAGCTTGAGGAAAGAACTATTAGAGAACCATTGGAGCTGTTACATATGGATTTATTTGGACCTGTCTCTGTGGCAAGTTTAAATAAGAAAAACTACTGTTTGGTTGTTATTGATGACTGTAGTAGATTCAGTTGGGTTTTCTTTTTGGGCTTTAAAGATGATACCTTTGATGCTATACAAACACTGATTATAGCACTTGAAAATCAATTAAGACTCAAGGTTAGAGGTATTAGATGTGACAATGGAACTGAATTCAAGAACAAGCCTATGGATGACTTTTGTGCAAATAAAGGCATAAAGAGGGAGTTTAGTATTGCTAGAACACCACAGCAAAATGGTGTTGCAGAGAGGAAGAATAGGACTTTGATTGAAGCAGCAAGGACAATGTTAGCAGATTCTCATCTCCCTATTCAATTTTGGGCAGAAGCTGTAAGTACTGCATGCTATGTACTTAACAGGGTTTCTGTCACCAAACCACAGATGAAGACACCCTATGAATTGTTGATGGGCAATAAACCCAACATTCGTTTTATGAAGCCTTTTGGATGTCCTCTTACTATTTTGAACACCATTGATAATCTGGGGAAGTTTGATGCCAATATCTTGGAAGAAGGTTAGTCTCCTGGCAATGCAAAAAGCAGCCAATTGCAGCAACATCATCTACTGAAGCTGAATATGTAGCTGCTGCAAGTTGTTGTGGACAAGTTTTGTGGATGCAAAATCAACTCTTGGACTATGGGTTCAATTTCAAAAATACTCCTATCAATATTGATAATGAGAGTACAATTTGTATTGTGAAGAATCCTGTGCATCATTCCAAGACAAAGCATATTCAGATTAGGCATCACTTTATTAGAGATTGTTATGAGCATAGGCTCATCAATGTTGTTAAAGTTCACACGGATGACAATGTAGCTGATTTACTCACAAAAGGTTTTGATGTGTCACGATTCAATCACTTGGTCGTGAGCATTGGAATGATTAACTACTAAGCTATGTTTAAGGGGAGGACTATAAGGTGTTAGTATAGTCGTGTGTATTGCTTGAGGGGAGGATACTTGTTAATACTTAGTTTCTATGAAGGAATTTGGCAAAGTACTGTTTTTCTGAAAGTACTGCTTATGTGGAAAGTATTGTTTGTCGTATTAAAGTACTGTTCCAACGGTAATATTGATGGGTAATTGATAGTAATGGTAACTTTGTTATTCTAGGCTGTGATTTTTCAAATCCCACCTATAAATAACTACTTTCCGATTTTCCCTCTCATATTATTACTTTACATCTTTTCCATACTTATCTCCCAATCACCATCTCTTTATTATTCGATCAAAATCTTTATTGTGCTCACTTATTCAACAATGGCGAATCGTTTAACTGTTTCAAAGCACAATATGGTGGCTAATTTGGACAAGACTGAGGCGAATGTGGCTTTTTATGATATCATTGATTATCTTACTGGGTAGCCTATTAGTTATGCTCTTTTAGTTGAACCGGATATTATTGAACCATGGATTCAAGAATTTTGGGCTAATGCTAGAGATAATATGGAGGAGGATGAATATTATATTAGATCAACGATTCTTTGGACGGACTATCAAAATTACAGAAGCCTCTATTCGAGAAGATTTATTATTTGGAGATGAAGATGGGGCTATTCGATTTGACAAGCAACTGATTTGGGATACTTTTAGGCATCTTGGTTATGAAGGATCTTTGACAGAACAAACATTCAAGAAAGCATTATTCTGTCCTCAATGGAAGTTCTTGATTCATGTATTGCTCCATTGCATAAGTTCTAAAAGTACTTCTTGGGAGCAGTTTGGATCCAATATAGCATCTGCAGTGGTTGGTTTAGCTACCAACAAAGTGTTTAATTTTTCAAGGCTTATTTTGGATGGGATGCTTTCACATATATCATCTGGGTCAAAATGGTTGATGTACCCAAGGTTTGTACAGGTTTTCTTAAACAAGCAACTGGCTGATGTTCCAAAACCTGCTGCTTTGTTACCTGTCATTGTGCAACAAGCCAAAATATTTACATTTATGGCTAGGCGAAGTGATTTGTTCAGAGGTGGAGACATTCCATTAACTACTACAATGATGGAAATTGTTCAAGCTGTACGTGATGAAGCTGGAGAGGATGAAGAAAGTGAAGGTCTGGTTCGTACAAGGTCTTGTTTCACAAAGTCTTTGCCTCTCAAAGTTCTGCTTCTCCAAGATCTGCTTCACAAAGTCTTGCCCACAAGGTACTGCATCTGAAAGTACTGCTTCTATTGAAGGTATTGCATCTTTACAGGGTACTGTTTCTCCAAGTCCTGAGGTTCAAGCAGAGATTGAAAGAACACCTACTACATCTCCACAACGTTCTGTTCCTGTTTCAGAGGAACATTCACATCTTCAAGGTGACGATCATACTATACCTCGTGAAGGTTTGACTTTGGATAATTATGCTTTGACAAGGGAGCTGGTTAGGTTGAACAAGACTACTGAGATTCAAGCTAAAGCGCTTAGGAAGTTGAAGCGTAAGTATATATGGTTAAGGAATTTTATTAAACCATATATTCAAGGTTTCAACTTATGGGTTAAAGAGGAAAACAAATGCCGTAAACAACTTCGAAAGGAATTAAAATGTAAGAAGGTTCCTAAACCATCTTCTGTCAACTTGGGGAGGAATTTAGAAAAGGAAAATTTGAAAGAAGATGTTACGAAGAAGAAGGAAAATTTGAAAGAAGATGTTACGAAGAAGAAAGAATCTGTAAGTACTGCAGAAAAGATTATTTCAGATTCTGAGGAACAAGAAGAAGAAGTGCAAGTTCAAGGTACTGATGATCAAGGTACTGAACATCAAAGTACTGATTTTCATGATACATCTAGGCAAGAAGTAATAACACCAAGAGTATTGAATTTTGAAGAAGAAGCTGGTCCTTCTACAACTGTTATAGAAGAAGAGGAGGAAGCTACATTCAAACCTATTCATTCTGCAAGTGATGATGAATTAATTGCTACAATGTTAGATTTGTCACAACCAAGAGGAGGAGTTACTATTAGAGATGTACAAGAAGAAGAACAACAAAGAAATTCTCAACCTGCAATTGATCCAAAAGACAAAGGGAAAGGTGTTCTGGTTGAAACCAAGAAAAAGAAACTCACTTTAGCAGAACTTAGAGCAATTGAAGTTGCTAGGAATGAAGCTGCAGCTAGAAAAGTTCAAGAAGAGTTGGATGCTAAAGATAGAGAAGAACAGGAAGCTCAAGAAGCTCAGAATAGAGAAGCAGCTCAAAAGGTGCAAGATGAACTAGATCTTTGAAGCTGCTGAACCATTACAGTCACCTACTCCTGTTAGATATATGCCAAGAAGACGTAATTTAGCTAAGGATAGGAATGCTATGATGGCTTATTTAAAAGGTCAAGGATATAAAGGTTTGCAGAAGCTAAATTATGTTGATATGAAAAGACTCTATGATGCTGAAACAGAAGCTTATAAGAAGAGTGTTGCTTGACATTAAAGACTTCAGAGAAGAAGCTCATTGGACTGAAGCTGAAAGGAAGAAGAGCTTAAAGAGAAAAAGAAAAACTGAAGTTACAGATGTTCAGTTCTCAAAGAAAGAAAAAGTTGAATTAAGATCTGAGACTAGTGATGAATTAAAGAATTATCTCAGAGTGGTAGATTTTGATTATACAAAGGAAGATGATGACATGAAGATGAACAGATCAAAGATTTGTGTTTTTAAAGTTGTGAAATCCAAGAATGGAGATTACATGATTTTTCATAAAGAAGATGAAAGCTTCAAAGTTTTCAAAAGGCTATGGGATTTACTGCACATTATAGATAGAGTAGACCTATTCTACTTATATCATGTTGCGAAGGCTTACTTTGAAGATAATCCATTAGAAGGGATTGGTTTGGTTTTACATGGTGATCTCATAACTATATGGGAAGCGAAGAAGAAGCACTGATGATATCCGGAAGAATCAAGAAAGCGGGAAATAGTTTCTTTGGAGATTCTTTGAAGAATCTGGAGTTCATGTATTGGAGCTAGAAAATGAAACAATGATACACATGTTTGCAGAAAGAAGATACCCTCTCACAGTTGAGCTCATGAGAAGAATGTTAGAGCATGGATTGGAAGTAGAAGAGGATAATGAAACTGCTTGCATGGTTATCAACTTGTTTATCAACTGGACTACCATTGCTGAAGATGGTCTATAACTGGTATAAATTTTATTTGAATAAATACTTTTTGATATATCAGTACTTTTATTCAAAGTACTGCTGATCAGACAGTACTTTCATCAAAGTACTGTTTGCAGAACTAAACCAGTTAAATGAATTTTAGAAGAAACCTTTTGCTAAGTAATAAATATTTTGAAATAAAGGTTGAATAAATGGTTTTAGTGATGATAACATCAATAGGTTATCAATCCACCATGGTTACAAAAGGATTGACTAATCCATGAGCAAACGGCTCGGGTAAAGATATATCAAATCCGTTTTTAGTTGACAACTTGCTAATAAGTTGGATGGTAATCAACTCACCATATCAGTAATGTGAAGAGTTGGCTAGCCCACAAGAAAATGGCTTGTGGTAAAGGCTGTGGAAAAACCATTATTGGTAATTAGTTCACCATTAGATAGAAGAACTAACTAGTCCAGAAGGGTACAGCTTTTGGTAAAGACAAATCAAATCTGTTGATAGTTGGTGGTTTGCTAAAAATCATATGGTTATCAATGTACCATGGTCTTACACACCAAAACATTTGGCTACTCCAGAGATAATGGCTTTGGTAAAGTGATTTAAATCCATTAATTTTTCAATGATTCACTTGGAAGTGATGAGAATAGTATGCAACTTACACTGAATTAATGTACAAATTGTCATATGTTGTTGTGTTCTTTGAAAAGATGGAGATTGCTAGATGCTGCTGTGAAAAGAACAATTCTAAGAGATACTTTGACAAGCACAGATATTACAGAGACACAATCTTAAGACTAAGAAACAATCCATTTTAAAGATGAAGCTGTTAAAGATATATTCACAAAGGAACTTGAAGTCAAGCAAGTAGAATTCAAGTTAGGGGAGGATTGTTGGGATATGAAAGTACTGAAGATATGAAAGTACTGAAGATATGAAAGTTCATGTAAGCAAATCTGGAAGAAGTCAAAGAGTCAAATCTTGCTAAAGACAAAGTCAAAGTACTGCAATATGAAGTCAAAGTACTGCAAGAACATAATAACTGTTATATTCGTTTATGGAAAGTATTGTATTCCATGTTTAGATTACTTGTCGTACAAGGTTATCAATTGTAAACCGACTAGGATATCCTTGAGCCTATAAAAGGACTCCTAGATTGGCATTAGATGTACGATTTCAGAAAAAGAGTTTTAGAGTTTATGAATTAGTGTTTTAGAGAAAAGTTCGATTATCTTAGAGTTGTATTAGAGTATCTGCATAATAAGCAGATTTAGAGTTTATTATAAAAGTTATTCTTCTTAGCTTTGTTAAGTAAATTCCGCGTACTTGATAAAGATTGCTCAGTGTTTCTTTGTTAATAACTTAGGATTTATCCGAGGTTATTAAACATTAACAAGCTAGTTAAGTTAGTTTGATTAAAGTATATCGATCCAACATATCATTAGTAACATCTTCATCATATCAGTTCATGCATGGATTTGCATATTTCATTAAACGTTTATTTTTCTATTAAATAAACGCTATCGAGTAATCATTTAATTTGAATATTTGATCCGACACTTCCAAAAATTATCCTAATATATTTTTATATTCATATTAAGATTATAAAAATTATATTACTAATTTACCCGATGTTTTCAATTTATTTTGTATATAAATTGATATGTATAAAAATTTACGACGGTTTTCGTAAATGCAACTTGATAATTATTTATTCACTCAATTCTTGTAAGAAATGTAATTTTATAATTTTTACGACTTCGATCTAATTTATTTTGTTCCCTTAAAATCTATTTTTCGTTAACACTACACTAAACACCTATTTATACCTACAAATTACACATTATACTTTACAAATAATACATTTACTAATCAAAACTACACCAAACCCTCCCCATTTTATACCCATAACCGGCCACCTATCCCCCATGACACATCAAAGTTTTACAAAATATCATGACTTAATATATACATATATTTACATGACTAGGCTAATGTATACTAGATATTTAGTTGCTTAAGTCATACAAACACATAGTAACACTTTTAAAAAAGGTGAATAAAGATTAAAACCTCTCCTTTTCCCTTCCTTGTGGCTGGCCATATCAAGACACCAAGAGGAAACCATAAATTTTTCTAGCTCATGTGTTTATCAAGTTCTATTAGTGATCTATGTTAAGGTTTTGAAATAAAAACCTATAGATTAATAAGGTTTTCATCATCTTTTTCACATAATCATTCAAGTAAGCATTTCATGATCATTTTTAATCTTTCATATTCATACTTTGGTCATTTTATTGTGCTAGAAAGAAAACATGCAGGTTATGTGATTAGCTATTTTCAAGTTTAACGACGAAAACTATATTTTTCGGGAAAACAGCACGCTGTCCAGATTTTCAAGGGTCAAAAATGAGTCTTCAACGTTATCTAAATGAGTCGATTTATCAAAAATATATTAGTATACTTTAACACGAAGCTACAGACATATAAAACGTAGAAAACGGACTTATAATGACTAAATTACACGCGTTTAAATAAGGTCGACGTAAATATTTTCACAAATAGAACACATTTTCTATTAGTCAAAGATTATAGTCGCGAGTGACCATGTTGAGAGTCATTTTTAACATTTATGGAGTACTTTTTAGAAAACGATGTCTTCTAGTTAAAGTAAGTTCACCTAGCCTATTTTCCAAAATGTTCAACCGTTCGTCTAACGGAGTTGTAACGAATAAAATACGGCCACTCAAACTTCGCCGAAAACAACCTTTAAACTATATTTTTGGGACAAGTATCCTACTTTACCTATGTTTTTCTCCATGATCGAGACCTCTATGATAAAAATTTAAAGGCTAAGACTTTGAGATAATGCTACAGGCTTTCCAAAACCGTTGAGTTTGTTTTCTAACACTTGATATTCACTATTTTACGACTAGCTTTTCGAGGCCATTTAGTCACTTTCATGAATTGTCAAATTATATTGTTTTGCGACGAAAAACTATAATTTTGTAATAAATCACTAAATGATTATCGTAGTATATCATTTCAACGAAAATACTTGTAAAGTAATTTATAAGTTGTCAGGACGTTATAAGATTATTTTTCGACGATAAGCGTTATTTTCAAAAATTCACAAGTGGTATAGATATCAGACGAATTGCATGCATAACATTACATCATAACTTATTATAGAACATATCATTCATAATAGGTTACGTTTATACTTTATTTCAAACCTACGGGGGAGAATACATTGCACATCATTTTATTACGAGCCCAAGTATATTCAACTTCATTTACATTGCTTAAGTTACCTCATTGTCAATTTAATGTCCCCATTTCATAATCATGAACCGTTAATTCCGGAAGAAGCCAGGGTGAGTGGATAGATCTATTGAGGGTGACTCCTCCATCCGGGTTGGTGGTCCCAACTGGTCAAATGGATACATTTCATTTCATATCATTATTTGAGTTGTTTGGCAAAACACTCTGTTGGGGCGAACATCATTATCAGTCAAGCTTCGGTGTCATGTGCTTATAGCAATTGTAACATTTTTATGTGACATGTTTGTCATACATAACTTATACTTGTGTTGGTCGTATAAAACATTTTACATAAACTCTATGAACTCACTCAACCTTTGTGTTGACACTTTTAGCAATGTATTTTCAGGTATCTAAGACATACACTTCATGGCATGCATGTGGACTTATCATAGAGTCGTGGTGACGACGCGTCTCACATGGGATTTATGCACTTTAAAAACATCGTTTGGCTTGTAACAAACTTGTTTCTGCACATGATGATTTTCATTTGGGACCTATACTTTGTAAACTCTGATTATTTTATTAAATCAAACGATGTGTTTTCCAAACGACACTTTAGGTCATTCAATATAACTGTAATTATGGTGCTATGATAGTCATCCCCCCAGGAATTTCATTCCGCTACAAAACAGGTAATTTGTGGGTGTGACAGATTGGCATCAGATCTTCGGTTATAGAGAACTAGGTTGCATCATTGACCCTAGACTATAACTACATCATCATAGAATCTCATCATTTCATCATAAGTGCATAGTCACTATACATGCGGTTTTATACGCACATTATGCGGGTTATTTACTTCCATTTCACATCGATTGTCACATAGATGCCTTCAGATACCCATCCTAACATACTCACATTAGACTCTGACATGGAGAATGACTTGTCATTCCCTACTATAGTTTTAACATCTGTCGACTTTATACCAAACTTACCACACATATCATCCGATGTGGAGACTGAACCCTTTGAGGAGGGCGAAGTTGCACCTACACCATCACGATCACCATTGATTCACCGTAAGATTGGGACAGTTCCTATCATGTTGTCGGGACAGATCATACCATTTGGTAGGACTTATAGGCTTAGTCCTAATGGACCTATTAGGATGCTTAGTGTAAGAAAGAGAGTAGTATCTCATTCACTATCATCTCCTAACTTACCACTAGGATTTCCATCATTATCATCATCATTATCATCTAGAGCACCATCCGTGCCATCACATCTTATAGACACTACACTATCTTATAGGTTTGAGGACTGTGAGAGTTCTAGAGCAGTTGCTGCTAGACAGTCTACTGCTTCTACACTTGAGACATGATTAGACCATCAACAAGAACCGATAATAGGTACCTTTCTATCTAATGTAATCTTTATCCTTTATTATCTCCACGGTAATCACAACCTTTGTTTATTTCATTCCCTATTCCAATTGCCCAATTTTCAATCATTTCGCGACGATACATCACTATCTTACTAGGGGTTAGGCCAACTTTATTCTTGACCAATTAGGAGACTGTTACCACTCTATGAGGTTCTCCCATGTATCCTACAAACCATTCAACAAATTTTATTTCAAGATTATTTTGCTACCACTTCATGAAATTATTTCACTTAATTTTATTTCAAGCTATTTTACCACCATCTTAGAAACGTTGTTTCATAAAGTTTTAAAACAAGTTGTTTTGTTACCACCCTATCAATTGGTTTTCAGTCATTTTATCAACTATTTACTATCATTACGCGAAACGATTTTCATGTTACTCTGAAAAATTGTTTGAGCCATTATTTTACAAAACGAAACGTTGAATACCATCTAAAACTTCGGAGAAACATAATACCATTTCAACAAAACCAAGCATCACATCATTTGTCCTCGATTATACATAGCCTGATCACCTATGTATAATTCAGGAAGAATTATGTCATGAAAGTAATAAGCATCATTTCAAATCTCCTAAAACAATCTTCATTCAAAAGCAAAGTTTTGTAATCAGATAAATTATTCATAAACATTTATTTTTTTGTTAACACTCTATAGATGCCTACGCCATTCATCACTCACTCAACCGATAAGTTGAATTTTTTTTTAACAGTGACTTTTTAGGAAAGGCTTTCTATATCATCTATGAGGAGGATTCCTCGATACAAGAAAACAATGAAAGGATTTTAGGACTACCAACAAGGACTAGAAGTATGTAGTAAGATGCTTCAAAACTCAACAGAAATCTTAAGACATCACGAAACAATCTGAACCACTATCTTTGGACTAGAAGCCAAATTCTATCATTTCAAAAGTACCAGCTAGACCGAGTTACAAGAATTTGTACACAGCAAATACCCACTAAGTAACATTGTAGAAATAAACCAAACCTCTTAACTGAGACTACAGAACATTCCATTAAACATGGCCTCAGCAATATGTAAACTTCCCTACAATGAGTTTCCCTCAAAGGATAATTGGGTTAAATTAAGGTTATCGATATAAACTTCACTTCCATATCAAGAGATGCAATGGGTCTAAACATATAGGACAATCAATGACTCCCCATCTACAAGTGAAATTGGAACAAACATTCTTCGACATAGTATGAGCTGATATCTATTTTCTTGCTAGCATGATAACAATCTAAGTGATGAAATATTTTAGAAGCACTCAATATCGAAACAAATCTTGAATATTTAAGGTTTTGTGACTTGACAACATATAAGATGGAAATATTATGATAAGAGGAATTAGGAGAGTCACCATCAAACAATAAACATTGTAGTAATGGAGACTAAGCACCTTAGGCAAAGAAGACCTAAGTCATGACATTCGCTAGAATTAGAAACGCGAGAAATCACAACTGTTATCCATAATCTATTATTTTCAATAATGTCCTTTTCAACAGACTTACAATTTGAAATTTGGCATGAGGCACGTGGTATCAATTTCAGTTGTACCTATTATAAGATATTCGATTCACCTTAGACTTCTGATAATCATTTCAATATTCCCATGGAATCTATTAGGACATGAGTACCACCTATTATCCTCAGCTCAATGGTCAGAGCGAGAAAACAATTCAAACATTAGAAGATATGCTCATAGCATATGTGATTGTTTCTGGAAACGATTGGGTAAATCATTTATCGTCGAACAAGTTCCCATACAACAATAGTTATTACATGAACATATTGACTACACCAATTGAGGCACTCTATGGTTGAGGTGTCAATCACTTATTCACGGGCCAAAAATCAAGAAAGTCCAACTCACTAGTCTATAACTCATTCATGAAACAACAAAGTAATCGTATAGATCAAGAATCAGTTACAAGCAACAACACGTATATAGAAAAGCTACGTCGATATACGACGCAAAATATTGGAAATATGTTCCATAAGTCGCAAACCATTAGAATTTCAAGTTGGCAACATAGTTATGTTGAAAGTCCCGCCTTGAAAAGGCGTGGTACGATTCAGAAAACACGGGAAAACCTGATGCGATTCAAATATCCTCACCTTTTCACCGATAACACCGTAGAACCCAACATGGACAGAATTCAGGGACTGAATTCCTTTTTGGATGGGCGAATATGACAACTTGTAATTTCAGATCATTTTACAAACTTTGGAAAATTTTACTATTCATCTCGGGAATTTACTATTCATCATTGTACTATTCATCATTTTTGATGTTGATTTGATATTCTAAGAACGTATTTCAAAATTTTACTATTCACAAAACACTATTCATTTCCGGAGAAAATCACTATTCATGATTCACTATTCATCATTTATCGTAAACTAGGGTTACGAGTATCAAATCTGGCGTAACCTTGAGGGTTTAGCTGTGTATTCATGAAAATCATTGAGGACATTTCATATAGACTAGATTTAGTCTACATATCATTAGTAACATCTTCATCATATCAGTTCATGCATGGATTTGCATATTTCATTAAACGTTTATTTTTCTATTAAATAAACGCTATCGCGTAATCATTTAATTTGAATATTTGATCCGACACTTCCAACAATTATCCTAATATATTTTTATACTCATATTAAGATTATAAAAATTATATAATTAATTTACCCGATGTTTTCAATTTATTTTGTTTATAAATTGTTATGTATAAAAATTTACGACGGTTTTCGTAAATGCAACTTGATAATTATTTATTCACTCAATTCTTGTAAGAAATGTAATTTTATAATTTTTATGACTTCGATATAATTTATTTTGTTCCGTTAAAATCTATTTTTAGTTAACACTACGCTAAATACCTATTTATACCTACAAATTACACATTATACTTTACAAATAATACATTTACTAATCAAAACTACACCAAACCCTCCCCATTTTATACCCATAACCGGCCACCTATCTCCCATGACACATCAAAGTTTTACAAAATATCATGACTTAATATATACATATATTTACATGACTAGGCTAATGTATACTAGATATTTAGTTGCTTAACTCATACAAACACATAGTAACACTTTTAAAAAAGGTGAATAAAGATCAAAACCTCTCCTTTTCCATATCAAGACACCAAGAGGAAACCATAAATTTTTCTAGCTCATGTGTTTATCAAGTTCTATTAGTGATCTATGTTAAGGTTTTGAAATAAAAACCTATAGATTAATAAGGTTTTCATCATCTTTTTCACATAATCATTCAAGTAAGCATTTCACGATCATTTTTAATCTTTCATATTCATACTTTGGTCATTTTATTGTGCTTGAAAGAAAACATGCAAGTTATGTGATTATCTATACCACTTTATTTCTTTTTAAGTACTTATAATGAATATATATCATCCTATAATTATCCCTTGAAATTTATCATTTTGGATGATGTCTAGGAACCCATGACACCCTAAGAAGGTGTATGGTAGGTTTAGAATAGCTTTGGCGTTGATTTGAAGTGGTTAGAATAGGTATTACGCGAGAAAAATCATTTTCGACAACTATAAAATAGGGTCTGTTAGTTTTTGTGAAATCTGGAAATTTCGACAGTAAATAAATTATTTTGGGCAAGATATTCAGAAAATATACTTTAAAGCGAAAACTTAGTTGCTTGAACGGGTTAAAACGGAGTTATAACGAAGAAGTTATGCTATTTTCATGTTTAACGACGAAAACTATATTTTTCCGGAAAACAGAACGCTGTCCAGATTTTTAAAGGGTAAAAAATGAGTCTTAAGCATTATCTAAATGAGTCGATTTATCAAAAATATATTAGTATACTTTAACACGAAGCTACAGACATTTAAAACGTAGAAAACGGACTTATAACGACTAAATTACACGCGTTTAAATAAGGTCAACGTAAATATTTTCACAAATAGAACACATATATATTTTCTATTAGTCAAAGATTATAGTCGCGAGTGACCATGTTGAGAGTCGTTTTTAACATTGATGGAGCACTTTTTAGAAAACGATGTCTTCTAGTAAAAGTAAGTTCACCTAGCCTATTTTCCAAAATGTTCAACCGTTCGTCAAACGGAGTTGTAACGAATAAAATACGGCCACTCAAACTTTACCGAAAAAACTATATTTTTGGTACAAGTATCCTACTTTACCTATGTTTTTCTCCATGATCGAGACCTCTATGATACAAATTTAAAAGCTAAGACTTTGAGATAATGCTACAAGCTTTCCAAAACCGTTGAGTTTCTTTTCTAACACTCGATATTCACTATTTTACGACTAGCTTTTCGAGGCCATTTAGTCACTTTCATGAATTTTCAAATTATATTGTTTTGCGACGAAAAACTATAATTTCGTAATAAATCACTAAATGATTATCGTAGGATATCATTTCAACGAAAATACTTGTAAAGTAATTCACAAGTGGTATAGATATCATACGAATTGCATGCATAACATTACATCATAACTTATTATAGAACATATCATTCATAATAGGTTACGGTTAGAGGTTGCGCCTCATTTCAGTGTATCCACTTTTGCCATCGCATCATTGTCCAAGTGAGTTTTCATAGCCCCGATTTATACAAGTTTATACTTTATTTCAAACCTATGGGGGAGAATACATTGCACATCATTGTATTACGAGCCCAAGTATATTCAAATTCAGTTACATTGCTTAAGTTACCTCATTGCCAATTGAATGTCCCCATTTCATAATCATGAACCGTTAATTCTGGAAGAAGCCAGGGTGAGTGGATAGATCTATTGAGAGTGACTCCTCCATCCGGGTTGGTGGTCCCAACTGGTCAAACGGATGCATTTCATTTCATATCATTATTTGAGTTGTTTGGCAAAACACTCTGTTGGAGCGAACATCATAATCAGTCAAGCTTCGGTGTCATGTGCTTATAGCAATTGTAACATTTTTATGTGACATATTTGTCATACATAACTTATACTTGTGTTGGTCGTATAAAACATTTTACATAAACTCTATGAACTCACTCAACCTTTGTGTTGACACTTTTAGCAATGTATTTTCAGGTATCTAAGGCATACACTTTATGGCATGCATGTGGACTTATCATAGAGTCGCGGTAATGACGCGTCTCACATGGGATTTATGCACTTTAAAAACATCGTTTGGCTTGTAAACTCTGATTATAAACATGATGATTTTCATTTGGGACCTATACTTTGTAAACTCTGATTGTTTTATTAAATCAAACGATGTGTTTTCCAAACGATACTTTAGGTTGTTCAATATAACTGTAATTGTGGTGCTATGACAGTCATCCCCCCAGGAATTCCATTCCACTGCAAAACAGTTAATTTGAGGGTGTGACACGTAATAAATAAAGTAATAAGTAATAAGTTAAGTTATGAGTTGCGGTTTGAGATCGGACCCTTGGATCCTTATTTCGAAAGTAAGCGTTTAGGTCTTGGCTACCCTCTTACGCCATCCCTTGGACCTCTAACCGGGATTGAGTGAAGTCTTGGTCTAACACATTGGGATCCTCATTTCATGAAGCTTAGAGTCTTGGAATTCTCCGTCGTAACAGCCCTTGGATCCTTTATTCTGAAAGTGTAAGGTCTTGGAATTACCCCGTGAAGCTCCGTAGTTCATAGCTCATATAATTAAAAGTATAAGTGCAAAAAAAATGGAAAAATGAAAAAATGAAAAAGTCAAAAACACTCAAGAAGTGTACAAAAAGAGTGACTTTCAATGGACAAAAGAGGCGGAGGAAGCTTTTAAGCAGATGAAGAAGATGATAGCAAACCTCCCCACCCTCACCGCACCTCAGGAAAAAGAAGAACTCATAATATACCTTGCAGCAGCTAAAGAAGCGGTCAGTATGGTCCTGATGACAGATAGGGAAGGCAAACAGAAACCAATGTACTTTGTGAGTCGAGCCCTGCAAGGACAGGAAATAAACTACACACCAACGGAAAAGCTAGTATTGTCTCTGGTGCACGCTACGAAACACTTGAAGAGATATTTTCAAGCGCATACGGTAGTAGTCATCACGGACTAGCCAATAAAATAAATAATATCAAAACCAAAAGTTGCAGGTAGATTACAAAAATGAAGCATTGAGTTGGGGGAATATGACATACAGTACAGACCAAAAACATCCATCAAAGGACATATTCTAGCAGACTTCTTACTAGAACGTCCGAAGGATGATGAAGAGGATGAACTGATGGAACAAGAGGAACTTCCACAACCATGGATCCTATTCACAGATGGCTCATCTTGCATAGCTGGTTGTGGAGCGGGCCTATCGACGACCCTCAGGGGACGGAGTTTACTTGCGCTTTAAAGTTCGGTTTCAACACAACAAACAACAAAGCGGAATATGAAGCCTTGATAGCTGGGTTACGGATAGCAGAACAAATGGGAGTCAAGAATTTGCAAGCAAACGTAGAATCAAAACTGGTGGCAAACCAAGTCAATGGGACGTACATTGCAAAAGAATCAGGAATGATTCAATACCTGGAGAAAGTAAAGGAACTTCTAAAAAACATCCGGATGTTCTCAATCAAACAAGTGCCCAGGAGTGAAAACAAAAAGGCAGACGCCCTGAGCAAAATGGCTTCTACCAGCTTCGCGTATCTAAAAAAGCAAGTACTAGTAGAAGATCTAAGCCAAAAGTCAATAGAAGAGACACCACTCATGGCAATCATAGAAGAAGAAGGGTACACATGGATGACTCCTATATATGAATACCTGGCAACAGAAATACTCCTGGCCAAGAAAAAGAGAGCACGATAAATTAAAAGAAAATCACAAAGATTTGCAATAGTCAATGAGATACTTTCCAAGAAATCTATCCTTAGACCATGGTTACGGTGCGTAGGGCCCCTCCAAGCTAACTACGTGTTAAGAGAAATTCATGAAGGGTCTTGTGGCATGCACACAGGAACAAGGTCCGTGATAGCCAGAGCCCTGCGTACCGGATACTACTGGCCCACCATGCACGGCGACACCCGGAAGCTAATCCAAGCACGAAAAAGCTGTCAGGTGCACATGCCAGTTTTGAAGCATCCGCAAGAAAAGCTAACACCTATTACTTCCCCATGGCCGTTCCACAAATGGGGAATTAACATCGCCGGACCTTTGCTAGAAGGGCCGGGGAAAGTCAGATTTCTCATAGTAGCAATAGACTACTTCACAAAATGGATAGAAGCAAAGCCGGTAGCCACCATAACCGAAAACCAGATCAAAAAATTCATCTGGGAAAATATCGTATGTAGGTTCGGACCCCCTGGAGAAATAATATCCGACAACGGAAAGCAATTCCGAGACAACCCATTTAAGGAATGGTGTGAAAAAATGAATATAAAACAACACTTTGCTTCAGTCAAACACCCACAAGCAAATGGACAGGTAGAAAGAGCAAACAGAAGTCTAGGGGAAGGAATAAAGGCTTGGTTGGAGGAAAGAAGCAAAAATTGGCTAGATGAACTATCGCACGTCCTATGGGCACACCCACATTGATTAAATATAGCAACGGAGACACTCCAATCTCATTAACATATGGAACGGAAGCTGTTATCCCAGCTGAGATAGGGATGCCCACATGGAGGACAGTGGAATCTAACATAGAAGAAAATGATGAAGCACTGGAAATGAACATAGCCCTCCTTGAAGAAAGAAGAGAACAAGCGGCAATATGCGAAGCAAATAACAAGGCAAAAATGGAGAAATATTATTACTCAAGAGTCCGCAATACAAGTTTCAAGCCAGGAGACTTAGTATACCGCAACAATGACGCAAGCCATGCCGAAGAAGGAGGGAAGCTAGGACCCGAATGGGAGGGACCCTACGAAGTCACAAAAGCTCTAGGAAAAGGCGCATACAAGCTAAAGGACCATGCGGGAAATCCAATCCCACGGACATGGAATGTTTGCATTCTTAAGAGATGTTACATACGTCAAGTGTAAGCAACCCGTCCCTTGCGGATTTTGCGAAAGAGGGTTAATGTCATAATCTATCTTCTTATATTATAATGTTTTTATGATTAAATGAAAATGGTGAATCTTAGTTACCTTCACCAGCTTTTACTTTTAAAACAAACTCTTGATCATTTAATTTAAATAAAAAAAAAATATTAACATATGTAAGTAAGATGCGCATATATGTGGGCACGACCAATACAATGTTATTCTGAATAACAAAAGGCTGAGTAACCTCCAAATTAACTCAAGATACGTAAGAGATGTTGCAAGTCCAGTATCGGGCGAATGACCCACAAATATTCAGAAAAGACTATTATAATAGGCACATCAGTGTGAATATTAAATAGCAAAACACTAAAAAGTTTTGAAACAACGAAATATGCATATGATAGCAAATGGCCCCGTCCCAGACTGTGAACAAACATCTGCACCAAAGCCACTTGCATCACCACCATGCTTCAGAGACAGAAAAACGAACTGATTCCACTAAAGATTCCATACATGAATGACTAGTCAAAGAAAAAAAAGTATCCGCAAGAGCCAACCAATCGTGCAAAGAACCTTCCCTTTCTTATTTTGCTCTATCAAAACAACCTTTGATTGAAGTAGAAAGAGGAGACTCACTCATCGAATGACTCCCAGAAAGACAAGCAGGAACGACTAGCTGCTCCAAGTAAAACTGCTTATTAACAGTGGAGGAATCACCAGAGGATACCTCAGGATGAAGTAAACGCATGACATCCTCAATAGCATAATCCTTAAGAGCCTCTAAGGAGGATAGCAAAGGAAACTGGACACCGCAGAGCACTTGAAGAGCATTTTCATAATCAGCCTCAACAGAAGGATTAAGAGCCGCAACACGGAAAAGAGATGTACCAGCTGTACCATGAAAATGCCCGGCGATAAGCCCTTCTTGCATTCCTTTATCAAAGGCACAGCTAATGGCATCACTCAGTGTATCCAGGTAACCTTGCGAACGCCAACATTCAGACACGGCAAGCTTGAAACCTTCAGACAATAATCAACGGCGAACCGACATAGCAGTAAGCAAGCACGGATAGAGTTTCTCCTCCAAATGTAGGGCAACCTACGTGAAGAGCTCCTTTAAACAAACAAGTTCCGAAGCATGAGGGCGGAGGTCCAAACATTCACTTTCCAAAACTTGTACCTGAAAATGACAAATTTTGGAAGTCAAAAAAAAGGAAAGAAGAAAGAGTGGAAAGGAGAAGAAAGAACAAGAGAGAAAACCTGTTTAACAAGACCAGTGTTCCAGGATTCAAAAGCAGGGTTCGCACACCATAACCGCTCAAGCTCAACGTCCTTACCAACAGCAGAAGATTCCAGCTCTTTGATTTTGGCACGCAAAACTTCATTTTATTTGTTAGCTGCTCCAAAAGATGATACTTGGCCACGAAGAGATAACATCTCAGAAGCATCAGATTCAGCCCGTGCCAATTGGGACTCCAGTCCATGAATCAATTCAGCTTGGACGCCACACCTGGCGGATAACTTTTCATTCTCTTGCAAATAACGCTCTGCACGAATCCGCAACTCAGAACCAAAGCAAAAATGGCGAGCCAACAAGATGTCGAAACCCGAAAGCAAATGGTCGTGAATCATTTCATTAAGTAAGGAGGAAAGCCTCGGAGGGGCAACCCCATCAACAATCTCACAAAAGTCTAAGGGATTGTCAAGAAGAGATCCGTTCGACACTTTCCAATCCGGAAGATGGCGCTCCTCTGAGCACAGAGGGTCAAATCCAATAGAAGCCCAGGCATCACCAGCCAAGGGCTGACTAACGAAAGGACTAGCAAGATTAGGCATCCTGATTAGCCCCTCCGCCGGAGGACAAACTTAAGAAAAGAGAAGCATTCTTCAATACAGGGATAGCAGTTGGGATAGTTGAAGCAGCAGTGGTAGCAACACCCAAAATATTCTCAGACCTGGTACAAGAAGTAACCTCAGCCCCATCAGCAGAGGTACTAGAATCAGAAGAAGAATCAGAAGAAATAACCAACCTTGCGGGAGAACCAATATTAGGTTGACGGCTGAGAGAAGAACCTACGGAAAACCCAACCTCACGCTCAGGAGTGGTGGAAATAGAAGAAGTAATGAAAGGCCCAGTGTGGGGGGCCGTATAACGTAACTCAGCCTCCAAAACACTACTATTCAATTAAGCCTGAAAGCCATCAACAGGAATGTTACTACTAGATGGACCCGGTTGAAAGTCAGAACGAAGTCTCTTGGCGGGACTAGAAGGTCCCGGGACACTCGGCAAAGGACCCTCTTTTCTTTTCAAAGGACCAGAGGTAGAAGGGTCAGCATCAGAACCCGTAGCCTCAAAAGATGATCTACCCCCAGTGTTAATACTAGCACCTTCTGGCTTAAAAAGAAGATTAACTTCAGCATCCAACTCACCCACATCAAGGGGAGGAGCAATGGGGATTAGTGGCACTATATGGTGAACATCAACTTCAATAATAGAAGGCTCTCCTTCACGACGTGGACGTGTAGTCATCGTGGCCTTCATAGGTTCCAGAGAATGAATATACTCGGGCCAACTCATCACTGTACAGGAAAAAGGACAAGTTAAAAAAAACCGCAAACGAGACTTACCAGTTTGATCATCATGAAGGAACTCAGGATACACGTCCTCACCCAAAGTATAGTGGCGGCTCAAGCCAACCAAACAAAGAAAGGGCACAGGGAATGCTCGGAAGGGATAAGGGTTGGCAGCAAGAACAACAAAATGATCAGCATTGTACTCGTCGGGGTGGGGAGCAGGTTATTTAAAGATGTTCTTCCTCGAATTCCATGGGAACAAGATAGGACAAGCAAAGGAATCGACCTAGAAAAATAGGTCATTCCAACTCTTCACAGAATCAAGAGTCTTAGTGTAAAGTGTAGGAACACCAATGCGTTTACTAAAGGAAACCACCCTCTCGATTTTAATTAACATAAAAGCAACGAAACAAAGCAACAGTTGGTGTAATACCATGAGCGCGACACAAGATCTCAAAGTGAGAAATCCTGCATGTGCCGAGAACTGAAAATTGAGAAATATTATTTCGATAATGCCTAATCAAATCAACAAGGAAGATAGACAGGGGCAGGTGAAAATTGGCAAGATCAAAAAAGCCGGTATACAAGCCAATTGTCCGAGAAGGACACTCATGCATCGTACACTTATGATCAGGAAGCTCCGGATGAACCTCCGAGGGAATATGGTAAGTCTTAAGGAAGGAACCAAACGTCTCTAAAGGGGTACCATACTTTATGTCAACAATCAAAGCCATAGCGAACAGATCAAGGGCGGACGGATGAAGGAATTTTTCTTCTCAAACAAGATGCAACAAAACGGCGATGGTGAAAGTGAGATCAATATTTATAATGAGGGGACAGAAAACCTAAAACTGGATGATGACACGTGCCAAAGAAAGACGGAATAAACGTTCCAGATCGAGAGTAAAAATGTAACATATTGGATTTCACAAACACACTAAACCATAAGATCAAATAGGCGTATAATGAGTTTTAGAGAGAGAAAGTTAGAGGTTTGGGAACTTTAGTGAAAGAAAGAAAAATCTTATTATGAGCTCCAACCCTCTACATTGGGAGGTAGAGAGTATTTATAGTCATTACATAAAACGCCACCTATCGGGCTGTAGATCAGGCATACAGTGGGTAAAGACCCGTCCGTCCTCCACGGTCTTACTTAAACTAACTACAACTTAACTTATAATAATCTACGACTACGAGCTTTCTAAAGATTACATATACTTGAGGTGACCGACTCTTTAAAACCTGGATTTACTAAATCCTAACAATCTCCCCCTAAGGGAGGTCACCTCAAAACACACATTAAACATACATAGAATACAAACAGATATTACATTATAAATTGTTCTTGCATTCTTGATGTAGTACTTTGCTCTGAAGCTCGTAGTCATTGATTCTTAATATTGCATGTATGGATAATCCAAGTGGAGGTCTTTATTTGATCCACGTGATGATGAGTTTTGAGCTAGCTTTGAGATCATCAGCAATAATACATCTCTAACTCTTCCATTGTGGTGTTGTGACTTATGGACCGACATGCTCACATTCTGGATCATGATAAATTCTCATCAGAGTAGCGGAAGCTTTCGTATTCATGATATTGGCAGCAGCGTAGCAGAAGCATGGAGTGAAAATATCAGAGTCATTGATGCACTGATCATGATTTCTTTCGAGATGAATGTGTTGAGTGAGCATGCGGCTATGGATTGACCGCTTCATTCTGATCAGATGCAAATTTATGGCGTACCTGCATACAACAGTTAGCAATAAATCGCACGAAAGTGTCTTTGATCACTTTCGTTGAATTGAGGTACACGGCCCACGGTTCCCGTTGATCGATACAAGTACTGCTGTGATCGGTATAATTCGAATTTCCTTGGCGAGGGTTTCGCTTGCTCTAGCTGTTCTCAAACCGTAACGTCTCAAAGAAGACAACATGGAGTGAGTGAACCAGCGAACAGAGATTCACTGATTGATGAAAAGAGATTTGAAAAAACAATCGTGTATTGCTCAATAGAAATTTGTTTTTGCAATACAACGAAGGTTTTAATGAAAATCAATTATCAATCACAAAACACCTTCTGATTTGAAATATTCGTACATGGTCGATGTGCTAAGGAAAAGAGTTTTTAAGCACAATGACCGGTTTTTCAAAGGTATCCGTCAATCCATAACCTGAACCAGGATTGATTCAAAAGATTGAATCGCCCCATTGTTTCTGTTCAGTTGTCACATGGTTGATCTAATGAACAGTTCTCACATGCCACCTACCAGGAGCTTGTTTGATGTTGGCTCCAGAAGGCTTTCCATATTCATTGTGAATATGTTTGCATATCACTCGGATGTTCTGGCAATACCACAAGGATAATGTGTAGGACTCAAGATATAATCTCTCTTTCCACATTGTGTGAAACAGAGAGTCTTCATTGAAAGTGTCCTAATGAGATTTATTGATGATCTCGTGGCTATAGACTCAATTTGTGCAGATTTGGATCCTATATCGGAGACTAGGGAGAGGGTCTCCTCCTTCAATATCAACAACTCTAAGAGAAAGTCGATAGATAATGTCGGTTCCCCGTGAGAATGAAACAAGTCCTTTTAAGAGGAACTTGAGTGGTTTGGGAAGTTGAAATGCAGTGCGTCACTGGGTCCATGACGTCTTATCTTCAATACCGATGTTACTTTGGTAACCATCAGTAGCATATGAATTGAACCTGGCTTCTGCCCTAAGGTTGAATAATTGGAGGGCTATTTGTTTTCACCCTTTTCTCATTTAATTCTTTTTTATTCTTCAACCCCTTCAGTGCTTACCGAGACTTCATAACTAGAACCTTGTTGGGTTTATTCCAGTTACTAGCTCAGTCTCAGTCCGCACTCTTCCCATATCTCATTTTTCTCCTTTTTTTCAATATACCTAAGGACTTCTACACTATCTAGTGGATTGTCCCTGGGTAGATCCATCCGGTTCTGGCGGATCATGGGAACAAATACCTAACCTTATCATCCTTATATCACCATACATAAACTAAAGTTGGTCGGTCTATTTGGTATTGTTCATCTGCCATTTGGAACCAATTGAAAACCATTTGAAAATCAATCCAGATACTTGTGATATATTATCAAAGCATTTTGTACCTGAATTGTTTTTGATATTTTTAGAAACCGAGCTCCCCCTCAACGTGTGCATCAAGTGTTTCAAATCGTTTTGCATACGGAGGCAAGAGAAAGAATTAACTTCTTTGATTACCATTTTCTAAAAGATATCAACATCACTTCCCTGATCAAAACAAGTAGATAGAGCATATAAGGGAAGGATGAGGTTTTCATAAGCTTGCTCCCCCTCAATATGTGCCTTGAGGTATGAAAGAGTTTTGCACATACAGGAGGGAACCTGCACATTGGTCAGGTTTCAAATCTTTGTGGTTTAAGATAGATGCTCCCCCTCAACATGTGCATGGAAAATTTTGAAATCGTTTGACACATGTGGGAAGGAGAGTTTGTACATCCTTATAAAACCATTTACCGAATTATCAGATTAAATCCAATTTAAATCACAAATTCTCCCCCGATCACAATTATCAAATCATTTGAGATTTGTGATCTCTGTAGATTTAAATTGATTTTGAAAGCTTTTAAGGAGAATTGTGACTTGATTATGAAAACGTTTTAACTGATAAGGATCGGATTTTTAGACTTTAAACTCCATTGAATAAGCATGCATGATTATCTTTTGAAAACAATTGTTTGACAAATAACCTTTTAATTTAATTGAAATCATTCTCCCCCTCAATCAATGATATAAGTTATTGATTGAGAGATAGATATTTTGACAACCTTTTAAGCCCAGATGATTATCAAAAATAGAGTCCGAGTTATTTTTCAAAACAACTAGTTTTCATTAGATAGTAAGTTTATAGAATCAGAGCATGAGATTTGAAAACAAGATAAAGCATGGCCCTGTTATTTCTTTGAAAAGCGGGTTACTGCCTGAAATGACAATAAACCATAGTTTCACTTTCTCCCAAAAATATTTTTTGATTTTTTTTTAAACATTCGAACAACATCTAAAGACCCGTATCATTCTTTGAATGACAGCACAAAGACCGTAGATATTATCGAATAGAGAAAAACATGACAAAATGACAAAAGTTTTATTTATTTATTTATTTTTTGAAATTTTTCAAGATTTTCAAATTTTTATGGATTTTTGAAAGTTTTATATTTTTCTATTTGCTTTTTGAAGGTTTTGTAATTTTGTATTTTGCTTTTCGAATAAATATTTACAAGAAGATAAATTAGTTTAAGAGGATGATGAAATGAGTACCGATATATCGTTCAGCACGTTGTAGAAGATAGGAATCAACATCTCTTAAACTTTCGCCACCAAAGCATTCGAGGCTTCTAAGAAAATTGTCTGAACATGAGCCTTTTCAATGTGAATCGTTGGTAGCTTCCCCCAAAACCTACAATCTTCGAATTAAGACCATTTCCCCCCAGAAGATGAAGTGAAGCAAACAGTCTAGTTGCATGAAGTTCAAGAACCCGAAGAAGATGATAACAACGAAGTAACAAGTTAACACGGATCATCTCTGCGGATATCAAACCCGGAATAAGCGATTAAGCCCTATCACATGATCCTGTTGTGCGTCCCCGATGTACACATTACTCTTCGAGTTTGAGCACTTGTTAGTTTGGGAGAACAATATATTAACATCTTCATTACACCAAATGCATTCCAGTTATCTAACAAATAACCAATCAGCCCATTATGTACACATGTACCCAACAAGAGTAGAGACGATGACATCCATGTAACATGTTGTGTCACTAATCATCTTTGTGGATGTCAACTATGAAATAACTGAATTAGCTCGATCAAGTGAACATGTTGTGCGTCCTTGATGTACACATATCTCCCTCTTGATGGTTGCGATCTCATTGGAATCATCATTACATTGTGTACATGAAGCATTAACCAGAAGCACTTTATCATAATCATATCAAAGATGTCGATAGGCAGTATCATCTCACGTTCCAAATATTCTTCTCACATTTCTTCCAAGTGAACGCTGAAGTAACATATACCAAAGGTCTCCAGAGACCACTTCCCCCAAATAGTTGGAATAATACATTCTTCCCCTAAATAGTTGGAATAATATATCAAAGGCTACGAGTTAAACACTGAGTTTCTCTACGGTTATGACCTTTGTCTTCCCGGGATAACTTCAATCAGGTAGAAGTGTTAAGTTCATCATGTGTCCTCGTTTTGATTTTAGATGTATGTCTCCTTCCCTCTTGCTGGTTTTGATACCTCAGAATCAGCAAAACATAAAATACCCATAAACTTGAAATCTTGTGAGAAGAACTCAAATAGCCCAAATGAATCCTGTGAGAATCAACACTGAAACTCTCTCGACTATCTTTATCAACCCATATGTAGAAATTTGAAGTGACCACTTTGTTGCGAAAACCCGATATGCCAAACTTGAAACTGAAGTCGAGTTCCCCGCATTTGTATCTTAAGCTTGCACTTAATGATGGAAGAACGGTGTTGAGACTCTATGCTTCAAGCAAATCTCTAAGTACTCACAACTCAAACAAAGTATGAGACAACAACACCTCTTGAGATTATCCACATCGTCATCTGCATGTGACACTGAGTAAAACAACGTAACTCCTAATAGTGATAGTTAACCAGGTCTTCAACCATCCAACCCGATTCTCTGGTAACTAGATAAACCAAGTCTTCAACTCAAATTCTTAAGCCCGAACAAGTTATTAGATAAGAACACGCCTTTGTGAAAGTCAACTTCAATCTCAAATAAATGATAAATGATTAACTCCAAAGTAATCAACTTGTGTTAGATGTCCAACACGTGAATAAACATACAATCGAATGTATATTGACCCACCGAATGAACCGGAGCAAATGATTCCTCAACATCAATGCAATCTTCCTTAAGATATACATGTAGAAACTGATATGGAAGATTCACCAATAATGTTTTTAAGTGGATGAGGAAGTCATTTTCCTTAATGTTCATGTGGTTGATTTACTGTTTACACATTTTAGGAAATAACAATGAAACAATGATCCGTGAAGATTTGGCAAAGGAATACCAAAGAGCGGATCACTGTTCATGAGTGCAACTGCAATTATAGTCATTAACAACGCCTTGAGGAATAACTGGAGATTAGGCTTCTTGAGTAGTCTGAGTAGTACTTCTTAGATGATCAACATTCACTAGCGGTTGGAAATACTCATCAAACATATCTTGAACCAATGAATCCCAAATAGTATATCCCAGTTATCCTTAGTGAGTGTAGACATTAGGCATTGGAGAGTCGTATGACCATAACTCAAGCATCCATCAACATGTAGTATATTCCCTCTTCTCTCCCTCAAAAATTGCAAATGAAGTTTGCCATATTTGATTGATCAAGTGAATAAGAATGTATACGAATGAACGGAGATCCACTTGAGGATTGAATGGGCATGGAAAAACATGAAGCTTGTTGATGAAGAATGTCGATGAGAATGGTCATAAAAATGAAGATTTCTCTTCTTCTGAAGATAAAGCGCACTGAAGCGTACGCCTTTCTTTTCTTTGAGGAATGGGGCCTGAAGTGTTATCTGCAGACGCCATAATGATGAAGCACGAGGCCTGAACTGATGTGAACAGACGTCATTGTTAAGAGCCCAGTCATATGTTTAGAGCCGCCCGAATCCAAATACCAAGGGATGATTTGTACGACTTGCTTTGGACAAAAGACGAAGACAGAGAATTGGAAACATTGGATCCCCACGTGCTGATGGGTTCCTTTTGGTTAGCAAAAACAATCTTTGAATCAGCAGAAACCCTAGATGCAATGGCATTATCACTAGGAGCTGAACTAGTAGAAGCATCAGACTTAGTCAAATGACATCTTGTGCTTAGTGGGATTATTCTACCAGTTGGCTTCCAAACCTTAACAGACACTATTCTAGGCATAGTGGATCTAGCTAAGGGTTAAGGTTTTCCATGCGTTAATATTCGACCTGTGGGCGTCCACTGAAATCCTACATTGGTAAACACATTCCCTGTAGGTTTCCAGAATTGCTTAATCTCTTTTGCTCTCCAAACTTTCTTAATTGGGTTATGAATCTTAGACCTCAGAAATAACACATCACATTTATCATGATTACCAGAAAATAAACATTTTTTAGATGTTTTGCAGACAGCATAAGGCCTCGAATTAATTTCAGTAAAATACTAGAACTAACACGATTCTTTTTGTTCAAATCAAACTTCTTGTCCCTATGGTGTTCTTTCACTTCCTTATCATGAACACTTTTAGTTTGCGTAATCCTATCCTTCTTTGCATTACTTATAGGTTTTGACCCGCTAACTTTAGTGTCAATCTTAACATCTGTAGAAGTAACGATAGGAACATTACTTGGCTTCACTACTTTCTGCATTCCTGGTCTAGAAGCGTTGGGATCTGAAATTCTAGGAGGCACATCAAAGGTTGCTTGCTTGAATTTCGACATGGAACAAGGCATATCAAGGGTCTAATGCTTGGCTTTAGGCATTGAACAAGGCACAACTATTCTATCTCGCCTATTGCTAGATTTCGGACTTGTGACAATTACATACTCTAAGAGTTCCTGAGATCGTTTGGCATCCATGCAGGCATAGGCTATAGTACTATCAAAAGGTTTTTCTAATCTTTCATCTTCAACAATCTCACGGAGACCCTTCAAACTTTCCTTAAGGTATGAGAGATATGATTTATGTGCAAGTTCATTATTCCTAATGGGCGGGGGAATATATAACATATCGATTGGGGATTGGCAACTTTTCTTTCACCTCACGCTTTAGATTCTCCATATTTTTAAGTAAAGAAGGTATCTTTTCAATTTGTTTATCATGATTAACTTTAAATGAATCACATAACTCTTTGTTTTGATAATTAACCTTTGAAATTTCATCTTTAAAACTATCATTTTCCTTTTGCAAGTTATCAATTATGTTTTGAAGTTGGAAATTCTGAGAATCTAAAGGTGGAGGCATATGGGAACCAGTCACATCCTTCTTTTCACCTTTTAGTTGTGAAATTTGGGCTTTCAATCTTTTGATCGTGTTATAATGAGCTCGAATTTGTTCATCACGTTTGCTAATTTCAAAAACTGCATCAAACTCAGGAGCATCAGAGGATGTCTTGATATTTGAGGTTTTAACATTTTATTTGAGATGTTGATGTTTTAAGTGCAAAGAAAGATGTTCAACTTCTAATTTAGAATAATGTTTGACCAAGTTATCATGATCATCCTGTTCTATTTTCTCATGCAATTTTGAATTCGTTGTTTCAAGCTCAATGACACGATCATGGGAAACTTTCAAAGCAACAGATAATTCATGAAATTGAGATGCAGTAATAGAAGAATTTGTGGCAGTGTAAAACGCATCTTGAGTGATACATTCAGAAATCATATTCTCATTTAAGATATGCAGATTTTTCCTCTTAATTTCATAACTTTTAAGCTCACGTTCATAATCATTGACCTCAATCTCCATTTCATTAAACACCTTTTTCATTTCTTTAATCTCTGTTTCTATGCCCTTTTTAAGACTCTCAACTTTTTCTTTTAGGTGTTTAAAGAAAGGCATGACCTCAGTTAAATAGCATTCTTTAGTTTGCTCGAACCCCCTTTCCCTTCAGTAATTCCCGTTGGAGTGATTCTCTTTTTACATGTTTTCTCAAAATCAACGAATAGTTGGTAAACTACGTAAAAGCTGATTAAGGTTTTTCTTTTAGTGGGAAGAGTTCTAGGCACTAAATACATCGGTGTATTTGGAGGATACACTGTTGCTCTAGGCAATTTCCTACAAGGGGGATTCTTTTCAACAAGATTTTTAGCTTTTTGCATTTCCATATCCTTTTTCCAGAACACTTGTTCAGGGGTTAATAGAGTCTGAGGCTTAAACTTGTTTAAGGAGATCCAATTTTCCTTAGTGTAATCATGGGGTTTGATCGTTATGTTATTCTTTTTACACTCAGGATCTTCTAATTTCTTATTCATTTTCTCCCTAGTGACTTCATCTGATTACTTATCTTCCTCAGTGCACTCAACGTAACTAGGTTTCTGCCTAGGCTTAAGGATTTCATTACCATCATAAAGTACCTTATGAGCAGCTCTATCCTTTTTCACTACCTTGGGATTAGGTTCCTCAATAAGGGGAATGCTATGCTTATCGCTTAAGACTCTATGCTTAATAATCAAGTGAGGAGTCTGAATGGTATTCCCTTGTACGTACAACTTATTTTCAAGCTTGTTTTTCAAAGTTTTTAGATTAGAAAAATCATTCAAAAGTTTTGATTCCTTAGCATTGAATTCTTGCTTAAGCATTTTCACATTTTCTTGAAGTTCTTGTTTTTGCTTAGCAGTTTTAGAAAGCTTTTCTTGTAAGGAGTTTAACTCTTGTTTTAATACTTCTTCTCTAAAGTTACTTTTTTTAATAATTGTATGCATTTGGCCATCCATTTCCTGCTCACGAGTGATAAGTTCAAACTTAGCACGCTGTTCGTATATGGCAACTTGATCCTTATAGGTATTGAGTTCAGTGGTCAAGGAATCATCAGGCACAAATGCAGTGTACTCATGCAGTTCATAATCATCATTTTGAGTAGAAGATGAATACCTAGATACAACATAAACTTCCATGAAAATTACCTCAGCATTGACATGCACAGGTTGTGACTGGTGCATCTCTATCTTGGGTACCTCCGAAGCTTCCATAGAGCGTTCCTTTGCATTAACTTGCACAGGTTGTGGCTGGTGCACCTCTCTCTCTTGTGAAATTGAGCATGAATATTCCATTTTAGCATTATCCGACTCATCATTATTTGTTGTCTCTGACATTCTGCATTCAGCAACACCCGATTCTTCAACAAATACATTACCCAACTTATCACAACAATCTCTCAACTGCACCTAACACTCATTCACGTTTTCATCTTTTTGTGCAGTTTCCTCAATGTACTTTTCACATTATTCATGAGTTGGATAAATGTCTCAATGAATTCCTGAATTTCCATTCCAGTATATTTTTTGAAAGAAATTCCAGTCAAGTGTTGATCATAATCTGCTGAATATTCCCCACTGATGAATGGCTGAAATTGTTTGTAGATTACTTGAAGAGCTGCACTGGAACCATCCTTTTGAACCTCTTCATTGGTAAGTTGCAGCTTTAAATGTTCTAAGTTCAACATCAAGCTTCTCGTCAATGTAGGTAAGTCCTGGCGGAAGAGAGCACTACATGTTCGATCCCCAGCTATGGATAACAGTTGTATGAGGTGCAGATGAAGTAGCTAATAGGGCTCAATGCTGCATTCCATTTGCATGGCATTCTGTAGCAGGTGCAATTCATTCACATTGAACTAAGAACATGAAGATCTCACGTCCTCATTGTTTAGTTCAAACATCTTTAATCATTCAGTGTAGCATCCATTATCATTATTGTCCACATCATCATACAATTTAAGCACTTCTGAAATCACTGGGTCAGTAGAGTAAGACATGATGTGGTAGAATGCACGGGATTTTACAAGTCTATGATTTAAACCGAGAAATAGAATCTTTCGCGGGATTTTACTAAAATCAAGACCAGACCGTTAGGCAATGACCAATGGAATGTGTTAAGATAACTGATGGATCGATACAATGAAAGTCAATTGTGTGATAGGACTTTAGATTGTTCGTAGGAAAAGCTGAAATGTTGATTGGTTGAGATTTGGATTGGTTGATGCACGTTTTTATGGAGAATTTTTGGGTATAAAAACTTAAAAACTCAATAACTTCCTTTCGGAGGGGATTTGGGCCTCACAATATTCAGCCTGTTTCGGTCGTTTTGACAGGTATTTCGCTGAAAACGGAGTTACGGATCAAAAGTTATGGCCGTTTGAAGTTTTGACGTAAAAAGTCAACTTTGGTCAAACCTCTTCTTCTTAAAAATCAACCAATTTGCTATAACCCTTGAACCAAGTCGCTAAGTCACCAAGTCGCTAAGTAGCAACTCGCTAAACCTCAAGTCGCTATGAATCAAGTCGCTAAGCACCAAGTCGCTAGACACAGTCAAGTTGCTAAAGAACAACTCGCTAAGATCCAAGTCGCTAGTATCAAGTCGCTAGCAATTTACACTACAACTCGCTAACAATTTCTGAAGCAAGTCGCTAACCTCACCAAGTCGCTAGCCGTAGTGGAGAATCCACTAACTTGTACTATTTGTCGGCTTGTCTCAATAGACAAGTCGCTAGGCTCAAGTCGCTAACAACTAACACTGTAACTCGCTAACTTTTACTGAAGCAAGTCGCTACGATGAAAAACACTACGAGAACCAAGTCGCTAGCAAGAAACACTTCAAAAACACACTTTTCAATCCAAAACAAGTCCAACCACGATGAATCAAGCTTACCAAATCAAAACCCAAGCACATACAATGATTCTAAACACAAAACAACACCCAAGATTCAAACTTTAACACTAGAAATGACCCAAATGATGCAAAAACCACAAAACTTTTTCAAACTCTAAAACCGCCTAAAAGTCACTAGAAATCCAAAGATATGTAAGAGATGATCAAACCATGGCTCTTGATACCATTTGTAACATATTGGATTTCACAAACACACTAAACCATAAGATCAAATAGGCGTATAATGAGTTTTAGAGAGAGAAAGTTAGAGGTTTGGAAACTTTAGTGAGAGAAAGAAAAATCTTATTATGAGCTCCAACCCTCTACCTTGGGAGGTAGAGAGTATTTATAGTCATTACATAAAATGCCACCTATCGGGCTGTGGATCAGGCATACAGTGGGTAAAGACCCGTTCGTCCTCCACGGTGTTACTTAAACTAACTACAACTTAACTTATAATAATCTACGACTATGAGCTTTCTAAAGATTACATATACTTGAGGTGACCGACTCTTTATAACCTGGATTTACTAAATCCTAACAAAAAAAGAGGCGCGTGAAACAGTAGGTCAAATCAAAGAAGAAAATGAAGAGTCGACAAGTGCCCACGTCGCATGAAAAACTTCCCAAAGAAAGGGAAACGTCAGAATGACGCGTATAAAAGCGTGAGAAAAAGAAACGTCCCCGTCAAGCCTAAATTCTAGCAAATACCTACTGCACGCGACAATATCCACATGTAATAAAAATACTAGACTAGGGGGACTGGATGACATAGCAATCCCTAAAAAAGAGGAAAGCACCAGAAAATATCTTAAGAAGAAAAACGCACGGAATGGGAAAGTGTTTGGTCAACCCAAGTCTAGTAGCGTCCACCATACGCGACAATATCCACATGCAATACACATACTAGACTGGGGGGACTTGATGACGTATAGTGTGTACAACAGGCCTACTAGGCCCAATACATGCTATACTGTAACACCCCCAAAATTATCGCAGCGGAAGATTGTGTCATTGGGGTATTACTTCATAGTTCACAGCACAAGTTACAGAAAACGACTCTAAATGAGACGTTTTGAAATAAATTATCATTCGATTAAAATATCAGAGTTTACAAAGAGAGGTCCCACAAGTTTGTACAATCATAAAAAGTACAATATAAAAGTTGTAAAGATTTTCGAATGATAATATGTGCATCGTCTTCAAAATATTTTCCGTGCGCCTTCACATGCCATGATGATATGCCTTAGATACCTGAAAATACATTGCTAAAACGGTCAACAATAATGTTGGTGAGAAATCATAGGTTTATGAAAATGTTTTATACGACTACCACAAGTATAGGCCATGTATGACAAATATGTCACATAAAAATGTTACAATTGCTATAAGCACATGACACCGAAGCTAGACTGATCATGATGTTCGCCCCAACAGTGTGTTTGCCAAACAACTCAAATAATGTTATTAAATGAAATGCATCCGTTTGACCAGTTGGGACCACCAACCCGGATGGAGGAGTGACCCTCAATAGATCTATTCACTCACCCTCACTTCTTCCGGAATTAACGGTTCATGATTATGAAATGGGGACATTCAATTGGCAATGAGGTAACTTAAGCAATGTAATGAATTTGATATACTTGGCATCGTAATAAAAATGATGTGCAATGTATTCTCCCCCGTAGGATTGAAATAATGTATAAATTTGAAAGACGGGGCTATGAAAACTCACCTTAGTCCGAAGAGATACAAGAATCACAATTAACATGACTCGCATCGAGAAACGTAACACAGTAGTATCACAAGGTAGCAACGCACAACGATACAAGAGTACCGACACAACGGTACGTCATTGGCACAACCAGACGAGGAAGAGGAAGGAGATGATGGTGGCGGCGAGGATGGTTATCTCGAACCAGAATAAACCCAAAACCATGTCAACCTTTTGCAGATTCTTGTTAATCCGAGGCTAAATAAACACACGCGCCCTTGTGGGTTGTGTTTAAACTGAAACCTTTTGGTGTTAACAATGGTGAAGGGTGGAGGCATGGATGGTGTAAGGCGGTGAGGCAGGGGAGAGGAAGAGATGAGTGAATTTTATCTCATTGTCTTTGTGTTATAACTGAAAGAAACAAAAAGAGCAGATATATACAAATGAATGGAGTCGGTTTGGTATAAAAGAGAGTTCAAAGATATTTTGCTAGCCTTAGTAGCTAAGTCTTGGGTGTAGCGGGTATAGTTTGATATTTTTAATTGATAATGTGTGAAATACATTTTTGTGATCGTTTTTATAAAAATAAGATAAAAAGAAAATTATTGACCCGAATAATAATTATCGAATTTGAAGCATAAATAATGCGGTGTCGGTATATGTTATACGTAGTTTTCACATTTTACGAGATAATTTCTCGTTAAATAGACAGAAGTGAACGAAAACGCTCAGAGAGTAATAATTTAAATTAGAGTGAATTAATTAATTTGTGAAGTTACTGGTTAACTACCGATTACAGTTATTGCGTTTACGTTACGAGAAAAGTCAAATAGTAAAAAGTCAAAGTCAAGGTCAACTTTTTAAAAAGTCAAAGGGTAAAATAGACATTTTACCTTATGAAAATTTACGGGTTGCTACAGCCTCCACCAGTTACAGAAATCATGTCCTCATGATTTAGTTCATGTTATGAGTTAATGATGTTCCCGAGAAGAGGTGGGGGTACTTCTGTAATGGAACTTCGTCACGAAGTTCAGTGAGTGTTATCTACTGACGATGTGTGTGAGTTTATCTTCACGTTCCTACATGAATTCATGACCTCTTCTAGAGTTCCATTGAGTTTTGTCAATAGAAATGTAACTTTGCTTTAGTTTGACCTCATGGTTTGCGATCTTAGTAGATTCTCCGATAGAGTTCAGACGTTCATCAATGTAGGTCTCTTCTAGGGGAGTAGTAAGTGTTTCATCAAAAAGACCCTTCTTTAGATTGCACACATGAAGACCAGTGTGTACATGATTCGTTGTGAAGTGAGTGTGTGAAAACGCAAATATCAACGTATATCAAAATAACCGTAAAATTCGACAAATCAACCCTTTAGGAAAAAGGTCAACGTGCCAAACCTCACGGGTGTGATAAAAGTGATACCGGGAAGTGATTTCCCCGGGTCGTGTCCCAACGAGGTGTGAATGGAAGGAATCGTTGAGTTTCGTGATTTGAACTTGAATTGGATTTTAATGATTTGGATTTGGTTACGAATTCTACAATTTAATGAACGGGAAAGTAATTAAGGCAAGGGAACCCTAATAAACTAAAATAAACTAACACTAAGCCTAAGAAACGATAAAACGAAGCTACACTAAGTCCTAGGGTGCTCAAACGTAAAAACGTAAAAACGGGAAAACAACCCGAGCCATAAACGTAAAAGTTTTTGAAATTTAAGGGCTACGGGTGTGAAATCAATTTTCCTACGATCTATTTGACTAAAAATGATTTTAGAAAAAAGCGGGATATTTTTTTGACTTTTAAAATAATTTCTATGAATTAAAAACCATTACACACTAATTAAATTATTAAAAATACTAAACTTATTTGGAAAAATCTGAAAATTTCACAAAAACTACTTTAAGTTATGCTACTCCTAAGAAAATTGAGAAACTTGGTGGTTGTTTGAGAAAATAAGCCGAAAATAAGCTCAAAAGAGCTTAAAGCCTAAATTGCTAAGGTGACCTTAAGAGATTAATAATGCAACATATGACTGATAAAAGTCCCAAGGGCGCCTGGTTGTGATGTTGTGTTGTGAGGTGGGTAGCGTGGGTTCGAGTCCCAGCTATGCCACTTTTTTGCAAAACTTTTTTTCTCAACTTTTTCTTTTTGACACTTGAAGATATGATCAAAATAAGAGACTTTTGCAAAAACTTAAGCTTTGAAATCTTGGAAATAAGCAGTGAAACTGCTTATATGCTACTGTTTTGACAGAATACAAACAAACACCCTTTTAAGCTCAAAACCAAACACTCTTTCAATCTTTTTAAAAGCATACTAAGGCAGATAAGCAACTGGAAATGACAAATGGGCAATCAAGCAATTGGGAATGAGACTAAACTAGATACAAAAGGGAAATAAGCTACCAAAAAAAAAGGGAATAGCAGTTGGCAGATAAGCTATCTAGGAGATCTTAAAACTAATCTAGCCTAAAAAAAAATCACTGAGCTTACTCTAAATAAGCACTAAGGGAAGACTAAAGATCCAAATCCTAACTACACTAAGCTAAACTAACCTACTTATAACTAATAAGCAGATTATAAAACATGATAAGCTAAAACAAGAAAAACCAATGGTGACCTGTGGGACTGAGACTGCAGGCTGCAACCCAGCCTTGGAGGGCCTGATCAAGCTTATTTTTAAGCTGCAAAAGAGCTTCCAGAACAGAGATAAAGCTGCATATTAAAAGTTAGGTTGGTGGAGATGTAGTACAAACCAAGTTAAGGACAAAGATAAGCTGTTCAAGCTTGAAAATAAGCTGAGATCAGCTTGGCTTTTTAACTATTTTGACTGCTGGTACACTAAATGGACAGATTTGGAGTTCAAATTTAACCAAGTTATAGATATCTTTGGTGCATAAAACTGAGCATGAACTAAGTTGGGAACATGATAACTTAAGAAAAACAAAGTTTGCTGATTTTGATTAACAATTGCACTAAAAAATAAGACCAAGAACAGCAGCCTAGGCTGCTGTTCTGTCCAGGTACAGAGATGAAAAAAGATGGATTTTGAACTTCAACATTATTTCCACAAAGCTATTTCAAACTGAACTTATCCTACACAAATTGACTAATGACACTAAAATGAGTTTGACTTCATTGGTCAAAGTGGTTAAAAACTGGTTTTGACCCAAGTGAGAGCCAAAACCAAACACTCCTGTACCAAACTGTTTTGACCCCTATTTTTCTTCACTGACTTAAATTTGATTTCTCAGAGACACTTAAACTTAATTCAAGACTTGAATAAACAAAGTAACTATGATATTAAAGAGATTGATAAAAAGGAATTTTCATTAATAAAAACAGATTACAAAGTACATAAAACACTAATACTGATTTAAAATAAAAACTAGGGGTGCCTCTAGATGGCTTACAAGGTTCCTATTTATACTGCTAATCTAAGGTCTTCATTCCCTTGAGCTTGTGCTTCTCTTGTGAGTAAAACGCCAAGGACCAAACTTGAGTCATCCTCCTTCAATCTTGACCATCCAACTAGTAGGTACAACTTGTGATTAATCTGAGCCATTGGTGAGGTCTTTATTCCCATGGATTGCTGAAATGGACTTTGGGAGGAGGGGGGAGAAAATGGAAGTGGGTTTGGGATTTGGGTGTATCCGGTTAAAAGGGAATAAGGGGATTTGGGTAAAGGTGAGATGTGGGTAAAAGAGAGCTGAGAGGTGGAGTGTCTGGGATGGTGAGAAAGAGAGAGGGTTCTGGGGAGATGTAAAAGATATCTAGGGTTCATTGGGAGCAGGATACTTGGGCGGGAAAGAGAAGACAGGGGAGAGTGGGTTTGTTTATTAATAAACACGGGTAGGGTTGGGTTTTGATATTACTTGACAGGGTATGGGTGGGGTTAGGCGGGTCACGAGATATTGGGTTGGGTTGGTTGTTATTATTTTTGGGCCTTGGTAGGTAATATGGACTAATGGATTAGATATGAAACCCATTAAACATTTAGGGACCAAATGTGTAACATCCGAAATTCCAGGGATCACTCATGTAAATTCTGAAAATGTAATCCAAGGTCCAATCTTGTAACTCTCAAATAAACCAAGGGACCAAATCGTCATTTTGTGAAACACGAGGACTAAACTTGACAAATTTAAAAATCCAGGGATCACAACTGTAATTTCTCAAACTTTTGAAATTTTCACCAAAGGACTAATTATGACAACTTATGATTTCAAAAGGACCTTTGGTGACTTTTCTTTTTTTTTAAATACGTGCTCAGGGACTATTTCTGTCAATTTTTGAAAGTCGGGGGACTGAAACTGCCAATTATGCAAACTTTGTTCGTTTTTCATCATTTTAAACATTTTGCATCTGAAACATATAAAACACAATTTTGAGATATTTTCAGTATTTTGATGCATTTCGGAGTGTTTTTAGATGTTTTGCAGCTCAGATTTGACCTAAAATGATGAGTGAATACGCACTCATCAAATCCCCCACACTAAAACATTGCTAGTCCCTAGCAATCTTTTGAGAAAACTTAATGGATTTGAGTCTCTTTACCAAAAGCCATTACTTCTGGAGTAGCCAAATGTTTTAGTTCAAGTGAGAACTATGGTACACTGATAACCATGTGATTTTGAGCAAACCACCAGCTTTCAACGGTTTTGATTTGTCTTTACCGAAGCCGTACCCTTCTAGACTAGCCAACTCTTAGATAAATTATCAATATTATCTTTGGTGAGCTGATTACCAATTATGGATTTTCCACTGCCTTTACCACAAGCCATAACCTTGCGGGCTAGCCAACTCTTCACTAATTAAAGATATGGTGAGCTGAACACCATACAATTTTGGGCAAATTGCAAGCCGTCAACGGGTTTGATAAATCTTTACCAAGAGCCGTTTGCTCCTGGATTAGCCAATCCTTTAGTCTTACAGACATGGCGGACTGATAACCAAATGAGAAAGTGTAAAACACTTACTCCAAAAAAAAAAAATTTTGGCCAAAAACGGGGGAATTAATATAATTATATGATAAAATTCGTGAGAATTCCCCCCACACTTAGAAATGAATATTGCCCTCAATATTCAAAGTACCAGCGGTTATGCCGAAACAAAGAACGTAAAAGGGAAATACTACGGCCATTATTTGAAAGGTTTTTCACAAAGATGTGGGGCAACTCCCCCACACTTAGGGTGGTAGAAAGTAGAAAGAAATCAGAAATATGGGTGAAAACCCATATAGCGTGCTACTGTTTTTGTTAACCGAGTCGCTAGCTTGACTCGACCCCGAATTCATTGGTCCATGGGGAAGCAAGTGGAAGAGAAAATCTCCATCGGACTTTCATTCAAATGGTTTGCATAAACATTGAATGTGTTGAAAGTTCCACTCCGATGAAATACAACCGGCTCAAAAAGAATGATAAATGGAGATGCCGGGGTCAAATATGATGTCCTCACTCCCGTAGGAATGAAGGAGATGAGAAGTCACATCATATGTGAGGAATGGAAGAAAGATGTTTATAAAAATCGGGATAAGATCTTCATCCTCAAAAGAAAGTTTTTCATTTTCCTTATTTTGAATATCATCATTAAAGCTTTTTTGGTCATTTTCAACAAACACCTCGGGAGGGAGAGGCGGGGTAGTGTCCTCAATAAGCAAACTCTTATGATAGAGCATGTCTCCTCCGGGTCAAGATCAAGATCAAAATAGAAATGATCATACTCCGGAGGATATATGATATGAGAGAGTTCACCGGAGAACTCCTCAGGATCTAGATCAAAGCAAAACGAATCATACTTGGGAAGAGAGATATAAGCATGAGAAGTGGTACTGCCACGACTCGTATCTCCAGTATGATCGATATCAAAGCAAAACGACTCATAAGTCGAAAGAGAGATATCAGGATGAGAAGTGGGACTGCCACTACTCTTCTCTCCAATATGACTGATATCAAAACGGAATGCTTCATATTCCGGAAGAAAATCATTGGATAAAGCCTCAAGGTTAGGAAATGTTTCGGGCTTTTCCAAGATAGAGTCACTATCCTCAATGGGGATAGGAGGTGAAGCTGTTTTATCACAAAATGATTCGATCTTAGAAATGAGAAGATCTACATTGAACAATTTTTCACGATGTATATCATCCTCAATTTTCAGATCATCAAAATCTCTCTCCTCCTTTAAGCTGACTAGCTCAGAAGGCAACTCCTCGACATAATCGATGTCTCCATAAGATAAAGAATCGCCAAACGGAGTACAATCTTCATCAGAATCGGAGAACATCTCGACATGATCGTTTGGAATGTCAAGAGGAGGAGAAGAATCATCGTCAAGCGGCTTATCACACATATTACCGGAGATAACCTCGGATTCACGTGGGGTTGGGACAAGGTTCTCAGCACACGACGGTTTCGTTTTCGGAATAGTGCTAAGATGTTCGTCCCCCATTAAAAGATTATCCGATGGTTCTAAGGTAGATAGGCAAGATAAGGGCGGAGAGTGGACATGTGCGGTACTTTGTGGGCTTGAGATATGCACCTTGTCCTTTATCGTCTCCCAATCCTCCTCATCCTCGTTATCGAGACGGCAAGCCTCGTTAAATAGAGCACGCCTTTTAGCTTCTTCGGCTAGCAATCTTTCGTTGCGAGCTGCTTGTTCTTCGGCTAGAAGTTCTCCATACGTTTTCTGATGAAACTCTTCTTGGGCACGTTTATTAACCAATTCTTTTAAATCCTTTAATACATCTAGAAAATCTAGGAGAAGTTTTTGAGGAATTGGCGGAGGTTGTGTTTGAATCATTTGGCACTGTGGAGGTTGGTCATATGAATTCCTCGTTTGACACTCGAAGTTAAAATGCGGACCTCCACAGTACTCACAACAATACGATTGTTGTGACGGATTTGGTGAATTGTATGGATAATGGTCATAACCAAAGGTTTGATTCTTATATTGAACTTGACATTCAAAACCTTGGTGAGGGCCTGCACAATGTTCACAAGAACATGTATCCATCTCATGATGTGGGGGTTGGTTAAGGAAATTGGTTGTTTCATTGTAGGGATTTTGGTCGTAGACAAACCCGTTTCCCGCACTCACAATGCTACAACCAGGGCAATTTTCACCATTTTGAGGACCCCCACACCATTCGCAAACGAATTGGTAAGACGAAGACATCACGAAGAATTATACGAATAAGAGGGATAAACGGAAAGAATCATCGGGTCAGAGGATAAAGACGATTATTTTTTTGGGGTTTTATGACAAAGACGAGTGCACATGCACTTTCAAAAACAACACTTTCAATTAAAACAAGACAGAGGCAAAACAACAGTGAACTTAAACCAATAATCCCACGTGAAATGATCACTTCTATAAGTAAAACGCACAAAGGAGCGGAGAGACTTTTTAGGTCAGCGCGAAGCTTATTAAAAACCCGTCTCTTTTCAGCCGCAATTTAATGTCAGGCCGTCCTTATACCCCTCACACAGTTTGTTAAACCGATAGAAATAAACCAAAACACGAGCGACACAAAGGCAAGTTTTAAATCTTTTGTTCGGGAACTTATAATGATAACACCTCGTTAAGAATGTTATATTTATTGTGTCTTCTATTTATTTAAAACAACAAGGAAAATCTTTTTGTATTTTTAATCTTTTACATATATATACAAAGAAAAGAAAAATATTTTTGTATTTTTGTATTTTTATAAAAACAATAACTTCACGAGGAAGGTTCTTCAAGTCACTAATCGCAAAAAACTTCACGATATTGTCGCAACACACCTCCCGGCGCCAAAATTTGATCCGTGTGAAGTGAGTGTGTGAAAACACAAATATCAACGTATATCAAAATAACCGTAAAATTCGACAAATCAACCCTTTAGGAAAAAGGTCAACGTGCCAAACCTCACGGGTGTGATAAAAGTGATACCGGAAGGTGATTTCCCGGGTCGTGTCCCAACGAGGTGTGAATGGAAGGATTCGTTGAGTTTCGTGATTTGAACTTGAATTGGATTTTAATGATTTGGATTTGGTTACGAATTCTACAATTTAATGAACGGGAAAGTAATTAAGGCAAGGGAACCCTAATAAACTAAATAAACTAACACTAAGCCTAAGAAACGATAAAACGAAGCTACACTAAGTCCTAGGGTGCTCAAACGTAAAAACGTAAAAACGGGAAAACAACCCGAGCCATAAACGTAAAAGTTTTTGAAATTTAAGGGCTACGGGTGTGAAATCAATTTTCCTACGATCTATTTGACTAAAAATGATTTTAGAAAAAAGCGGGATATTTTTTTGACTTTTAAAATAATTTCTATGAATTAAAAACCATTACACACTAATTAAATTATTAAAAATACTAAACTTATTTGGAAAAATCTGAAAATTTCACAAAAACTACTTTAAGTTATGCTACTCCTAAGAAAATTGAGAAACTTGGTGGTTGTTTGAGAAAATAAGCCGAAAATAAGCTCAAAAGAGCTTAAAGCCTAAACTGCTAAGGTGACCTTAAGAGATTAATAATGCAACATATGACTGATAAAAGTCCCAAGGGCGCCTGGTTGTGATGTTGTGTTGTGAGGTGGGTAGCGTGGGTTCGAGTCCCAGCTATGCCACTTTTTTTTTTGCAAAACCTTTTTTTTTTCAACTTTTTCTTTTTGACACTTGAAGATATGATCAAAATAAGAGACTTTTGCAAAAACTTAAGCTTTGAAATCTTGGAAATAAGCAGTGAAACTGCTTATATGCTACTGTTTTGACAGAATACAAACAAACACCCTTTTAAGCTCAAAACCAAACACTCTTTCAACCTTTTTAAAAGCATACTAAGGCAGATAAGCAACTGGAAATGACAAATGGGCAATCAAGCAATTGGGAATGAGACTAAACTAGATACAAAAGGGAAATAAGCTACCAAAAAAAAAGGGAATAGCAGTTGGCAGATAAGCTATCTAGGAGATCTTAAAACTAATCTAGCCTAAAAAAAAATCACTGAGCTTACTCTAAATAAGCACTAAGGGAAGACTAAAGATCCAAATCCTAACTACACTAAGCTAAACTAACCTACTTATAACTAATAAGCAGATTATAAAACATGATAAGCTAAAACAAGAAAAACCAATGGTGACCTGTGGGACTGAGACTGCAGGCTGCAACCCAGCCTTGGAGGGCCTGATCAAGCTTATTTTTAAGCTGCAAAAGAGCTTCCAGAACAGAGATAAAGCTGCATATTAAAAGTTAGGTTGGTGGAGATGTAGTACAAACCAAGTTAAGGACAAAGATAAGCTGTTCAAGCTTGAAAATAAGCTGAGATCAGCTTGGCTTTTTAACTATTTTGACTGCTGGTACACTAAATGGACAGATTTGGAGTTCAAATTTAACCAAGTTGTAGATATCTTTGGTGCATAAAACTGAGCATGAACTAAGTTGGGAACACGATGACTCAAGAAAAACAAAGTTTGCTGATTTTGACCACCAATTGCATAAAAAATAAGCCCAAGAACAGCAGCCTAGGTGCTGTTCTGTACAGAGATGAAAAAAGATGGATTTTGAACTTCAACATTATTTCCACAAAGCTATTTCAAACTGAACTTATCCTACACAAATTGACTAATGACACTAAAATGAGTTTGACTTCATTGGTCAAAGTGGTTAAAAACTGGTTTTGACCCAAGTGAGAGCCAAAACCAAACACTCCTGTACCAAACTGTTTTGACCCCTATTTTTCTTCACTGACTTAAATTTGATTTCTCAGAGACACTTAAACTTAATTCAAGACTTGAATAAACAAAGTAACTATGATATTAAAGAGATTGATAAAAAGGAATTTTCATTAATAAAAACAGATTACAAAGTACATAAAACACTAATACTGATTTAAAATAAAAACTAGGGGTGCCTCTAGATGGCTTACAAGGTTCCTATTTATACTGCTAATCTAAGGTCTTCATTCCCTTGAGCTTGTGCTTCTCTTGTGAGTAAAAACTGCCAAGGACCAAACTTGAGTCATCCTCCTTCAATCTTGACCATCCAACTAGTAGGTACAACTTGTGATTAATCTGAGCCATTGGTGAGGTCTTTATTCCCATGGATTGCTGAGCTGGACTTTGGGAGGAGGGGGGAGAAAATGGAAGTGGGTTTGGGATTTGGGTGTATCCGGTTAAAAGGGAATAAGGGGATTTGGGTAAAGGTGAGATGTGGGTAAAAGAGAGCTGAGAGGTGGAGTGTCTGGGATGGTGAGAAAGAGAGAGGGTTTTGGGGAGATGTAAAAGATATCTAGGGTTCATTGGGAGCAGGATACTTGGGCGGGAAAGAGAAGACAGGGGAGAGTGGGTTTGTTTATTAATAAACACGGGTAGGGTTGGGTTTTGATATTACTTGACAGGGTATGGGTGGGGTTAGGCCGGGTCACAGATATTGGGTTGGGTTGGTTGTTATTATTTTTGGGCCTTGGTAGGTAATATGGACTAATGGATTAGATATGAAACCCATTAAACATTTAGGGACCAAATGTGTAACATCCGAAATTCCAGGGATCACTCATGTAAATTCTGAAAATGTAATCCAAGGTCCAATCTTGTAACTCTCAAATAAACCAAGGGACCAAATCTGTCATTTTGTGAAACCTGAGGACTAAACTTGACAAATTTAAAAATCCAGGGATCACAACTGTAATTTCTCAAACTTTTGAAATTTTCACCAAAGGACTAATTATGACAACTTATGATTTCAAAAGGACCTTTGGTGACTTTTCTTTTTTTTTAAATACGTGCTCAGGGACTATTTCTGTCAATTTTTGAAAGTCGGGGGACTGAAACTGCCAATTATGCAAACTTTGTTCGTTTTTCATCTGATTTTAAACATTTTGCATCTGAAACATATAAAACACAATTTTGAGATATTTTCAGTATTTTGATGCATTTCGGAGTGTTTTTAGATGTTTTGCAGCTCAGATTTGACCTAAAATGATGAGTGAATACGCACTCATCAGTACACTGCTAATTTTGGATGGTAGCTCAAGTCTGTAAGCTATCAGGCTAATTCTCGCTAATATCGTATAAAGTACAATATATCTTAAGTTTGGCTTTTCTAATTTCCCAAAACGAAGGTTTCAACAAAACCTTAATCCTAGCATGAAGTTTCGAAAGTTAACGCTTACATATGTGTAACCTTTCTGGTGATAATGTGTGGCCTAATATTGCTGGGGGAGGAAGTAAATGTTGTACTAGATTCCTTACAAGGATTTTATGAGCGGCAAGCTTAGAAATTCTAATCAGCAATTGTGCTAATGATTGCAAAGTCAAATATGCTGCAAGCATGCTTCTGGACAATGCTTTGTTAGGGTAAAATATGGTTGCTCAATGTATTAGTATTGAGAATACTCACAAGATTACTTGGGCTGAGTTGGAGAAATTGTAATCAAGAAGTATTGTCTTCGGAATGAGGTGCAAGAAATGAAAGTGAAGTTTCCTTGATGTCGGTAGTGTTGATATCACAACTTATATTCTTCGCTTTCAAGAGTTGGCAGCAGTGTGTCCAGTGATGGTCTCAACCAATGAGAAGTTATGGGAAATGTTCATTTGAGAATTTCCACTCAGTATTCAAGAGAACGTAGCTTCGTGTGATTAATCACACCGGATGAAACAATTCAAATGTCTCGTTAGTAGATCAAGTTGTGCAAGCTTAGACTACTCAAGGATCTAACAACAGGAAAAATAAAACAGTAACAACAATAGTAACAAACGGTGATGAGATGTGGAAAGTGAGAACATTTGGGGAAATAATGTCCCCAAAATAATGGCCAACAAATGGGAGGAGCTCATGGGAGCTTATGTGATGGATGATGGGATATCACAGCCAGTTTTTTAATTCGAGACTTCGAGACTGAATTAAATCCATTAGCTCAAGAGTGTAACAAGTCCGCTAGCTCAAACAATATGGAATAGTTATACTTATGTGACTGTGCATAATTAAGTTCGTAGCAACTAAATTCTATTCTTGAAACATCTTATTCTATCAGGTCGGGTTTCAATTATGTTCTTGAAACATCTGATTCTATCAGGTCGGGTTTCAAGTATGTTCTTGAAACATCTGATTCTATCAGGTCGGGTTTCAAGTATGTTCTTGAAACATCGATTCTATCAGTCGGGTTTCAAGTATGTTCTTGAAACATCTGATTCTATCAGGTCGTTCTTGAAACATCTGATTCAATCAGGTCGGGTTTCAAGTATGTTCTTGAAACATCTGATTCTATCAGGTCGGGTTTCAAGTATGTTCTTGAAACATCTGATTCTATCAGGTCGGGTTTCAAGTAACTGCAGCCAAATCATTAGTTCGACTAACGGTTCATATTTTTAAAGATTTGTATTAGCAAAATTGATAACTTGAGAATGAGATTAGGTTGTTCGAATGAGGTCTTAAGATTTTTGTTGGTAAGACATTATCCTGTTTTCTAGATCTTTTCAAAGAATACTAGTGATTCTCGAGTTCGAGTTCATACTCATGTCATATCAGATACAAATAAGCCCACTCATTTATAATTTATTACTTACATAAAGAAGCGTCCCAATTTATGTAAGTAAGAAATTATAAACTTATGGTTCGGTGATTTACAATTTCTTTATTTAAATGAAAAGGCGTCCCAGTCCATTTAAATAAGGATATTCCAAATCATCCTACTTAAGAATTTCCTACACAACACTCATACTTAATCGATGAGTTACAAGGCGGTATATTATGAGACGTCAAAAGTGTTCCAAGAGTATGGAATGAATGTTCACACTCATCTTCGAAGACAAGGAGTAAAATAATCACATAAAATCGACATAGCGTTCAAAAGAATTGGTGAGTTCATAGTTATGAAATAGTTCTCTCACAATGTTTGAGAAATAGATAAAACTATTGCGTATCTCTTAATGTCTGAGATATATCTAAGTCAACTGTGTATCTCACGATGTTTGAGATATAGAGAGGACCATTGTATACTCACAATGTCTTAATAATAATGAGACCATTGTATTAACTACAATGTCTGAGAAGGTTTCGTAGATCACAAAATTTATATGATCGGTGATATCTGGTTCTGCCAAAATGCCTTGGAGTAGGCATATGCAGTTATGTTTAGTCAATCGTTTATATAAACAGTCTTTATATACATAACATAGTATTGTGTTAAGGAGTAGGCATGGCGCACAGAATGTTGAAGACAGTAGTGAGTGATACGAGTTTAATGTAAGATGTAGTTATAGTCTAGGGTCAATGATACAACCTAGTTCTCTATAACTGAAGCTCTGATGCCAATCTGTAACACCCCCAAAATTATCGCAGCGAAAGATTGTGTCATTGGGGTATTACTTCATAGTTCACAGCACAAGTTACAGAAAACGACTCTAAATGAGACGTTTTGAAATAAATTATCATTCGATTAAAATATCAGAGTTTACAAAGAGAGGTCCGACAAGTTTGTACAATCATAAAAAGTACAATATAAAAGTTGTAAAGATTTTCGAATGATAATATGTGCATCGTCTTCAAAATATTTTCCGTGCGCCTTCACATGCCATGATGATATGCCTTAGATACATGAAAATACATTGCTAAAACGGTCAACAATAATGTTGGTGAGAAATCATAGGTTTATGAAAATGTTTTATACGACTACCACAAGTATAGGCCATGTATGACAAATATGTCACATAAAAATGTTACAATTGCTATAAGCACATGACACCGAAGCTAGACTGATCATGATGTTCGCCCCAACAGTGTGTTTGCCAAACAACTCAAATAATGTTACTAAATGAAATGCATCCGTTTGACCAGTTGGGACCACCAACCCGGATGGAGGAGTCACCCTCAATAGATCTATTCACTCACCCTCGCTTCTTCCGGAATTAACGGTTCATGATTATGAAATGGGGACATTCAATTGGCAATGAGGTAACTTAAGAAATGTAATGAATTTGATATACTTGGCATCGTAATAAAAATGATGTGCAATGTATTCTCCCCAGTAGGATTGAAATAATGTATAAATTTGAAAGACGGGGCTATGAAAACTCACCTTAGTCCGAAGAGATACAAGAATCACAATTAACATGACTCGCATCGAGAAACATAACACAGTAGTATCACAAGGTAGCAACGTACAACGATACTACGTCATTGGCACAACCAGACGAGGAAGAGGAAGGAGATGATGGTGGCGGCGAGGATGGTTATCTCGAACCAGAATAAACCCAAAACCAAGTCAACCTTTTGCAGATTCTTGTTAATCCGAGGCTAAATAAACACACGCGCCCTTGTGGGTTGTGTTTAAACTGAAACCTTTTGGTGTTAACAATGGTGAAGGGTGGAGGCATGGATGGTGTAAGGCGGTGAGGCAGGGGAGAGGAAGAGATGAGTGAATTTTATCTCATTGTCTTTGTGTTATAACTGAAAGAAACAAAAAGAGCAGATATATACAAATGAATGGAGTCGGTTTGGTATAAAAGAGAGTTCAAAGATATTTTGCTAGCCTTAGTAGCTAAGTCTTGGGTGTAGCGGGTATAGTTTGATATTTTTAATTGATAATGTGTGAAATACATTTTCGTGATCGTTTTTATAAAAATAAGATAAAAAGAAAATTATTGACCCGAATAATAATTATCGAATTTGAAGCATAAATAATGCGGTGTCGGTATATGTTATACGTAGTTTTCACATTTTACGAGATAATTTCTCGTTAAATAGACAGAAGTGAACGAAAACGCTCAGAGAGTAATAATTTAAATTAGAGTGAATTAATTAATTTGTGAAGTTACTGGTTAACTACCGATTACAGTTATTGCGTTTACGTTACGAGAAAAGTCAAATAGTAAAAAGTCAAAGTCAAGGTCAACTTTTTAAAAAGTCAAAGGGTAAAATAGTCATTTTACCTTATGAAAATTTACGGGTTGCTACATATACACATACTAGGCTCAGACCCAATAACTATAAACCCTGGGCCTACAGTAAACCCAATGACGAAATTGGCTATGGTCCAGACTTTAAGATGCACGTAAGATAACTAGCAGGATGAGCCTTCAGACGTTAGACATCTTATGTCCGCATCCATGATTGACACGGAACCTTGTCCGCCAAGGGTCCGACTCCGGCGGCTAACTACTACATGTGAGAATCCAGGAAACCCTAGCGGTAAACCTCGCTTATAAAAGGGGATCTAATCTCCATACAAGGTACAACTTTCTCTCTCATAATTATACAGACATTCTCTTATTTCCCTCTCAAGAAATGAGTACTTACTCTCACGCCGAAGTCTAATTGTGGGGTCTGTCCCCATGGTAAGACTAACGGTTTGCCTTTCTTGTGCAGAGATATCATTCTTACTACTTAGATTAGTACAAGATCAGTCCATCAGAAGCTTGTTGGCCCAGTCTGGCAAGTAGTATTCATACCCGTTACAACCCGTCACACTTTTTGTACTAAAAGCAAGCATTTTGGAACCTTATTTATAGAGCAAATAATGCATTGCAATGAATGCTAAAACCAAAATGTGGATTATAATCTAATGATTAGACATGAATTTAAGGTATGTGATCATGAGAACAAGCATTAAGTAACATATTCATTAGGGATAAAACTAAAATGTTGAAAATATGAAAGTTTCTAGCCAAAGTGAGAAAAATAAGAGAAAATTTTGGCTACTGTGGCACTGTTCCCATGGATCCGTCCCTTTAGGGATCCGACCAGCATAAATGTTGGGATCCGTTGAACTGGTGTTCTCAGGCAGCCAAAAAAATTTGCTTTTGGAAACAATAGTTCCTAGTGTGTGCCTATATGAAAACCATGCGGAGTTGCGGTTATCTCGACTCTTTTAAAAAAGAACAAGATAAACATAGAAGTGAAAAATATATATTTTCATGAGATAACCCGAGTGCTCCTTAATTCATTTTTGCTTGATTGAATGTACACGAAAACACATATTAGTTATGTATTCCCTTTAGCATTCAAAAGCATGAGATGCAATGAAAAAGGTTTTTACTTTGGATTAACAACGAGAGAAAAAAAATGTTTGTCCTAGACGTGAGAGTGATTTCAAGGAAAATAATACGGGGGAAAAAAATATTTTTTCAAAATATTTCGAAGATTTTCTTGTAAAAAAAATTATCTTGAGTTTTGAAAATAAATCCCCGTGTTGTTTGTGAGTAGTGTGAAATAGAGATCCTAGACTCAGAAAAGAAGGTAAGGCAAACGTTTACATACCTTGTAGAATGAAAATATTTCACGACGATTGTTCCATAAGACCAAGACCTAGACGAAGCAAGTGGAATTGTTCCCGCTTCAACGGTTTGGTGAGAACGTCGGCTATGTTGTCTTCGGATGACACTTTCTTAATTGAAATATTTCCCTTTTGAACATTGTCTCTAAGGAAGTGATGACGAATATCTATATGCTTTGGTTCGAGAATGCAACACCGGATTTTTGCTTAGATCAATAGCACCTTTCTTGTCGCATAAAATGGCAATGTCACTTAGATGGATGTCGTAGTCAACTAACGCTTGTTTCATCCATAGTGCTTGTTGGCATGCTTTGCCGGCAGAGACATATTCGGCTTTGGTTGTTGATATGGCCAATGCCGTTTGCTTTTTTGAGAACCGAGATGTTAACAACACCACATGAAAGTGAAAACACCACTTGTACTTTTTCGGTCAACATTATCACCTGCATGGTCAAAATTCACATATACAATAGTTTCTACCCCCTGCATGATTCTTGAGAAATCATCACACATGTCTTGACAAGTTGATCCGAATATAATATCATCCACGTATATTTGAACAATAATTATTTGTGAGTCCTTTTTCTTTGTGAAAAGTGTATTGTCAACTAACCCCATGGTATAGTTGTTTTTGATTAAAAATGATTTTAGTCTATCATACCAAGCCTTTGGGGCTTGTTTAAGACCGTATAGAGATTTCTTTAGTTCGTACACGTGATTAGGTTTTTCGAAATCGATAAAGCCCGGAGGTTGAGCTACATACACTTCTTTATTAATAAAACCATTGAGAAAAGCATTTTTAACATCCATTTGAAAAAGCTTAAGATCATGAGCACAAGCATAAGCAAGAAGTATTCTTATAGACTCTAATCTAGCTACGGGAGCATAAGTCTCATCAAAGTCTATGCCTTCTTGTTGGTTATACCCGTGAGCAACAAGTCTAGCTTTATTTCTAGACACAACACCGTTTGCATCTATTTTGATTTTATATACCCACTTTGTTCCGATTATGGTTTGGTTCTTAGGTGGAGGGACAAGTGTCCAAACATTGTTAGAAACAAATTGATTTAACTCATCTTGCATAGCCATTACCCAACTTTCATCTTTTATGGATTCTTGAGTATTTTTAGGTTCTATGGTTGAGACAAAACAAAATAGACTACTTTTGTTTTGGACTTGAGATCTTAAGGTTCTTTCATTTAACTTTCCTATAACCTTTTCTACGGGATGATCTTTAGACTCTTTAATATTGATGATTTCATTGTTTAATGGTTCATCTTCTATATTTATATTTTCTTTGATATCTAAGACTTCACTTTCGATTAACTCGTCATCGACAAGAGGTAAGGTAGTTTTAGGTGGACTCTCGTCAAATTTTACGTTTAAAGATTCTTCAACTTTCATGGTTTCTTTATTTAATATTACGTATGCTTTACTATTAAGAGAATATCCTAAAAAGATACCTTCGGTTGATTTTGGATCGAATTTAGTTAAATAATCTTTAGTATTAAGTATGAAACATTTACTACCAAAGATTCGAAAGTGTTCTAACGAAGGCTTTTTGCCTCGTGCTAACTCGTGTGGAATTTTCCTAAGAATGGTCTAATTAGGACTCGGTTTAGTATATAGCTTGATGTGTCGACGACATTGCACCAAAATTTTTGAGGAATAGATTGCTCATTATTCATGGTGCGACTCATTTCTTGTAGGGTTCTATTTTTCCTTTCAACTACCCCATTTGATTGTGGAGTGCGAGGAGACGAGAAATTGTGGGTAATACCATTAACATCACAAAAAGCTCCGAATTGCACTTCATTATCAAATTCCCGACCATGATCTGTTCTAATTGACACAATAGGAATTCCTAGTTGTCTTTGGATTATCTTACTTAATATTTCAAAGTAATCAAACGTTTCAGTTTTATTATATAAAAACTTAGTCCATGTATACCTAGAGTAATCATCCACTATAACCAAAGTACAGAAGTTACCTCCGTAACTTTGAATAGCAGATGGACCAAATAAATCCATATGTAGTAATTATAGACACTTAGTAGTAGAAACCATATTTTTAGCTTTATGACTAACATGGACTTGTTTTCCTATGTTACATGCATCACAAGAATGATGTTCGTATTTTAGTTTAGGTAGGTTTCTTACTAGTTCTTTGGATGATAGCGATTGAAGAATTCGATATTGGCGTGACCTAATCTTCGACGCCATAACATCGAAGTATCATCCATAGATGTAAGACAAAGCTTGTCTTTTCGTTCATTTCCAATTTTAATGACATAGAATCCATGTTTTCTAATGCCTCTTCCAATAGTAATACAATTTTTCAATATTTTACTACCGGTTTCACTTAAAAGTATGTTGCACTTTTTATCACATATTTGACCTATACTTAGTAGATTAAAGTTTAGGCTTTCTACGTGACATAAATCATTAATGGTTAAGGATTTGTGAGAGATTGTACCTTTACCAATGATTTTACTTTTGCTATTTCCGAACACCACATTTCCTCCCTTGAAGGGTTCGTATGTGGAGAACAATTCTTTATTACTGGTCAAATGCCTTGTGCACCCGCTATCCTTGATCCATTCGTCCGGATCTAAGTCAACCTTTAGGAACACCTAAGAAGACAATAACTCAAAAGTTTGGTCCCCATTTGTTCTAGGGTCCATTGGTGTTATACATTTCATTCATATGAGGCATATATGAAAAAGGTGAGAAAGCATTCCAAGGTGTAAAGTTTTGAAATGGAAAACCATTTTGTGCATTAGGAATTCATCCCATTTGATGGTGGTTACTTCTAGGATAGATATTGTTTGGTCTTCTTATGTTTGTACTCGATTTAGAAAATGATGGACCTTTGTTTTTTCATAAAACTTTGATTTTGTTTTAGGGGATGTAGTTGTTTGACATTTCTAACAGTAACATGGGTTAGTTTCTTCTTGTTAACAATAGCAAATTCGGTTCTAGTGGACGTGGTTGCATTATTTCTACTATTTACGGGTATACCACGGATCCCTAGATTTAGACTAGACGGTTCCTTTTTCAAGGGATCCGTGGGATCCGTGGCTACAGTAGCCTGTTTTTCATTTGCTTTAACGAATTGTGTTTCTTTAATCTCGCTAGTTGAGACAATGTGTTCCTGAATACCTAAGCCCTTTTGATTATTACCCGTTTTAACACTATCAAGTGTTTTATCAAGAGTATTAGTATTTATTCTAGCAATCTTAGAATGAAGATGATCAACTACCGTTTGAAGTTCTACACAAAGCTTGCATTCACTATCTACCTCTTTTCCCTTTTCGAATCTCTTTAATTTATCTTTTAGTTCAAAAACTTCCTTTTCTAACCGTTCATTTTTGTTTTTCAACATCTTGTTTTTGTTAATTAGTTTTAGGCTAATTTTTCAAAGCTTATCATATTCAAGATGTAAGGATTCATCATCTAACGATTAACTACTATAATATAGAGATTTGGAACATATCTTGTTGGAGTCTTTGTCCATGAGACAAATTTCTTCGTTCTCCTCCTCACTCATTCCCCACGAGCCACTTACGAACGTCTTTTGTTTGTCACGTTTGGGACACTCACTAATGTTGGGAATTATGTGAAGTATGGATTATGCTGAACTTACTGCTGAAGGGATTCTGCTGAAGTAGTGTGGATTCTACTGAAGACATAATTCTGCTAAAGATATATAGTGAATAGTGTGTTTCTGCGGAAGTTGTTATTCCATGTTTAGTATATCTAGTTTGGATATACATGAGCTTTATTAGGAAGTGATTGTGTATATCTTATTTAGTTTTATGTTTATAAGTTTCTTGGGAAACGGTTTAGGGTTTTGTTTAGGGTTCCTTGTCTATAAAAGGAACACATTATTATGAGTTATGTACCGATTGGAAAAACAAAGTTTTAGTTAATATAACGATCCATAGAGGATCACAGAGTTCTTAGTTATTTGTGTTACTTGTGTTTATATTCTGCTACTAAATACAAGTTGTAGAGATTGTCTTTTACTATGCTTGTGATTACATAGGCATAGCTAACGATCCACGAGCTCAAGATCTATCAAGGTCTGCTAGTTTCAACAAGTGGTATCAGAGCCTCGTGAGAGTCTCTACGATACTAAGAGCTGTTCTTTGCTTTAATCCTTTCAATCACTACATTCTTCACCATGTCTGGAGTTGTGGACGATGTTGAAGTTACCAACAACAATAACAGTGCCTCCCTACAATAGCTTAGTCTATCCAACAGCAATTCTAAATTCCCATACTTGAAGAGAGAAGAGTATGATCTATGGGCCATGCAGATGCAAAACTGGATTTCCAACATTGATTGGAATCTCTGGTCAATTGTGCAGAAGGGAAATAGTTTAAAAAGGACAACCACTGATCCTGATGGTACTGTTGTCATTATTCTTCCAAAATCTGCTGAAGAAATCCTGGCAGTTCAAAGAGAGGACAAGGTGAGAACTATACTCCTTTAGGCGATACCTCAAGATCACTTGAGTGACTTTCATTATATGGTAGATGCTAAGGATATATGGTTGGCGATCAAGGCTAACTTCGGAGGGAATGAGGAGTCTAGGAGAATGAGAAAGTCCATGCTACGACAACAGTTTCAAGACTTTCAAATCTCTGAAGAGGAAGGAATTCACAAGGGCTACGACAAGTTTCACAAGATCTTAAGTCAGTTAAATCAGCTACAGGCAAAGCCATATAATGATGATTGTAATTCTAAGTTCTTGAGGTCATTACCTCCATCCTGGCTACAAGTGAGCATTGCTTTAAAAGCTAAAGGTGGTCTGGATATGCTTACTTTCGATGAGCTGTATAACAAACTTAAAGCCCTTGAACATGATGTAAAAAGTCCTTTTCGATCATCATCTCATGCTAGTCACACAGCGTTCGTTGGAGCCTCTACCCCAAAGATGAGTTATGGTCCAACTCCAACTTACTCATCATCATCTTACACTACCACTCCATCAAGTTCTCAATCTGGGGGTGTAATGGAAGATGTGATTGGATCCTTCTTTGCTGATTATGATCCTCAGCAGCAACTTGCCTATGAGGATTTCGAACAGGTGGATCCACTGGATATGGAAGAGATGAAGCTGAAGTGGCAGGTGGCTATGCTTTCTATGGACATCAAGAAATTTGAAAGAAAGGCTGGAAGGAAGTTCGGCTTTCAGGGAAGAGATCCAGCCAGGTTTGACAAAAAGAAGGTCAAGTGCTTTACATGTCAACAAATGGGTCACTTCTCCAGAGAGTCCAAAGATAGGAAAGCTGGTGATGAGACGAGATACTATTCTTATCAGCAGAATCAAAGGGATGCTGGAACTTCAAAGGGATCAGCTGCTTTGGTCACTCTTGATAAAACTGTGGACTGGACGCAACATGAGCAGGAGAATGATGATGGTCTTGGTGGTGACAACACTGGGTTGTTTGCAAGCTGTACTTCAGAGGATAGGCATGATCAGATTGCCTTGATGGGTATCTCTCCAAAACTGTTTGTTTGGTTGTAGTGAGCGTTATAATGAACTCAAAGAAGCTTATGATATTTTGAAACCTAAATATAATGAATGCTATGTTGAGGTTGAAGCTTATAAACAAGCTTTAAAAACTTTAGAAAGACAAAAGGTTTGGTTTCAGAAGAATCAAATAGCTTATGATGAAAAAATTAGGATATTAGAGAGTGATCTTGAATGTTCTAATAATGAGTTAAAAAGATCTGAGAAGTTAAGAGCAGATGTAATGTCAGAGAATCTAGAGTTGAAACAGAAACTAGATGAGGAGATAGCTAGGCATAAAGAATGGTTACTAAATGGAAACAAGTTAGCTAATCACATCTATGCTAGTCAAACTCCGAATACTTCTATAGGTTTAGGATTTAAGAAGTATGTAGGATTAGAAGCTAGGGAGGACACACGCAAATCTACACCAGCAGGCTTAGCTAATTTTGTGAAAGAAGGTGACCTACATGCTGTCCGTGGACCTATTAGAGGTGAGCACATGCCTATTGACCTTTCTATTTCTGTTGACTTTGATGGATCACACCATCTATATGGCAAAAAGTCATGTGACTTGCCAGACCCTGATACTTCTTCTAATGACTTTGTCTCTTGTGTTAACAGTGACAAGTCCTCCGAGCAAGGGTCTACAGAGTGTGATTCAAATGACAAGTATGACCTTCCCAAGTCTAAACTTCCCAAGTCTTCACCCCTGCCTGCACCCAAGACTACCAATAAGCATGTCAGAGTTGCTGCCAAGGAATCAACTTCCAAGACAGTTCCCTCTGAAGACCTGTTTTCTAATTCTTTGCATAATAATTCTGTTAAAAATAATTCTTTTCATGGTTTTGGTTTGAATACTTCTACTTGTAATAGAACATCTTTTGGTTTGAATAAATCTTCTAAACAGAAGACATGTTTTGTGTGTGGAAGTAAATTTCATTTAATTAAGGATTGTGATTATTATGAGCAAAGAATGGGTAGGTATGGTGATTCTAGGACATCTAGACCAATGTGGACCAATGTTAATGCTATACCACCTTATGTTCCACAAGCATCTTATACTGATTCTCCTTTCACTTGGAGAAGATCGTTTGCTAAACCATATGTACAACCAACAAGTTCATATTTTAATAATGGTTTTTGGCCTGGATATGTTGACTCTATGAATGCTGGGAAAGGGTATAGGGATACTGCTGTCAAGTCCTCAACAGGTTGTTCTTGGAATCAAAGGGGACCTAAATTTCAATGGAAACCCAAGAACAATAGTGGATCTTTTACATCTGCTTGGCATAAATCTAATGATCCACAAGGCAGGTTCAAGTCAGCAATGACTTGAGCCTCCATAGTGTACTAATATTTGGTATATTTCTGTTATTGTTGTAGGATCATCCCCTTAAGCATAAGGATATTGGAATTGTTGACAGTGGTTGTTCAAGGATTATGTCTGGAAACAGGGATTTGATGCATAACTTTGTACCTATTGAAGGAGGAGGCAATGTGACCTTTGGAGGGAGTGATGGAAGAATTACTGGGAAAAGGACCATCAAAACACCTCAACTGGACTTTGAGAATGTATACTATGTCAAGGAACTCCAACACTTCAATTTGTTCTCTGTTTCACAAATTTGTGACACCAAGAACAAAGTACTCTTCTCAGAGGATGAATGTCTTGTGCTATCTAAAGACTTCAAACTCCCAGAAGAAACCTCAATTCTGCTGAGAGTTCCTCGAAATCACAACCTTTATACATTCAACTTAACTGATGTTAAACCAGAAGGTGACTTAACTTGTTTGGTGGCCAAAGCATCCCTGGATGAGTCTACCAAATGGCATAGGAGGATGGCTCATGTGAACTTCAAGACCATAAACAAGCTCTCTAAACTGAGTCTTGTTGAAGGTCTTCCTTCCAAAGTTTTCACCAATGATCATAATTGTGTTGCTTGCAACAAAGGAAAGCAATACGAGCCTCATACAAAGTCATTCGCTGTGAGCATTATTTCTGAACCTCTTCAGCTGCTTCATATGGATCTTTTTGGTCCAACTCAAATAAGAAGCATAGATCACAAGTATTTTTGTTTGGTTATTACTGATGGCTATAGTAGATTTTGTTGGGTATTCTTTCTGAGGACTAAAGATGAAACATCTCAAGTGCTGAAAGACTTCATTACCCTTGTGGAAAATCAGTTGAACAAGAAGGTTAAAGGAATCCGGTGTGACAACGGGACAGAGTTTAAGAATGTTGTACTTATAGAACTCTGCAGGTCTAAAGGTATTAAAAGGGACTATAGCACTCCAAGAACCCCACAACAAAATGGGGTGGCTGAAAGGAAGAATAGGACCTTGATAGAGGATGCAAGATCAATGCTATCAGACTCTAAGTTACCCACTATGTTTTGGACTGAAGCTATTGGCACAGCTTGTTATGTGCTGAATAGGGTATCCATTACTAGACCTCACTTCAAAACACCATATGAACTTTTGTTTGGGAAAGTTCCTGCTATACATTACCTCAAACCTTTTGGCTGTTAAGTGACAATTCTTAATACTAGTGATCCACTTGGTAAATTTGATGAGAAGGCTGATGATGGTTATATTGTGGGCTATTCAGCTCATAGTAAGGCTTACAGGGTGTACAACTTGTCTGCTAGGAAGATAGAGGAGACTTTGAACCTGAGATTTCTTGAAGATAAGCCTAATGTTCAAGGACAGGGTCATGTGTGGTCTTTTGACCTTGATTACTTAACTGATTATTTGGGTTATTCTAGACATATGGCTAACCAAAATGCAGGTCCTCAAGAGTCTCCTACTAACAATGCAGGTACATTGGATGCTAATTCTGACAGTGAGCTTGAAGATGTTGAACAACCTATTACTGTGCCTTTTTTCTCCACTAACAATTTTGTAGGAGATACTACTAAAGATGGTGCTGATGAGAGTGATGATGATTCACACTATGCTGAAGACCTTGCTAGGCTAAAGAAACAGGAGTATGCAGCTAACCTAGAAGCTGAGAGAAATGCTAAGGAGAGTGCAAGAGAAGCCATCAGTGGAAACAATCATTCTGCTAAAAGTGATCCTGTTTCTCCTATCATCACCAAAGCTGCTGAAAGACATGCTGTTTCTACTCCTATTTCTACTAGAGAATCAACAGACCTTGGAGAACCTTATACACGTTTTCCAAGACCTTCTAACCTTGGTCATCATCAACCAAAAGCTGGCATCTTCACCTCACCTTCCTATGACACTGATTTTGAACCTACAATGACTAATCTTGATACCTCCATTGATGTCAACACCACTGCTACTAAAAGGATCAACAATGTTCATCCACAGTCCAATATTATTGGTGATCCTAATGCACGTGTTAGAACTAGGGGCACTGTGACAAGTTCTAAATATGGTCAAGTGGCTTTTATCTCTTATGTCTCCAATCAACAAAGAGACAATCATACAGATTATGAATATTGTCTGTTTGCCTATTTTCTCTCTTAAGTGGAACCAACCAGTGTTACTCAAGCCCTTGAAGATTCCAGTTGGCTTGAAGCAATGCAGGAAGAAATACATCAATTTCAAAATCAACAGGTTTGGATCTTGGTACCACTACCTGATGGCAAGTATGCAATTGGGACTAAATGGATTTTGAAGAATAAGAGAGATGCAAGAGGTGTTGTGATAAAAAAACAAAGCTATATTAGTTGCTCAAGGTTATAGACAAGAGGAGGGGATTGACTATGATGAGGTGTTTGCACCTGTTGCTAGAGTTGAAGCCATACGGATATTTTTGGCTTATGCATCCTAGATGGGTTTTATGGTATATCAGATGGATGTTAAAGGTGCTTTCCTGTATGGAGAAATAAAAGAGGAAGTTTATGTCACTCAACCTAAAGGATTTGAAGACCCAGATCATCCTAATCATGTTTACAAAGTAGTCACAGCTCTCTATGGACTTCATCAGGCACCCAGAGCTTGGTATGCTAGGCTTTCATCATTTCTGCTAAAGCATGGCTATAGACGAGGTGCAATTGATAAGACACTTTTCCTTAAGAAGAATTCCACAGACATCATTCTTGTGCAAGTGTATGTGGATGATATTATTTTTGGATCCATAAAAGAAGCTTGGTGCAGAGAGTTTGAGGAGCTTATGAAGGGAGAGTTTCAGATGAGTGCTATGGGGGAGTTGACTTTCTTTTTGGGTCTCCAAGTTCAGCAGAAACCTGATGGTATCTTCATCAGTCAGGATAAATATGTGAGGGACATCTTGAAGAAGTTTGGAATGGAGAGTGTCAGGACTGCCACTACACCTTATGAAGGTCCAAAGACAAAGACCAATAATGAAGCAGATCCACCTGTGAATGTTCATTTATACAGGTCTATGATTGGCTCTTTGATGTATTTAACAGCTTCAAGGCCTGATATTACTTTTGCTGTGAGTGTTTGTTCACGACATCAAGTTACTCCACTTACGTCCCATCTTAATGCTGTTAAGAAGATCTTTAAGTACCTCAAAGGCCAACCTCATCTAGGCCTTTGGTACCCAAAGGAGTCTCCATTTAAGCGGGAAGCATATAGTGATAGTGACTATGTTGGTGCAAATCTGGATAGGAGGTCCACCACTGGAGGTTGCCAATTCCTTGGAAAGAGATTGATTTCTTGGCAATGCAAGAAACAGACTATAGTGGCTACCTCATCTACTGAAGCAGAGTACGTTGCTGCTGCTAATTGATGTGGACAGGTTCTTTGGATACAAAATCAATTGTTGGATTATGGGTATAACTTCATGAACACAACAAGTTTTATTGATAATCAAAGTACCATATGCATTGTTAAAAATCCAGTTTTTCACAGTAGAACAAAACATATTGAAATCAGGCACCACTTTATAAGAGATGCATATGACAAACATTTGATAAAAGTGGTTAAAATTCACACTGATGATAATGTGGCAGATTTGTTAACAAAGGCTTTTGATGGACCAAGGTTTCAACACCTTGTGGTCCATATTGGTATGCTTAACCCTTAACTGCAAAGTTTAAGGGGAGGCATAGGCCTCAGGGGAGGCATATGCCTCAGGGGAGGATTTGTGTACACTTTGCATGTTTTTATGTAATTTTGTAGGTTTTTATGTATACTTTTGTTTTGTTTGCTTTTCACTAACACTAACCAGCTAATGTAATCTTAGTTTGTTTTTCTTTGTTACTTTGTGTGTTTCTCTGTGTTTGTTTTGTTTTGCAGATTGGTTATTCAAGTTGGAATTTACCATGGTTGTTAATTTGGAATATGGTCGAGAAAGCTCTAAAGCTTGTTTCTACTGAATTCAAAGTCTTTGAAGTGAGCTATTTGTTTCATCAAGACAATGTACTAAAGTTATAATGTTCATTCAAGAGAAGTACTGAAGCAAATTGTTCATTCATTCATTCGAGAAACAGTTTACAGCTTACAGCTTACAGAGTACAATCAACATCAAATGCAACTACAAGAAAAGAGCTATACATGATCTACTAATCCTAATCTAGTTCATATCATCTATTCCAACATCTAACAAGCTGTTGGATATGCATGATTGCTCACATCTTTCACACTAGATGCTGGATATGCGTTTGTGAAGCCTTGCGTGACCACCCATTCATTCTATCTCGATGGCTGGAGATGCACGACCGGTACGATGAAAGATGCTAAGGATCATAATGGGAAGGATGGATTGATGAAAATCATGATGATGAAGAAAAATAAAGTTTCCTTTGTGCTTCATCTATGGATTTCAACCAAAATGCAATCCATCCACCCTCCTTAAGCCCTTCCCTTATATGATGTGTGTTGATGCACCAAAACCTGGTGCAGAAAGACCAAGAACCACCTCTCTATCCTTAGGGAGTGGCGGATTTCTGGCTCGTGGCCTTCGTTGAGGCTGAGGTGCTAGAGGTTGGGAGTAAGATGTTCTCTCCTTATGGGAGTCATCAGAATCATCAGCAGATTCACTTGGATTCACTACACTATCATCTTCTGAAGAAGGGAGAAAGGGTGATTTACTTGGTCGTGGATATGGTTGAGGAAAGTAATGAAGCCATGGGTTTGAATCATCACTTGATGATGATGATGAGGATGATGTTCTGAGATCTATGATCTCTGGTTTAGTACTCATGGTTGATTGTGGTTAATTTTGGAGCATTGATGAAATTAGGGTTTGTGATGATATTTGGGGGTTTTTGATGAAGAGTTATGTGTGCATTGGGTTTGTTTTATAGACAGTCTCAAGGCTTAATGAGAGTTAATGCGAGTTGGGTGAAACAGCAAAGAGATATTTACTGAAGCTTCTTGAATACGTGATCTATTTCTGCTGATTGGTATTCTTCAGCAGAATGACTAGTGTTTCTACCGAAGTAGAAAGTTAAATTGGGTAAAAGTAGCAGTACACGTCAAGCTTCATTTGTACAAGAACCACCAAGTTCTCAACCTTCAGCAGATGATTCTACAGTGTTTCTTGCTGGCAGAAGTTTTAACTTGGATTCTAATGTTGAAGTCTTTTCTACTCCTGTTGAAGCATTTTCTCAACATGTTTCTTCTGATGTTGATATGGGTGTTTCTTCTGAAGTTCTTTCTGTGCATATTCCTCAAAATGATTCAGCTGTGGAACCTTCTGACAAAGGAGAGGAAGCTATGATTGATGAAGTGATTGGTTCAGATCTGGTGTCTGAAGAAGAAGAGCAAGCTCAAGCTAGGATGTTTGCTGATTATGAAAATATGCAGAAGAGTCGTGTCGTGGCTGAATTTCTTCATGCTCAGTCTGATTCTAATTTGTCTACAGAAAGACAACTAGAGCTTGATGAATTATTTCCTAAGATCACTGATGCTCAATGGGATGCCTATACTAATCAAGGTGCATCTGATCCTAATCTTGCAAAATGAATTTTAGGTGCATCTTTTGATAGTGATAATTTTGTGGCACAAATGGTGGCTCTTGGAAAACAAAAGAAGCAAGAAGCAGCTGCAAAGAGGAATGCTATTGTTGCTCAAAGGAATAAAGCAAAAAGGGAAAAACCAATGACTGTAGCTCAGAAGAGAGCTCATATGAGGAGGATTGTGAAGAATCATAGTACTACTGTATACAATACTGGCATGTCAATGAAGCAAATCTTAGCTTTATCTGATGATGCTTTGATCAGAAAGTATAATATGATTATGAAGTTTTCTTCATCTGGTTCTACTTCTTCTTCTACATTGGAAAGGATTGCTAATACGTCTGATGTTCCTAAAGCAAAGAGACCCAAGATAGTTGGGATTGTAGATAATTTTGATGATGTGGCACCAAAATTATGTTCTCCTGTTGTTACTACTGAAGCAGTTTTTTAGGAGAGAAGTTCAACTGATAAGGTTTCTTCTGCTGAACCTTCTCTTGTTTCTCCTGAAGCAATGCCTAGTATTTCTTCTGTTGATAATTTGGGAGATATATTGAGGAAGAAAAGGATGACTAAAAGGAAACTTAGTTCCTTAAGGAGATCTGTGAGACTAGCTAGGAAACATCTTTCCAAGAGTATCTCTTTAGATCTCAAGGCTGCTGAGTCAACTTTTATTAAAGAAGGAATTGTTGATGTTTTTCCTGAACGAACGCATGCTGTATTGATCAATTGGACAGCTGGGAAGCTTAACACTGTTTATCGACTGGATAATACTACTATACAGTTCAACTTCTTGAAGGAAATCTTTCATTTGGTGGATAGACATGATTTGAAGATGCTGTATGAACATGTCACTCAACATTATACTATTCATTCACCACAGGGTTCTAGTTTATATTTATTGGGTGATCTTCAAGTCTTGTTTGATTCTCATTCTCCAGATGGTAAAGGGTATTCTATTTGGAAGAATTCACATAAGTGGGAGATTGAGAGTTGGAGATTCTATCCTATGCCATGTGTCCATGTGGTTCAGACAAAACGTGGCATGATTTTGTGTATGTTCTCGGATAAGACTTATCCTTTGTCTGTTTCATTAATGGAAAGAATGCTGAGATAGAAGTTGGAAGTACCTCCTAATCCAGTTAGCAATGATGACCTTCATGCAGAACAATGTGTTGGATTGATTAAAACTCAGCTTCTGCAACATAAAGGTTCATCTTGATTGTGGTATTTTGTATCTTTTGCAAAATTTGTTTTCTTTATTTCTTAGTTAAAAAAAATAATAAAAAAAAATTGTATATATTTGAGTTTGTCTAACTTTTATTGCAGGTTTGTTGTATATTATTGATGGTTATTGACTCACCAGATATACCTTGTGTATGTCAAAGAGTTAGCTAGTCCAAGGGGTACAACTTTGGTAAAGACACATCAAATCTGTTGATAGCTGTAATGGTTTGCTCAAAATCATAGGGACTGCAACCAGCCATGCTTCATTGCTGAGGGTTGTATGGTCATCAATTCACCATGGTCTATTCCTTTTTGGGATCCAAGAATTGACTAGCCCACCTGTATATGGCTTGTGGTAAAGGCATTGGAATACCATATTTGGTAATCAGTTCACCAATTCTAAGAATTGACTAGTCCTGAGCAAACGGCTACGGGTAAAGACATTTCAAATCCGTTTATATGGTTGCTGATTTACTAATAAATCAGATGGTTATCAGTGTACCATAGTTTTCGAACTGAAACATTTGGCTACTCCATTAGTAATGGCTATTGGTAAAGAGACATCAAATCCATTATTTTCAATGATTCACCTCTCACAGGAGTTAACACACCTAGATGTGATGAGAATAGTATGAAACTAATATGTTTTGATGTACATGTTGTCATTTGTTGCTGCAAAGATATGGCGTTTCAAAGTTTTGTCATCATAGAGATGTTATTGTTTTGTTTCTTTGCTGCTAATGTTCGTGTACAATCCTCTGGTGCTGCCTAGTTAAAGATCTATCAAGAAACTGGAACTTAAACAAGTCAAATTCCAGTTTAGGGGAGGATTGTTGGGAATTATGTGAAGTATGGATTATGCTGAACTTACTGCTGAAGGGATTCTGCTGAAGTAGTGTGGATTCTACTGAAGACATAATTCTGCTGAAGATATATAGTGAATAGTGTGTTTCTGCGGAAGTTGTTATTCCGTGTTTAGTATATTTAGTTTGGATATACATGAGCTTTATTAGGAAGTGATTGTGTATATCTTATTTAGTTTTATGTTTATACGTTTCTTGGGAAACGGTTTAGGGTTTTGTTTAGGTTTCCTTGTCTATAAAAGGAACACATTATTATGAGTTATGTACCGATTGGAAAAACAAAGTTTTAGTTAATATAACGATCCATAGAGGATCACAGAGTTCTTAGTTATTTGTGTTTCTTGTGTTTATATTCCGCTACTAAATACAAGTTGTAGAGATTGTCTTTTACTGTGCTTGTGATTACATAGGCATAGCTAACGATCCACGAGCTCAAGATCTATCAAGGTCTGCTAGTTTCAACAACTAATGAAGTGATTAGCATCCCCGCATTTGAAACACTTGTGTTTGTCCTTCATTTTCTTGTCGTCTTTGCCTTTCCGCAACCCTTTCTTATCGTCACAAGGTTGCTTGACATATCTCCCTGTTCTCCGAAAAACCTTCTTGAAGATGAGGTTTCTTCATCGCTTGAGACTTTCTTGGCCTTTATGGCATGAAATTTGTGTTTCTCTTTCTTTTCCTTTGAAACTTCAGAGTCTTTAGCGAGGACGAGCTCGTAGAATTTAAGGTTGCCTATGAGTTCATCGAGAGTGAGGATTGACAAGTCTTTGGATTCTTCGATGGCCGTCACCTTCGGTCTCCACTTTGATGGAAGCACCCTTAGAAATCTCCTGACATGATTACGACTAGACAAAGACTCATCAAGTGCTTTCAATAAAGTAATAATAGTATTGAAGTTAGCAAAAGAATTATCTATGCTATCCTCATCAAATATTGAAAATTGTTCATATTGTTGAACAAATAAATCAATTTTTTTTGTTTTTAACTTGTTGATTTCCTTGGTGTGTTATAACCAAAGAATTCCAAATTTCTTTAGCTGTTTTAAGCATAGAAATTCTTTCAAATTCTTTTATAGGTAACGCATTGTATAAAACCATTTTTGCCTCACTATCTTTGGAAAACTTTTTCTTCTAGTCGTCGGTGACACGATCATGAGAAATGTTTACTTCGTTGCCGATTTTATCATCTTTTGTAGTAGCTTGAAAATCACCTTTAACAATAATTTACCAAAGATCAATATCTTTTGATTTCACATAAGTTTCAAATATTTTTTTCCAATAAATAAAACCACTAGTTTCAAGTAGCGGAGGTTGTTGCATAGATTGCCCTTCTCTATAATTTTCAAAACTCATTTTGATTGAAATTTTTGTAAAATACAATTAACTTTAAAACTTTTGTAAAACTTGCCCTTGATGACAATTGTGGAAAACTAGATAGGGGGTGGGGGGGTTTGAATAGTTTTACCGATTTTATTTTAAGTTTGAAAGATTTAGATTCGATCTTATATGAATTCGTATGCATGGATAGATGGTACAAAACAGTAAGTAAAGTAAATAAAGAAAGCAAGTAAAGTAAAGGATAGAAAGTAGCGATACAAATGATTTATAGTCGTTCGGCTACAAGGACACCTTCCTTGCCTTACTCCATTCCCCGAGTACCCCACTCGAGAGTTCAAGCACTATGTCAACAAGCTCCTTCAACACGACAGAGAAGCCTCACAACATCGCTTACACTTTTTCGGTACAAAGCTAAATACCGAGTTCTTCCACGAGGTAGAACCAAACCTTTACACAACTATTACACAACAACTATGTGAAATATGAATTACAAGATCTTGCTACAGAAATCTTGTGGATGGACAAATCAATCAAGGACCCTTTATGACTTGTAGTATAGCGTGATCTCGCCTTTGAGAAGGACCTATATGAGAATCACAAAAAAGATAGAACAACTACTAGAATGATCAAATGATCAGAGGTTAAGAGATTTGGATAATATATGAGAGAGTTGTAAGAAGAATGATAAATAACAATGAAGAAATGGCTCACTATTTATAGGCACAAAAAGCCTTTTGTCCCATGGTTCCAGCGGATCCCTCACCAAGGGGATCCGGTCGGTGCAAAACTAGGGATCCGGCAGTCTGGGTTATACCAGTCCAGATTTTGGTTTGCAAACCGGGTTATGGGTTATGGGTATGAGCCATGGGTCATGGACTTTGGGTCATGGGTATCCAACAAGATACAATGTAACTAAACAATGGGTCATGGGTCATGGAAATTGGGTCATCGGTCTTGGATAATACCCAACATGATTTCATGCATGATTTCATGCAATGGGTCATGGGTTATGGAATAGCTCAATGGGTATGGGTGATGGGTCTTGGATATTACCCATCCTATTACATAAACTATTACGAGATATAAAAAATTACAACATTTTATGTGACTGACCAAATGTATATACTTTACAAAATAACATGTATTCTTATAATTTTACATATAATAACTTTGTATTTGTTATCAACAAAACATAACGAGATCGCTAAATATGAATAGACATTTGATAGACTACAAATTTGTTCTTCCAGAAGTCAAATGAAATGAAGAAGAACTATTCAAAAGCAGGAACTCTTTGAACAAGAATAAGAGATTCGAACTTAAGAAAGGATTTGTTATTAGTTTGTTGAGTTTGTTACTGAATAGAAATGTTTACAAAATCATGAATGAATCACTAAGTGTTTACTAACATCTATTTATACAAATGAGATTACAAAATGAATGGGCGGGAAAAGTGGTTAAATGGGTTGTTGACTTTGATGTTTGACCAGTATTCATTTGCTCCATATCATTGCCTTCCCCTTCAAATGTTACTTGTCCACAAGTAACTAAGCATTGAGATCAAAATTTAGGAATCTAGCAGCTATGTCATCATACAGTTCCCACGTTGCATCTTCCACATTGCCATTGAGCCATTGAACCAAAACATGCTGCTACAGCATTACCTTTCTTTGCCATCCTTCTATCCAACACAACATATGGCTCCAAAGGAACTACCCCATTTGAATCACATACAGACAATGTACCAGATGTATTTGGGGTGTCTCCTCTATATATTTTGAGTTGAGACACATGGAAGACAGAATATATTTGAGTATCAGCAGGAAAATCTAGCTTGTAGGCAACTTGTCCAATCCTTGTTAAAACTTTGAAAGGACCATAATATCTGGGAGAAAGTTTGTGATGCTTACTTTTCCTTAGAGTGGACTATCTATAAGGTTGCAATTTCAAGAACACCCAATCTCCTACATTAAACTCCCTTTCAGTTCTTCTTTGATCTGCCACAATCTTCATCCGATCTTGTGTTCTTTTGAGATGAAACTTCAACACTTGTATAGCAGACTCTCTTGCAGTCAAAGATCTATCCACTGTTTCTACTGAACTATCTCCTGAATTGTAAGTGATGTGAGCTGGTTGCTTTTGGCCATACACAACCTGGAAAGGGGTAGTATCAATAGATGTGTGATAGGAAGTGTTATACCAATATTCTGCAAGTGCAATCCAATTGAACCATTCCTTGGGTCTGTCTCCACTCATACACCTCAAATAACATTCTAAACACCTATTAACCACTTCAATTTGACCATCACTTTGAGGATGATAAGCTGAGCTCATGTGTAAACTTACTTGTAACAGCTTAAACAACTCTTTCCAAAATATCCTGAGGAAAATAGTATCTCTATCACTCACAATGACCTTTGGTAACCCATGAAGTTTGTAAATGTTATCCAAGAAAGCTTGTGCCACAGTTATTGCAGTGTAAGGATGAGTAAGAGGAATGAAATGACTGTATTTACTCAACCTGTCTACCACCACCATGATCACTGATCTACCTTTAAACATAGGCAACCCATTAATAAAATCCATAGAAACTTCAGTCAAAATTTGAGTAGGAATAGGAAGAGCTTGTAGCAACCCAGGGTAAGGTACTAATTCAGGTTTGAATCTTTGACAAATACTGCAAGTTCTTACATATGTCTTGACTTCCTTCCTCATTTTATTCCAATACACATGGGCGCTGACTCTCTTCAAAGTAGCTTGCACTCCTGAATGTCCACCTTGACCTTCAGTATGGAAATGCTTAAGCAAGTGTTCTCTTAGTTGACTATCCTTTCCAATTACCAATTTCCATTTCCTCAACAATTGATTTGCAGACCAAGTATAGTGTTTGGCAGAAGTACTAGTGGTTTGTAACTTGGCAATGATGGCTTGCAACTCTTTGTCACTATTCCAACCATCTTTAATTCTTCCATATAACTCACTACTGACTGTACTACAAGTAATTTGCAACAATTCACCATTATGCACCACTCCTGAGAGAGCATTAGCAGGCACATTCTCACTACCTTTTTTGTAAACAATGTCATAGTCAAACCCCATTAGTTTTGGAAGCCATTTTCTTTGAATTAGAGTAGTGAACCTCTGATCCATCAAATACTTCAAACTAAAATGGTCAGTTTTGATAGTGAAATGTATGTCAAGCAAATAATCCCTCCATTTGTCTAAAGCTTGAATGACTGCCAAAAACTCCTTCTCATAGGTAGATAAACTTTGATGTTTGGGTGCTAAGGATTTACTCATGAAAACAACTGGATGGCCACCTTGTTGTAAGACAGCTCCAATACCCACCCCTAAAGCATCAGTTTCCACTATAAAAGGTTCACTGAAATTAGGAACTTCAATACTGGTGCTTGTGACATAGCTACTTTGAGTGCTTCAAAAGCTGATTCAGCATTTGCATTCTAAACAAAAGCATTCTTTTTTAACAAAGCTGTAAGGGGTTGACTTATGAGAGCATAGTTCTTTATAAATCTCCTATAATAACCAGTCAAACCCAAAAAACCTCTCAACTGCTTCAAATTTAAAGGTTTGGGCCAATTTCTCATTGCTTCCACTTTGGTTGGATCTGTTGCCACCCCCTTATCAGAAAGAATACGGCCTAGATATTCTACCCTTGTGACCCCAAAAGTGCACTTACTTAACTTAGCATACAATTGATGGTCCCTCATTGTCTGTAGAACCAACCTCAAATTCTCCATATGTGATTCCTTATTGGGACTATAGACCAAGATGTCATCAAAAAAGACCTATGTAAACTTCCTCGGATAAGGTTTAAAGACTGTATTCATTAAGGATTGAAATGTAGAGGGAGCATTAGTAAGTCCAAATGGCATAACTAGAAACTCATAATGGCCCTCATGAGTTTTAAAGGCTGTCTTAGCAACATCACTATCATGCATTCTAATTTGGTGATAACCTGACCTCAGATCCAGTTTGGAAAAAATAACAGATCCACACAACTCATCTATCAATTCTTCTATCAAGGGAATAGGAAACTTATCTTTGATTGTCAATTTATCGAGTTGTCTGTAGTCAATACACATCCTCCAAGATCCATCCTTCTTCTTGACCATGACAATAGGAGAAGAGTAAGAACTTTGACTGTGCCTAATTACTCTAGAATCCAAAAGCTCCTTCACCATAGCTTCTATTGCATCTTTCTGTGTAGGAGGGTGTCTGTAAGGTCTAATATTCATAGGTTGAGCTCCTTCTTTAAGTGGTATTTTGTGATTATGGCTTCTTTTGGGTGGAAGACTGGATGGAACAGCAAATACATCTTCAAATTCTTGCAACAATGGAGTTAACAAAGGAAGTGAACTATCATTTCCAGTTTTTTCAGCCTGTAACATAGTAGCTGGATAGACACACATAGCCATGGAATAACACTGAAGAGGACTAATTCTTCCTTGCATCCATTGGAGAGTTGCTTTTGTAGATCCTCTCAATGTCATCAGTTTGTTTTTGTACTTAAAACTCAATCTCAACTCCTTGAAGTTAGACAGTATGTTACCCAAAGTTGAGAGCCATTGAATGCCTAAGACCATTTCACACCCACCCAATGGTAATAACATCACTGAAGTTGTGAATATTTCACCTTGCAGAGTCCATGAAAAGTCCTTGCACATAGTTTCACTAAGAAGACTGTTCCTTCCTGCAATGGCCACTTGCATGGGACAAGTTTTTGTAATCTTACACCCAATCTTCTTGGCAGTGTTGGCATCCAAAAAATTTTGTGTACTTCCACAATCAATAAGGATACATAGCTCATGCTTTCCTACATCCCCTTTGACCTTCAAGGTCTGATAACTACTAACTCCAGTGATAGCATTCAATGAGATCTATGGACTCATTGTTTCTACACTTCCTGGACCTGGTTCCCATGGAATATCCTCATTCAAACTTTCAAACACAATCTCTTCCCCTGTTTCCTCCTTCTCCTCATGATCCATTTCTGCAATCACTTCCAAACTAAACACCTGTCCACTACACTTGTGTCCTGGTGCATACTTCTGATCACAGTAAAAACACAAACCCTTTGCTCTTTTTTCTTCCAACTCCTTTTGGGTTAATTGTTTCCTTTGTGGGTTGTTTTGAGATGTAGATGCCCTATTCCTCCAATTGGCATTTAGAGTAGGTAATGCTAAAGGTTTTGGGCTAGTAACATTATGTGTGTTGTGAAATCTTGGTGTGGAAAGTATAGCCATCTTTTGTTTCTGTTTCAAGATTCCAGTCCTAGCTTCTTCCAATTTACACAATCCATACAATTCTGCTAAAGAACTGGGCTTAAACATCCTAACTGCTAACTCAATTTTAGTTTGTAATCCAGCCATAAAGAAACTCATGGATTGGTCATCAGTAATATCTACTCTACTCAACAATGCATCATAAGCATTAATGTAATCCTGCATAGATCCTACTTTCCTTTGTTTCTTGATCTCACCTAAAGGATCATCATACTCTTTTCCAAACCTCTTAATAATAGCCATTTTATACACTTCCCAATTAACATCATCACCAACAAATCTCACAAAATGTTTATGCCACATAAGTGCCAGATCATGTAAATGGATTGAAGCAAGATTTACCTTACAATTGTCTTGTACTCTATCCACCTTGAAGAACTGTTCACACCTGAATATCCATCCCCTCACATCATCACCCCCAAATCTTGGAAACTCAATCTTGGAAACTCTTGTAAACTGCATTTGTTGTCCGCCATTAAAACTTCCATGATTCTGATTCCCATTGCTAGTTCCTTCACCAGATCTCAACCTCATTAGCTCAGTATTCATTTCTTGCATCATTCGTTGCAAGTCGTTGACTGTTTGTTGAAGATACTCCATTGAAGGTTCCTGAATTCTACTAGTATTTCTTGTTTCCACCATTATACCAATCACATTATCACTCATCAACAATGGAATAATGTCTATTAGTGCTGTTCTTGATTATTCAACCCAATTGCTTCTGATTAGCTTGTTCAAAACTAGAGGATTTAAGCAACCAATGCGCTAGTCTTGTGATCGTACAATTGCTTGACACTAATCAGATGTAAAAAGAACAGTGAAATTAGTGGTGGCTAATTTCTTGCCGGAATCTTTGTATTTTGTCGGAATTTGACCGGAGAAGACAACCGGAAATCAAGAAAGTTAGTGTAACAATCTTGATTGTGGTTTGCCAGGAAAGAGGCTCTGATACCAAATGATAGACTACAAATATGTTCTTCCAGAAATCAAATGAAATGAAGAAGAACTATTCAAAAGCAGGAACTCTTTGAACAAGAATAAGAGATTCGAACTTGAGAAAGTATTTGTTATTAGTTTGTTGAGTTTGTTACAGAAGAGAAATGTTTACAAATTCATGAATGAATCACTAAGTGTTTACTAACATCTATTTATACAAATGAGATTACAAAATGAATGGGCGGGAAAAGTGGTTAAATGGGTTGTTGACTTTGATGTTTGAAAAGTATTCATTTGCTCCATATCAACGTTTTTACGGTTTATTTGTATTAACAAATATGTTTATCGATAAAATATGCTTTTCTTATATTGTATATAAATTTTGAACAATAACTAATAATGAATACAGATCGCTGATCGTGTTTGTTTGAAGCGTTCCGTTGCACAGCCGAGGTACGTGTGGGGTGGTGAAACCTATTACAGTGTTACGTTATTTTTACCTTCATCAATATCTTATTCCTAGAAATGTGATTAATATGAATTGCATTCAAAACACTTTCCAACGAGTTTTGCAATGTATATGCCTAACTTGGATATCATAACGTATGTATTAATAATCGGTTTGTACATTGTCATAGTATGATGGAAGTATTCACTTTATTTTTTATTTCTGACTTGTATCCTGTCCCCATGGGTTTGTTGATAAATTAATATCTTTGATTGTTTAATAATTTCTTTATGAAGAGTATGACACACATGATCCAAAGGGACATGCCCTGATTGTATTGTCGTTTCTTAACATAATGCTCATGATATCGTATTTTTTCTTTCAGAGTCTTCTCCATTATTGCTGAATTTATGGAGGTTGTATACAATCGTTGGCCCCACCTGATGGTACAGGTATTCTACTTATGTTGATTTCTACAGTTTTTGCATTCACCATTTTATTGCTATTTATTTCAAGAAGAGGCTTATAAAGTATGTTTTATTTTAGTTACAAGATTTATTAACCAAGTGGGCATCAACGTTATTTCAAAGATACAAAAATACCTACAGAACGTTCAATGATGATGTAAAGGTAAATATTATCATTTTAGACGATTTTAAATAGAGTAATAGTTGTGCAAAGCTTTTTTTAATTTTAAAAATTAACCTAAATAGTGTTTAGGGAACATCAGGAGTTGCAATAAGAGCAAAAAATCTTTGTTACTGGAAGGTCTTAATCCTTTGATATTTGACCAAACTTTTATAAAAACTAAATATGTTATTTTTTTCTGTCAGCATTATGCATTTATGGCTTTTATATTTTTTACATAATGCATGTAATAAATTTGAGAGAGTTGTTATAAAATGATAGAACCTTGTTGGAATCACTCCTAATCTATTTCTCAAGTGTTAGTAATCAATATGTAATAGTTAGCTTAATTAAGGCTTTTATGTTAGTAATTAAGGCTAGGCTCATGTAGAAAGCCGATGAGCCTATGCAAAAGCCCAATAAGGAAATGAAGGGACTAGATGTGTTGCCATAGCTCCTTTCCCCTATAAATAGTCATGTAACTCTCATTTGAGAGTTGGTTGTTCATTGACTTTCATTCTCTACACCTAAAGGTTTTTTATATTCGTGGGTGTTTGTATTTGTTCAACCGATCACTTTCTATCTCATTTCATCATATTGATGCTTGTGTTATAAATATGGGAACCTAACAGTGGTATCAATCGCCAAATAGTTGGGTGAAACGGTTTTGTTTTTGAAGTTTTAGTGTCTACGCGTAAGTTTCGGTTCACAAATCTTCATACGCTTTAAAAACTTATTTTTTACGCTTTAAAACTCAAGATTCTTATACTTTAAAGGTTATTTGGTGTTAAAGTTTAATTTTTTGGCATAAAGTTTGAAACTTTATGTGTGTTTCATTGTTTTTGAGCTTGGTTTTACTCGTGTGGTCATTTCTACGCGTAAGGTGAACAAGTGTTTTGGATCATCAAGTTTCACACTTTTGTGTTAGTTTGGTGATATTGATGCTTTTTCATCATAAAAATCTGGTTTAGAAACACTTTTGGGCAGAAAAATCTGTTTTGGCAAAGTTTGGTTAATCCTACGCATAGTAAAACCCTAGTTTTATGCTTAAGGATTCAAAATCAACGCATAAGCTTCTCAAGGTTTGATCTTCAGTGCTATTGATTTACTCAGTGTTTTCTTGCTTGGATAAGCCTGAAAACACTTCGACTTTGGATAACTTTTACACTGGAATAAGTGTAAAGGATTTTTGGGCAAAACCCTAGTTTTACGCCTAAGCTAAAACTTACGCGTAGAATTCTTTACGCCAAAGCTTTGTCTCTTACGCATAAGCATTCTACTACTAAGCCTTTAGTTTACGCCTAAGATAAGTGTTTCTCCTCTCTACGCGTAAGCTATTCCTATGCGTAAGCTATTCTTACACGTAAGTTGGTGTTTTTACGCATAAGGAATTTTCTTTGCCTAAGCTAGTTTTCTACGCATAAGGATTCTTCATCTACAAAGTTTCATTCAACTACAAAGATCCATCATCAACAAAAGTTTCAAGATGTCTCAACCATCATACTCTAGCTACTTTCCTTATATGTATCCTCAACAACAACAACAACTAACACAACAACAACAACACTATCAACAAATTCAACAACAAATTCCTCAAGGAGCAATTCCACCACAAATGATTCAACCACCACCTAGTCTTCAAGTACAACCTTACACAAACTTTCAAAATCAGTATCCATTCAAGTATGCTATGAAGGAACCGTCTTGGTTTGCAAAGATGTGTGAAGCTTTAAGTAGCCAACAATCCATTCATGAGGCTGGATCACATGATAGACCTCCAATGCTCACTCCCGGAAACTACGATCAATTGGTGATAAGGTTCTTTAGGTTTTGTGATCTAAAGAAGCCACATGGAAAGTTCTTGAAGAAGGTCATCCTTGAAGGTCCTTTTCAGAGGCCTACTGTCAATGTACCCGGAGATCCAAATGCTAATCCACCAAGAGATGATGTCACCAACGTTGTCGGTCTTGCTTAACTCACTGCTGACCAACTTCTACACATGGAAGCTGATGAACTTGCAATGCAATATATCCTTTTGGGATTACCCAATCTCATGGAAGGAACATAACTCAATCAAGAAGACATGGAATCCAAAATATACTTAGCATATGAACACTTCATGATTGAACCAGAGGAGACATTAGAGTCATATCATCATCGATTCTCAGACATCATCAATGACTTGGATAAACATAAAATCATTATGCCAAGAATTGCAGTCAACACTAAGTTCCTGAGTAGTCTTGGTCCTGATTGGGAAAAGTATGTCATTTTCATCCGTCAAGCGAAGAATCTTCATCATGCTACATACGGATTGTTGTACGACTAATTGAAGCCCCACCAAAAGGAAGTTGATAAAGAAAGGGTTATCCGTGGACTCCCTGTTTCGCCTTCACTTCCGGATAATCAATCTCTAGCTTTATGGGCTCAAACGTGTTATCCTCAATTCCCTACTTTGCAAACTGTCTTCACAAATCCCCCACAACCAACTGCAACAATTACACCATATGATCCGTCACAGCACCAATCTCAAGAAACTCAATTGGTTCCATACAACAACAACAACAACAATGATCAAGCACTTTACAGTGAACCTAATGAGGATACAGAAGCTTTTGATGCATTGCAATAAGGGTTTGTCATGATTGCTAGAGGCTTCGACCGATATTCATACAAATCCAACAATCGCATTCGCATCTCATCAAACAAAAAGAAATAGGTTGTTGTTAACAATGGAGGTGTTGAAGTTCAGAATCGTGGTAATGTTCGTCAGATGGGAAGTGGTCAAGGATTTAATGCTAATGGAAGGATTAACATGGGTGCTCCACAACAACGAGCTCAAATGGTTGATCAGGGAAATGCTCAGACTGGGATTAATGGTCTTCGTTGTCATAACTGTAATGAGAAGGGTCATCTGGCTAATGCATGCCCAAAGTCGAGGACAAGAGGCAGCACTTATCAAAAAGAGGCTTTACTCTTGGCTCTTAAGGATGAAGCTGGAGGGACTATTACCAACAAGGAACCGAGCTTCATGGAAAATGCAGATTTTGATGATGATATGGAGGACTTGCAGGCTAATGCAGCAGTTATGTTGATGGCAAACATGCAAGAACTCCACATGAGTGATACAGGCCCAGTGTATGACACTGACGGCTTGTCTCATGCACCGGATCAAACTATATTCAATATTGATCTAATATCTCCGCCAACATTTGCATCCGACGAGGATCAGAGTGTTCAACATGCGTCGTCTACATCTCATTCCGATGATAATCAAATAGATCCCGTAGTCATATTTGACGATCAAGATGACCTTATGGTTAATACTGATAATCAAGTTGACTTCATGGTTATATTTGAGGATGTAAATAATGATCATGTTGAGACTCATGTTGAACAAGCTGAACTTTTGTCTAATCCAGATATTGAGCTCATGACCTTAATTAATGACCAAAAATCTCGAATGGAAAAATGCCTTGACATCAATCAGCAATTAAAGGATAAAAATGCACTGCTGACTAAGGATAATGAATGCTTAAAATATCAACTCAACATTTTTCAAACACAAGAAAAACGTGAAAAAGGTTTTGAAGTCGCTTTTGCTAAATCATACCAAAACAAAAAATATTTGGAAAAACAGATATGTGATCTAGTTGCATCTAAGAATGCTTTGCTGTCTCAAATAGAACAACTGAAATATGATCATAAACAACAACTTAACGGTCTCACTTTGGAAACTCAAAAAGCCAAGTCTGAGTTGTTAACTTGTCAAAAACATTTCTGTGCGTACAAAAAGCATTCAAAGAAACGAATAGATGACTATCTTGAAGAAATTGTCGACTTACAAAACCAAATTAAAGAATTTTGAAATGTTGTTTATAAACATGGTGAGTCAATCACAACTATTCAAAAGTTTACTTTTAAACCAAATCCAAATGGATATTGACAAAATCTTGCTGATTACAAACCAAAGTTTTCAAATAGAGCATTCAAACCAAATCCTCAGGTTTACAGTGCATAACATTGAATTGATGATTCCATTATGAGTGTTGTTGAATATAATCGAATGGAAGAATTAGATGCAGAAGACGAGAGTCGATCAAAATTGGAAAATGTTGTTTATAACAAACCATTTAACTATTCAAAAGCCATCACTTTTGTCGCACAACAGGATAATTCTAACACACCTTTGTTTATCACGCCTATTTCTGAGTCTTCTAATGTTGGTCCTCAACCCAATACTGCACAAATTAATGGTCCTTTACCTTCACTCATTTAAGTCAAAACATTACCCGAACAATGTTAAATTCTTAAATATTTTGAAACATTCATATCGGACATCAAACTTTTGGAACGTGAAATTGAAATCAATTCTGAAATAAAAGTTGAACATTTTCAATCGCCTCATGCGAGAGAACAAAGAGATATTTTTCAGAAAAGAATTTTACCTCATGTCCGGAATTTGAAAATGTGTGCAATATATTAGGAAATGGATTTTCACAAGGAGCTTGGACTTATGAAAAGAGTTTTCGAGCAAACAGAAACATCTATTTCAAATACCAAACATAAAAAGAAAATGTTAAGAAAAGATGTTGATCGACTCTTGGAAGATGTTATATGTGCTGATATCATAAATGTTGTGTTATTACATTCTGTTGCATATGCATTTGATTATATCTCTGTTGATTCTGTTGAGAATACTAATACTGTGTCACAAATCAAGTCTTTAAAAGTTGAAAATGAGCGATTGTTAAACAAGCTTTCAAATGCAAAACATCGTCTTCAATGATGTCAAAAAGATTGTCAAAATCGAGAACTCACTTTGCAAAACAAAATCAATAAGTTGCATACAAAAACTCTTAATCCAAAACTTGAGCAACTGGATGATGAAAACGTGTAACACCCCAACCCGACAAGGGTAGAAGTGTCACATTCTGGTGTCATATCAGAACATACAAATAAAATATTTACAAACGGAAACCTTAAAAATAAGGTATCAAAACATATACACAATTGACTAATAAAGAAAATACAATATCCAAAATGAAATAAAATCCTAAAACAAAAGTTCTTCAAAATAAGTCCCAAAGTACTATGGTACTAGGGTTGGTCCACTAAGATACTCTAACTCTCAGCCCATCGAAGCCCATCTTCAAACCTAAAACCCAGTGAACAGATATAACAAAACGAATGCTAAACAAAAGCAGAAATACGAAATGAAACAAAGGAACAATAGCAAGGTTTGCAACGAAAAGGAAACAATGAGTCGATGAGGATCCTGCAGAACATAATTATACAGATATCCAGCAAGAACAACGATTAAGGAGAACACAGCAAGCAACGCATCCATGACATATATATAATCACATATAAGCAAACAGACATACAAGCACCAAAACCAAATCAAGAATACCAGACGTCGCATCCACTCAACATAAGAATAGCACGCATTAAGATCAGGAAATCAGAATATAAATGGGCCAACAGGAAAACTAAAAGCAAGCGGAAGCAATTAATTAGGAAGTGAGCATGGCAATCGCACAGATTAAAAAGCCTTAGATGAAAACATAACAAGTATCATAACAGTGGAAGTACTAACAGCAGTCAAAACATGGCAGTCACACATAACAAGTAGGAATACAATATGAGCATTATAATTGAATGAATTAGAGACATAGCAAGGCAATTAAACAAGTTAATAAGCCAAACATCATAAGTTGAACCATTTACCCAAATCAATCCATAGCATAGACAGAAGTGTAAACATGGCAGGTCAACAACAAGCAGATAAGGATAATATCGGGTAGTCCTAGTCCACGAAATTAACTTAACGAAGTACACATAATGAACAGACAAAACTATCGATTACACATTAGCATGGTCACCAGACAATTCAGAGGTTCACATAACAGTGAGATCAAATATCATCAGATGAAAACAGGTAACTCAGATAACCACATATTAATCACATCATAGCAGGATAATCAGTAGTCACATAAAACATAAATAGCATAAACAAATCCAATAAACATATAATAACCCGGTACGTGAATGGAATGATAGTCTGAAGCAACGGAATGAGAGTGTGACAGATCAAAGCAATAGAATATATATATATCTCTTGGTAGTATGGTGAGTCATATAAGGTACTGAGTAATGAACAGATAATACAGAGTATGGTGTATTGGAAAATACAGGGGTACAATATAGGTATATCAAAAGTGTAAGGGTTGTCAGAAATCTACCACGAGCCCGGAAACATATCATATCGTATCATATCATATCATAAGTAGCCATTGTATTCGAAGGGGTGACCTCGAAATACCAAACCAATAGGAGGGGAGACCTCAGTAACCAATGGAGTAGCTAGCTCCCAGATTGTGAAGACGCGTATTGCACACGACATCATTCACCAGACAAATCATATCACAACATATCGATAACGAACAAATCTAGGATGCATCCATACGTCCCTGCAGACAAATAGTGGCCATACAATATATATCGAGCTCATAATCAGATAACAGAAAGGGACGGTGTGGAACATCACTCAACCACACTAGAGTCATGCCATTGGTGCATCAATGACACGGCCATGTTACCTTCATGGCTAGGAAAACATATTTAGCTCGGGTATCAAACTGAAGGGTCAAAGCATAATCATATCATAAGGGTTCATAACAAAGGTTCATATCAAAGTCCATATCATAAGTCCATATCAGATGTACATATCACAAGTTCATATCAAAGGCTCATAACATAAGTTCATAATCAGAAGGTTCAAAATCAAACAGTTCACATAGGAGATCCAATCAAAGGGAACATAGCAAAGTTATAGGGAAACCTTAATAAAAAGGCTCAGAGCAAAGGATAACAGTTCAAAACCAATATCGAAAGATGTAAAAGAATCATGAGAAACCCCTACTGAAAAGGGATAGAATATTTGTACCTTATCGCCAATGAAAAGAAAGCAAACACTGAATGAACACGAAGACACAACGTCACGTCTCCTTCAACGAATCTACACGGATTACGATTTGATTAATATTTATTAGCTCATTTAAGTCATAACGGATTAATCGTATTAATATTTTTAGAGTTGTAAGCGTATTCTCATTTTTAGTAATAGACCAAATTAAAATACTTTAAGGTAATGATCATTAATTTGCCAAACTTAAGGGTTACAAATTAGACTTAAAGATTTAATCTGATAAACTTTTATTATATTAGATTAACTATGAAATATTTGGAATAGTGGATAATCTGTTTGTGATTCTATTTTACATACAAAAGTGACTAACAAATACATGATATTAAATAATAATCTCATGCATGCAACTTTCATTCTTATAATACTATATCTTTTACTTAAGCCTAGACGTTAGTAGCATTACACTCAACATGTTTTAAACTGGTATATCATGCTATAATATAAGAAGATTTCATAACACTTAAATGAAATGCGTGATCATGAATTAGAATGTGAATATGATTTTAGATCGAACCTCCTAGTCGACTGAAAGCGGTCCGAGACCTACAATGAACACGAGAAATAGCACCTAGTCAAACTTGAACACTATCGAAACTCGAACCCGCACGCATAGAAATAGATGGACTAGGAAGATCAGCCCCACCACGAGCTATAACGCATCAGCGAACCCACACCTTTAACCCGAATACGAACCGATCGAACCAACTATTAACCAGCAACTGAATCCCATCAAAACGATAATCGTTACCGGACCCGAACTAGAACATATGAAACCAACATGGAGTACTCACGTACACGCCTAGAAACCGGTACGAGCACCGAGATTCAATGAGGTAAGATGGAGCCCGAAACTCGATGTACACACAGCCACGAGATCATGACTAGCGACCAACCATGAACATGTCCCGACCACAAACCAAGGATCAACCCAGCTCTTTCACGTTCCAAATCGAACCACCTGTAGAACCGATCTTGTACTAGCAACTGAAACGGAAGTCTCGACTCTCACAACCATTCACCTACTCTTTTGCGACGTATTAATGAATTTGAGTCTTGTTTAGGGTTTATGTGAACATGCCATAGGAATTTGTGGTGCAACCAAAACGTCGACGAATATGGGATAGAATACGCATAGTGATTAGACGCTGAGCATGTTGATATGTATATATATAAATCAAGATATATTCGAATCTTCAAAAGAATTATGAGTGGAGAAAAAGGAAGGCGTGAATTATGGCTAAAAAGGTGGAGGTCACTTACATAAAAAAAAATACCACCTAATATGTACCCCACTGTCAAATGGTGTGTGATCCGGCCATTATTCAAAAAGAAGGAAATGCTTTGATATATATATAATACAAATAATGAACTTTGTCTTCCTCTGAACGTGTGAACAAACAAAAAGGAAAGAGCGTTTTTTTTTTAATTGTTAAAGAGTTTTCGGTATAGAGAGAAAATGGGAAATACTATACGATAGGTGAGTGGGTTCAAATAAAATGCCGAAAATTAAGTGAGTAAATCAAGGAAAAGAAATCTTCCCTATTTAAAATATATTCAGTATCCTTTCCGTCATCTGTGATGTACATTAAGGAAAATAAGAATGAGCCGACTTTTACATAACTTAGGTTAGGTTTTATATTATGTAATTTTTATTCATAACATATATTTTAATAATGCTTATTCGTTTATTAACCTCAGGTTATATGTCCTATTATCACATAGCGTAATGGCTAATTTATTTAATAAGGTTCATAGCATTTAGGGAAAATTCAAATTATATGCGAATTTCAGAAAACGGTTTTTAAGGTATTACAAAACGTGTCTTTGAAGTGTCAAATTTTAAAATATGAACAAGAAATTTCAAAAGTTAAAAAGGAATATGGTGTCATATTTGATTTACTCAAAAAGACTCGTGCTCAAGCGTCAAAAGATGTCGATAATCATCTTGCATATACCAAAGATGTTTTACGACAAGATGGACTCACTCGTTCTGAAAATCTAGATTTGTTACACACTATCCATGATGTAAAAGCAGAGTTGGTGAAACTTAAGCAAGATAGGAATAGTAACACAGCAGTAACTGCACCTAGACAGATTCAAACTGACTCTAAAACATCTAACGACAAACCACAAGAAACTAATGTGCTTCCCTCTACTGAAACAGGAATAGTTGCCTCTTTTCCCAACGCCTGCACTTCACAGCCTAGGAGCAATACAAGGAAGAATAGGAAGTTGCGACATAAGAAAAGAACAATAAAGATCTCTGAAGTAGAAGAACACCTTAGGACTTTGAATAAAACTCAAGTTGCACCCACTTTAGATATTGCGTCTGACAAATGTAATAAAAAAGTGATGTAACGAATGCTGAATCTTTAAGTACTCTAAATGTTATGTTTGAAGCTTCTTGTGTTGGTTGTCGTAAAAGCATGTTTTCTGGTTGTCATGATAAATGTGTTGCTAAGGCTATCTTGAATCGTAAGCGGAATAATAGAAAACAGAATACCTCTAGGCCCAATAATGCTTCTAAGTCTATGCTAGGTAAACCACCCTCTAGTGTTCCGGATACAATCATTGATGTACCCATAGAACCCCTTTCACCTCCTAGGAAGAACTTATCACCTAGTGCATTTACTAAGACCAAAGCTAAGACTAGTTGGAGATGGAAGAAATGGTTACATAATACACTTGGATTTAAATGGATACCTAAAATCATAAACATGTGTGTTTCAACTATAACTGCTTCGGAACCCTCTAACTCTTCGGGTTCCACATCTACTTCTATTCCATCTGTGTCGTCTGTGTGTAATGCAGGTGATACAGATCATCCTCTGGATTGTTGATAGCGGATGTTCCCGAAACATGACAGGAAATCTCAAACTATTATCCAACTTTGTTTCCAAGTTCATTAGCACTGTCAGGTTCGGGAATGATCACTTCGTAGCTATCATGGGCTACGGAGATTACATCAATGGTAACATCGAAAATAGCTGGGTTTATTATGTGGAAGGTCTCGGTCACAATCTCTTCTCAGTTGGTCAATTTTGTGATGGAGATTTGGAAGTTGCTTTTAGGGAGAAAACTTGTTTCATTCATAATCTACAAGGAATCGATCTTATGTCTACATCAAGTCTTTATACAATCTCAATGCAAGACATGATTGCTTCATCTCCCATATGTCTACTTTCAAAGGCAACATCTACAAAATCTTGGCTATGGCACCATCGACTATCACACTTAAAATTTCAAACCATAACAAATCTTGCATGATACAAACTTGTTGAAGGTCTCCCAAGATTTCGGTACTCTAAAGATCACTTATGCTCAGCTTGTGAACAAGGGAAAAGCACTCGTGCTCACTTTCCTTCAAAGGTGGAACATAGCTCACAGCATGTGCTTTATCTTCTTCATATGGATTTGTGTGGCCTGATGCGCGTCCAGACAATTAATGGAAAACGCTACATCTTGGTAATTGTGGATGACTACTCAAGATGGACTTGGGTTTATTTTCTTCGAAGTAAAGATCAAGCTCCACAGATGATCATCACCTTTCTCACGAAAATTCAAGTTCAGCTCCGAAACACAGTCATACAAATCAGAACAGACAAAGGAACTGAATTTGTGAATCAAACTCTTCGTGCATATTATGAGAAAGTGGGAATTGAGCATCAAACATCAATTGCACGAACACCGGAATAAAACGGAGTTGTTGAAAGATGAAACCGTGCATTAGTGGAAGCTGCAAGAATGATGTTGATAAATACAAAACTTCCAGATTACTTGTGGGCTAAAGTCGTGTCAACTGCATGCTACTCACAGAATCGTTCAATGATTACCAAACGCCACAACAAAACACCTTATGAGCTTATCCATAACCGTAAACCAAATCTCAGACACTTTCATGTCTTTGGATCCCTTTGTTACCCGAATAATGATCGTGATGACTTTAGTAAGCTCAAAGCCAAAGCTGAAATTGGAGTCTTTGTTGGATATTGTGAAAACTCTAAGGGTTACCAGATCTGGAATCGTCGTACAAGGGAGATTATGGAAACGATTCATGAAAATTTCGATGAGCTTACAGAAATGGCGTCTGAGCAAAACAGCTTGGAACCCGGTCATAACCGTCTAAGCTTCCCCCAAACCCAATCATCTGCTGAACCAAGCCTACAGCTTACTCATCAACAAATGGAACAGCTATTTGCTCCTCTGTTTAGTGATGATATTGATCAATGTGCTCCAGATGTATCAACTGTTTTCGCTGCTCAAACTGATAATAATCCAATACCTGATACACCTGAAACAATAACAACTGTTGAAGAAGCCCCACCAATTGATTCTACAACAACAGTCAAACAAACCGCATCCAATGACGCTGAACCAGCTGATGATCTACTGAACAATAAAGTACCCCCACCTGCAGATTATGATCCAAATACGTTCTTCAATCCGTTTGCTAATGAAACTGCCACACCTGATGTTGCGAAATCATCTACAAGCCATTTGAATCCTCCCAATCTGCAGAATGTATATCAACATCAACCCTCCATATATCGTTGGACGAAAACCATCCTCTTTTGAACATTATTGGAAACACGATCAACCAGTCGTAACTAGACAACGCCTTCATACTGATGGTGAACATTGCATTTATGCACTCACCGTCTGTCAAGCTGAACCCCAAAAATATTAAGGAAGCCATGACATATGACAACTGGATTGAATCCATGCAAGAAGAACTTAATTAGTTTAAACGTCTTGAAGTATGGGAATTGGTTGAAAAACCAACTGGGGTCTATGTTATTGGTCTGAAATGGATTTGGAAAAACAAATTGGATGTTGAAGGTACGGTTATCCAGAATAAGTCACGTCTTGTGGCTAATGGTTATAGACAGGAAAAAGGGATTGATTACGAGGAATCATTCGCACCGGTTGCTAGACTTGAGGCTGTTCGGATCTTTCTGGCATTCGCGGATCACATGAACATCACGGTCTTTCAGATGGACGTCAAAATCGCTTTTCTAAATGGAAAACTGAAAGAAACTGCCTATGTTAGTCAGCCAGAAGGATTTATTGATCCAGAGTTCCCTAATCGCGTCTATAAACTAAACAAGGCTCTCTACGGTCTCAAACAAGCCCCTGGGGCGTGGTATAGTAAGTTTTCATCCTTTCTTATCTCTCATAATTTCGTCAAAGGATCAGTCGACCCTACACTATTCATACAATATCACGGGGCACACGTTTTAATTGTTCAAATTTATGTGGATGAAATCATTTTTGGGTCAACAAATCTAAAGTACTCAAACGCTTTTTTAAAACTTATGAAAAAACATTTTGAAATGTCCATGATGGGTAAACTTACGTTCTTTCTAGGACTGCAAGTTCATCAATCATCCCGTGGTATTTTCTTGAGTCAGTCCAAATATGCTCTTGAAATTTTAAACAAAAATGGAATGAAAAACTGTGACACCTATGCCACACCAATGGCACATACCAAGAAACTGGACGCTGATTTGCATGGAAAATTGGTTGACCCTACCAAATACCAAAGTATCATTGGGTCTCTCATGTATCTAACAGCCAGTAGACCTGATATTGTCTTTGTTGTATATCTTTGCTCCCGTTATCAGTCGCGACCAACTGAAACTCACCTCTCTGAGGCTAAAAGAACCCTCCGATACATCAAAGGAACCATTAACTTGGGAATCTGGTATCCGAAAGATTCTGGTTTTGAAGTAATAGCTTTTTCATATGTTGATCACGCAGGTTGCTTAGATTCTTAGAAAAGTACTTCAGGTGCTCTACAATTTCTTGGTGATAAACTTATGTCATGGAAATCGAAGAAGCAGGATTATACATCGCTGTCCTCAACCGAAGCAGAATATGTAGCCATGTCGGCATGTTGTGCTCAAGTCATTTGGATGAGAACACAACTCAAATACTATGGTTACATATTTGACAGAATCCCGATGCACTGTGATAATTGAAGTGCTATTGCAATCTCGTGCAACTCTGTTCAACATTCAAAATCAAAGCACATCGATCTTCGATATCATTTCATCAAGGAGCATGTGGAAAAGGGTACCGTTGAATTATATTTTGTGGGTACTGAATACCAATTGGCAGACCTTCTCACCAAAGCCTTGGCTCCTGCTAGGTTTTCTGAGTTGGTCCACCAGATTGGTATGAGGTGTTTGACTCCAGAGGAACTGGACGAATTTTTAAAACAATCTTAAAACAAGTCAAACACCAAAACCTCTTTTGTAAATATTTTTCAAAAGAAAAATACAAAAATATAAAATTTACAAAATTCAAAAATATTCTTCTCTCTAAAATTTCTTTAAACATGCCAAGTACAAATCTTCCGTCAACACTTTACTCTTTCAAATTTCAGTATTTTTTCGGTCAAGGGTTGAGGGGGAGAAAGTGAATATTTTCTTTTTCATCAAACCTTGTACTTGCATGTTACCCAATACTGGTTGTATCTTTGATAATGGTGGTTACGTTTCTTGTTTCTTGACACTCCTCAGGCTCAAACTTTTAAAATTTCAATATTTTCAAAGTCGAGGGGGGAGTGTCGTCAAGTTTCTTGCCAAATATCTTTCTTTATGTAACCAAATTGGAAGTTATGGGCGTTGGATGAAAATGGTTGAGGTGGAGGGACTAAAGTTGTCAAAAGGTTAAACTAATTTTTATTAAAACTCTCCACCTAAATTTCTAAAATACATTAACTCCTACATTTATTACCACAACCTACCAATCCTACGCCTAAAATCAAATCTGCAAATCCGTGCTATAATCTTCCATTTTGTAAGTGATTTATGATTATAGGTGATATTCTTAACATAGATTTTGAATTTTATACAAAACCAACGGTTAGATTTGACCCTAACCATGATTTCATGTTTTACGCATAGGCGTATGAACATTCAATCATGTTTTTGGGTGTTTATTGATGAAATGAGTGTGTTAAAACTTTGATAACTTCATTCTAAAACCATTTCCAACAATAAAATCCACCCAGAAACATCAATTGGTCATTTTTCAAAATTAGGGTTTATCCATATGATTTGGGGGTTTTCTATTGAGAGTGTTTCTGAGTAATTAGATGGTCATATGATGTTTGTAACATGCTTAATTTGCCAAAACGACAATTGATTCTTACCCAGAAACATATAACTGTAAGAAATTAAGATTTAGTGTTTAAGTCTCATACGAATGAGGTACTTTTGATTCAAGAGGTTCTGGATGTTAATACTTGTTGCAACACATTTACATTGACCCTAAGACATCCCAGAAACAATTTGGTGTCCTTTCCATGGTTGGATTTCTTACTCGTAAGAATTTGAAACTTAGGGTTTTAGTTTTACGCCTAAGGAAAACCTACGCGTAACCATTGAATGAATGTGATAACATGTGTGGATGAAAGATATTGTATAATATGTTAATGAAGATGTTATGACAAATTTATTTCAGGTTTTACGCGTGCAAAATTCAGAATCAAGGTTAAACTGGATTTCTACGCATAAGGATCACCTTACTCGTAGAATGTTATTCGTAAGAGAAATCTTACGCGTAACCTTTACGCGTAAGGTTCCACATGGGGACTACGCGTATCCTGTGAAGGATATGCGTAAACTTGAGTCTTACGCATAAGGTTCACTCTTACGAGTAAACCTTAGGCATGAGCTCCAACATGCGCTTACGCGTAAGTCTTATGCCAAGACCTCTTTTCCTACGCGTAATATTTCTTACGTGTAAGAAGAGTTCCTACGCATAAGCTTATGCCTACGCGTATGGTTATTACTGTTTATGAATAAGCCAAAACTTTATCCTTACAAATGAATTGTTACGTGTACAAACTTGTAAATAAATAAATCATAACGTCATGAAACCAAAATGTCACTAATAAGCTACAATGGTAAATATGTTGTGTGAATGAGTGAAAATTTGGACTTTAAAATTCAAAATTAATAAACTCACGAAACTTATCACGACTACTTTGGACTATTGGACAAACAACTGATGTTAGACTCATAACATTCATCAAACATAACATGTTCAATAATTAGTCAATAAAATCAAATTTTGACTAACGCAATGTCTTTCGATATGTTGGTTCTTTTGGCTCAATATCTTTAGATCACAATATGACGTCACAATGGAAAACGTTGATGCACCAAATGTTCTCACAATGGAAGACATTTTCCCTACCGGTTACAAGATGAAGACTGGGAAGAACAATCTCAAAGTCGACTTCGATAACTTCACGTGCTCTGAGTCATCCATACAAGAACATGCTCAAAAACTCTGCAACAGTACCGGAGATTTATATTCACCAATTCTGGCACACCATGCAGAAGATCGATGGTCAAGATGCTATAACAGTGACACTCAACAACAAACAAGTCACCGTCACTGCAGCAGACTTAAGGGCTATTCTCCTTCTTCATACCATCCAGCCTGCCAATTATGTTGCTACTCCTTCTGAAGAGACTACTCTCAAATTCATGGTCAATATTGGCTATGATGAAGCTGCTGGGATCATCACTAAACATTCTTCAGTGGATCTTAAGAACATTCCTCAGCCATGGAGAACTCTATACATCATGATTGCCAAATCAGTTTCTGGACGTGATAGTGGTTATGAGCATCCTAAGCTCATGGAACTACAAATATTTTGGGGCGTGGTCAACATGATGCACAACGACTTCGCAAGTCTAATTTGGGATGACATGATGTCATATCTCAGGAAACCTGGAACCAAGATCCCCTACATTAGATACACTAAATTTTTGATCCAAAGGATACTCGGGAATAATCTGGACATTCCCTTGAGACTCGATGACCCCAATTATCACTCCGAATTGTTTGAGCCTACGCTAAACGTTGTCAGATTCAAAGACTCAACAACAAAGAAACAAGGTGTTGTATTGCCTGACTACCTTCTCACTGACGACATATAGAATCTTCAATCATACAAAAGATAGCAAGAAGCAGTAGCATCTGGCAAAGTTGGCTTCGTTGATGAAAAGTCTTCCGCTGTACCAGTAAAGAAGACAAGGAGATCGAGAAGTGCTGGAAGTGCTGCAAGCACTGGGAGTACCCGAAAGTATCCAAAGAGGACTCATGTTCTCAAAAGAAAAGTTCCATCCAAAGTCGCTATTCCTAATCCTAAAACGGAACCCAAATTGATGGACGAGGACTCTGAGGATACTGAAACAGATGAGGAGATTATTTACTCTTAGTCGCTTAAGGATAATACGACTACTACTAAAAAATCTCCCAGTCCCAAAACTAACAAAGGGAAAACTCCAGTGGAAGAACAGGAAAAAGATGAAAGTTCAGAAGAATAACAAATTGATAAAGATAAAGATTATCGCAAGAAATTGAAGAATCTCAGACTAAAACATGTTGCTAAGGAATATTCAACAGACTCGTGGCCCTGGAGGTTCAAGTGGTGGCTGACAAACAACACCAGTTCTTGATGCGGTTAATCAACCCGATAAGGGAACTGGTGCCACCACCCACGAATCTGAACAAAAGCAGCACGAGGTTGAAATTTATCTTCGATTTTGAGGAACCAGATAAGGAAAAGACTGAAAACATAACTGATGAAGATGTTGAGACAGCTTCTCAGGAAAAAGATGAAGAGGAAGCTCTAGCAAATGCAGCAGAAGAGGCTAAGGTTAAGGCTGAAGAAAAGGCTAAAACTGAAAAGGAAGCCGATGATTATCTTCTAGATAGTCCCGAACGTAGCAAGGAACAAACTTCTGAGCCACCAAATGACCCTGAGCCTTCTCATGATTCATCTTCATCCGACTCATCTTCTCACTCACCACCACCACCATCCAAAGACACCACCAGATCCGCATCCAAATCGGTAAAGAAACCGACCGATACTTGGATATCACGTGCAAAGACAAATATTGTCAAAGCTGTCAGGCAAGTAAGAAAGAAAGGCGTGGTCAATAAGAAACTGATCAACTTACGGACATAATCAATCTTCTTCAGACTGTGATAAACGAGGTTTCGGAAGAAAGGGATCAGATTCAACAGTTTCTAAATAGAGATATCTAGGGGGAAATGGATAAGACGATCAGAGAATACACTCACAAGTTTCTCCTCGACACTGTTTCTGAAGTGACAAGAGAGATGTTCACCAGAAAACTATATCTGAATCTCATGCAATTGGTCAAGCAAACAATGTAATCTACTCCTGTAGCAATGATAATCAACCCAAGTGAGCCTGCAATTGTCTCCGATGCAGAGTTGATTTCCAAGCTTGTGTTACAAATGTCTAAACGATCCGCAACGGTTACTTCTGACGAAGCTAAACTATTTGAGGCATTGCTGGAATATCAACTCAAAACTTCATGCAAAGAGTCAGCGATAAAGGCTAAGCGTCCAAGAGACGATGATGATGCGGATAAAGATTCTGAGCCGAAACGTAAGAAGAAACATGACGATTCATCATCTATGCCTCCACCACCCAACGGACCTCCACCTCCAGAAGATCTCCACAACGTCCTCCTGCTACAAACAAACCTCAGGACTCTGAGTCTCCACCACGAACGGAGAAAACCGGTGATCACTTTGAATACACTGGTGGTGACGATGAGGAGATTCCTAAGCCCCAACAACAACCTCCTTCTTCTACATCAACAAAGCAACCAGCATCATCATCAAAGCCAAAGAAGAAAAAGACTACTTTAGTTGTTTCATGGCAAGATGAAGACGAATCTGAAGAGTATGAATGGTTTTCAAAGCTTGTTGATGCAACCCCTCACTTACCGGAAGGCCAAGAACCGGTAGATGGTCGAACATTGGAGCATGCCAAATTAATTCAGGAAACGTTTAGGGTGAAGAAGATGACGAAAGCCGAGTTGAGATGCATCAAGAATGAAGCTTTTCAACTACTAAAAGACAGCTCCGACAGTGCAATTAAAGTCGAATATCATCTCGACAACATCGCACGAGCCATGTCCAACAACATTGATTGGCTCAACCCTGAAGCAAACATCAACTTCACCAGACCTGACAAGGCTCCATACTACACCGACTGGAGTAAGCCACTACCTACCATCGACCTGATCAATCAAAGATTCCCTACCGTTATTTCTTCAAAAATGACCTGGAATTTCTTCAACACGGTAGCGCTGTAAGCAGGAAATACGCTACTTCACTCACCTTCCCTTTCCCGGCAGCAATCTACTCAAACAATATAGCCATCGAGGAAGAAGCCACACACATGTTTGTTGACAATGTGGTAAAGTATGACATCGATGCATTGTATGGGATTCATCATTGGCCAGAACAAAGAAGAGTCTACTACAGAAGCTGCCAGGTACTTAAATCGAAAAAGGAGGTGTACAGTGATGAACGGATCATTGCTATAATGCATGTTACCTTGTCGTCCAAGTGGGACTACTCATTCCTGAAGAAAATAGTAGTCAAACGCAAAGACGAACAGGAATATGACTTTATTGAAGCAGATTTTCCGAGATTGTCACTCAATCACATTGAAGATATGTATCTTGCCAAGGTACAAGGACGAATGCGACAATTGTCCACTAACATTCAGCTCCAGTACATCAAGTCATTGCTAATATTCATCAAAAGCATCGTCATCTAGGAACGTGTTGAAGATCTTCAACTTGCCGTGGAATCATACCAGAAACGTGTTAATCTCACACCACCACAGCTAGACCTTCCCGATATCAACCATCTCGCTCAGTACACCATCATTAGGAAACCAAAGTTTGGGGTCGTTTACCGAAGTGAACTTCACCGTAACTGCTTCATGGCATGCAAGAAGCTTCACAAGTTCTGTGAACACACTTTAAAGAAGGTTTGGGACGGGTTAGCATATCAGTTAAAGGAGATTCATGACGGCATAGGGTCGCCAAAGAGGAGTAATTCTAGAGACAAGAGGGATGTGAAGAAGATCATTACCAGGATTGATGAAAGGTTGTTTCGAAGGGATCAGATGAGGACTTTGGAAAGTTTCGTAGGTGGACGTCAAAGCATATCCCTAACAGGCTACCAACATCCAGACAGAACTCCTAGTGTTATTGTTGGACTTCCTGGTACTCCTTAATTTGTCTCTTTCATTAAACATTTGGATGTGTGATCTATATTTGACTATGGCTTGTGCACACATAACAGTGTACAACCCGTACTTGTAATGAAAGTACCCTGTGGTACGCTTCTGTGCCACAATCCTTATAAACGGAGCGAAAGCTTCTTACTTTTGAGTAAAACTAATCAAAACTTTCACTTTCAAAGTTTTGCTCAAAAGAACAAGTACTTCCCCTTAAGATTTTCAAAACCTCAATAGTTAACATCACTTGTTGAGGGGGAGTATTTGATTAAAAACTTTGTTCACAAATGGTTCTTCATGGAAATCTTCCCACAAAACTCAAAATAGACATATTCGATATCAAAATTTCATCAAAAAATAACATTTTTATGCCATTTTTGAGGGGGAGAAAAATTATGTGATAAGAAATATGTTGTGGATTGCTATTGAATCTTCGTGCTAAAGACTTAACCAATGAATTGACGAGCTCTTAAATGTCAGTAACTCGAAAAGACTTGTCCAGGACGGGTAATAATTTCAAGCTAGTTCGCTAGTGATGTAAACGTGTTTCGCAAAGGACTTGTCCTAGTAGAAAGTACCATTCGAGAAACTCTTGGTAGACATGAATCTTGACGGGTCAAATCTCCTCACCAAGGAGTGTTTACAACTTCAAGCTGACCTAGTCAGTGATGTAACCGTGTCTCGCGGGGAATTGTCTATCTTGAGTTGATCAATTCAAAAGTGCGCGCTCTTCTCTAACCGTGCAAATTTCTGTCAAAATACTTAAGCACGTGTGGAGGGGGAATATTTCTACAAAATACAAAACTCTCACAGTGGTACTAAATGCTTTTATTCATAACCACTTTGAAAGATTTTCATGAAAATGGTTTACGGCAACATAGGTTAGTCATGGAGTTATAAGGTGACTAAGGTTAGGAATAACCGTCCTATGATCCGCCAAAGCCGGAGGGATCTACCCAAGGACACCACCAATAGTTAGAATTTAGAAGTCCTTAGGTACGATTATAAAAAGGAGAAAATGAGAATCGGAGAAAGAAGGAGTTGAAGAATTAAAAGGAAAAGTAAAGAAAAGGGTGAAAAGAAATAGCCCTCCAGATTATTCAACTTAGGGCAAACACCGGGTTTAACTCATATGCTAATGGTTGTCACTAGATGACACCGGTATTGAAGATCAAAGTCATCATGGACCCAGTGACACATGCACCAAACCTTCTTAGCCACTCAAGTTTCTCTCAACAGAAGCTTGTTTCATTCTCACAGGAAACCCTACGTAAACTATCGACTTTCTCTTAGAGATTGCTGGTATTGAAGAAGGAGACCCTCTCCCTAGTCTCCGCTCAGGAAAACCAAGGCGCACTATTGAGTCTAGAGCCACGAGATTCATCAAAGATCTCTTAGGTACACTTGACATTTCATCACTTGTCATTCAACAATAAGGACGCAAGTGATAAATTCTAGAGTCCTTCACTGATCTTAGCAATCTGTCGAGAACATTTATGAGGGGTTCACAACTGTGATCCTCAGTGATTGAATGGAAACTCCTGCCAGGGTCAACATCAAACAGCCCTGACAGCAGGTCACTTCGGTAACTCCTTGTGGGTTACGCTTAGTTTTGTCTCAAACGGTCTACAGTCGTGGGGTGATGCTTCGGTGTACCTCAGCGACTCATCTGAACCGTAGATGTACTTCTGTATATTGTTTTAGCCTTCTTGAGGGCATTCGGTTTCAGGAACAGCCTTTGCTAGAATTAGAGACGTGTTTTCACATTATGCTGTTGACGCTCTCGAAGTTCAAACTTGTAAGTGCTAGAAATCCTGCTAAGGAGATTCCTTAAAGAATCGAGTCCTGAATATGTGGGTTATTACTTGAACTTGTTCAATGTAATGCCAACTGTCCCTTACGGGATTCAGACGGTTGATTCGCCTGACCAAGGTGAATGGAATCAAGACATTCATCAGTAGAACAATTGTAGTAATTAATTTTTTATGAAAAGATTACGATGATCAATTGGTTTTCGTGACTGTATCGGAGATGCTGCTGCTGATGGATGCTCGCGGGAGGAAAAGATCGTGCTGATTCTCCACATGCTCATACCAACAAAATCACAAAAGAAGTTATCTCATAATCAAAGGCAACACAAAGTCATGATGATTCTTCATCTAATCAAAGAATCTACAAAGTTATAAAGATTCGAGAACTATTTCACATCTGGAATTCACTGTCAAATGAGCGTGTGAGTATGTTGGAAAAAGACATGGAGACGCTGGAGCAACGAAGCTGACCTGTAGCTGACAACAACGTACTATCACAACCACCACAGAGAAAAAAGATTTAAAGAACAAAGAAATCAAGACGTCAAAAGCAGAATACTTCAAAAGAAACAAGATCCCTACACTGGGAGATTGTTCGAATCAAGGCACTTCCTCTTACAAGAAAGAAGAATGTCAGAAGACGTCAAAGCTACTATTACATCTGGACCAACAACTGTTTAAGATTACTTAAGATATCAATTACTAACACTTAGGGGGAGATGGTTGGAATCACTCCTAAACCATTTCTCAAGTGTTACTAATCAATATGTAATAGTTAGCTTAATTAAGGCTTTTATGTTAGTAATTAAGGCTAGGCTCATGTAGAAAGCCCATGAGCCTATGCAAACGCCCAATAAGGAAAGGAAGGGACTAGATGTGTTGCCCTAGCTCCTTTCTCCTATAAATAGTCTTGTAACTCTCATTTGAGAGTTGGTTTTTCATTTACTTTCATTCTCTACGCCTAAAGGTTTTTTATATTCGTGGGTATTTGTATTTGTTCAACCGATCACTTTCTATCTAATTTTTTCATATTGATGCTTGTGTTATAAATATGGGAACCTTACAAAACTAAACTATGTGCGTCAACTAAATTTGTTCAGTGGTCGTAACATAATTAGTTAGTTTATTTAATAATAATATTTAAGGCTAGCCGCCCATCGGGCGGGCTTAAAGCTAGTGTGTGTGTGTGTTTATATATATATATATATATATATATATATATATATATATATATATATATATATATATATATATATATATATATATATATATATATATATATATATATATATATATATATATATATATATATATATAGTACCGCGTTGCAGCGACACGTAACCTGTATTTAAACGTTTTAGCAAACAATATCTTTCGATTACACATTTCCTAAGATAATAAATTTATGTATGTCGATAAATTTAGGATGTAATAGCTTTAATCATAGCAAACCATTTCGAGGAAGAGGATTTCCACAGGGAAAGATGGTGTGGTTAGAGTTCTTTCACCAGTCTCTGCTGGAGAGATACATGCTATGGAAAAAGAGAGAAAAGCTAGAACCATCTTGCTGATGGCTATTTCAAAGGAGAATCTAAGAAGATTCCATGGAATGGATGATGCCAAGGAGATCTGGGCTGCTATAAGAACAAGGTTTGGAGGGAATGCTAACTCTAAAAAGATGCAGAAGGCTGTTTACAAACAACAGTTTGAAGCATTTACTGTGACCAGTTCTGAAGGGTTAGAGAAAGGGTATGAAAGATTCCAACAACTCTTGTCATAGTTGGAAGCTCATGGTGCTGAAGTATCCACTATGGATGCTAACCACAAGTTTCTCAGGTCCTTGCCTTCTGAATGGTCACATCTGGCAATAACTATGAGAACTAAAAAAGATATTGACACTCTGTCAATTGATGAATTGTACAATAACCTTAGGGTTTTTGAACAAGAAATCAAAAGAAGTTCAAAGGCATCCTTAAGTGCCCACAATGTTGCTTTTGTTTCCCAAAGCAAGAGCAGCACTAATAAGGTTAAATCTAGTGGCTATAGTTCTGGTAGCTACACTACTTCTTCATCTGGTGCGAAGGATAGAGAGGCACCTGCTAGTTTTGCTGATGAAATGATCTACTCTCTTTTTGCAAGAAAATATGAAGACCTCCTAAATGAGGACTTAGATCAGATTGATGATGAAGAGATGGAAGATATGGACAAAAACTGGCAGTGTGCAATGATTGCTTTGAGAATGAAGAAGTTTTACAAGAAGACTGGTAGACAAGTCCGTTTTGATGGGAAGGCACCAATTTGGTTTGACAAGAAGAAGCTTAAATGCTTTAGGTGCCATAACACAGGTCACTTTGCAAGGGAATGCACAACAAAGGTGGCCACTGATGAAAAGAAAATGGACTCTTTCTATCCAAGGCAGGATGCTGAGAAGCAGGATAAGAGTCATATGGGGTTACTGACTATGGAAGCTGGTGTGGTCAACTGGGGAGAGCACACTGAAGAGAATACATAGATAAATCATGCTCTCATGGCTATAAGCTCCAATACTGAGGTATCATTGTGTTCTAAAACTTGCACTGACTCATACAATAAACTGAAAACACTTTCTGATGAACAAATGAGTCAGATAGGTGATCAAGAAGCTAAATTACTTGCCTATATTAAATCTGTTAAAACATTAGAAGCTCAAATAGTCACCTTACAAAAATAGCAATCATCTTTAAATGAAAAACTTACTTTTTAGGCTAATGAAATATATGAAAAAGATGAAAAACTAAGGAAGTATACGAGAATTGGGATGAAAGCTGTAAAAGAAAATGAACAGTTGAAAAATAAAATAGACTCATGGCAAAATAATGCTAAAAATCTTTGGAAATTAATTGATTCTGGTATGACTTCAAACTACAAAATTGGCTTAGGATTTGAAATAAAATCAGACAGTGAAGTCTTAGGATATGAGGAGGAAATGAAACGCACTGTATTTTTTAGTTTAGAAAAGGATTTTGTGGGTAAACCTATATACCATAGATTTTCAAAACCTGAGAATTATAAAGGAGTGCCACATCCCTTAAATGGAGACTATACCCCTCGACCAGAAAAGGACATTAGTGAATCTCTATTTGTTTATGGAAAATGGGGACCCCAAAAGCGTGAAAGTAATGTCTATGAAGACAAATCTAGTGAATGTTCCACCTGTCAATCTAATGACAGTGAGGGATCTATTGGAAATATCTATGAGCATTCAGTTGACCTTAAATCAGAACCTTTAAAGGAGTCTACACCAATTAGAATTAGTAAACTTGTTGTGTCTGCACCTAAACCAACACCAGTTGAACCTAGTTGTGTTCCACACGTAAAAACTCCTAGGCAACATATTAAACCAGAGACACCCAGGGTAGATAGAAAGGATTGGAATGGGCTGATGAAAAGAGAACTAGAGGAAGGTTACTCTTTTACTAAGAAAACATGTTTTGTGTTTGGTAGTACTTGTCATTTAATTAGAGATTGTGATTTTCATGAGAAGAGAATGGCTAGAGAGGCTGAACTTAGGAATCCTAAGGCAGTTGATACTAGTAATGGATCAGTTAGACCATTATGGAATAATATAAACACAGTTAATCATGCAAACGAATTTGTTGAAAGACCAGTTCTATTTAGTACTGGTAGAACAAATATTAATTCTGTTAGACCAAATTTTGGTACTGGTGTGCAACTTAATTTTTGTAGGAACGTAAAACATATGATTTATGTGGTTTTGGAAGGTCTAGGTTGGTGGAAGAAGATGAAGATCTTCATCCTTTTAGAGAGAGAAAGTACAGAGAGGGAGGAGAAACACAAGATAACTTGATTAAAATGAGAACAATACAAATGACCTAATGCTTAACCACACCCCTCATGGAGAGTCATGAGGGGTATTTATAGGCTCTACACATTACAACTTTGCCACTTAAACGATACTAGTCCTTGCGGGCAAAGTGTACTAGGAATCTAGTCCATTTCACTAGTGTGATGTTATCTTTATAAAAAAGCAAGGCTAACAATCTCCCTCCAAGATATCGTCACACGTGAATGGTTACAATGAGACCTATAAATACAAAACAAAGTAAATCACAATAGTAATGAACAATGTTGACTTTTTTGAAGCTCAGAGTCTCTGTAGTCTAGATACTAAGGCAAACTTGAAGTTCTCTTCTTCCGACGATCTCGGCATTTGATCTTTGGCGCTGACGGCACAAATCCTTGTAGCTCTAAACTTCAACTGTAACGCTCTAGTTAGGTTATTACTCCCTCTTAACTAGTGAGCCATTTCTTTTTCTGCTCCCTCCTAAACCGAAAACACTCTTCCAACACGCAGCGGAGAAAGTAGACTCTTGATTGTAGCACAATGGTTGTCACTCTGGGAACATCATAACAACATAACTCACTTCGTAGTGCATCCAAGTTGGTAAAAAGCCCCGATGTACACACACTACTTCTCCTTCTTCGGTATTAATCTCAATTTCCTTCTTCAATCCAATTCTGAGAAGATGAAATACCAATTTCTCCCTCCTGATGGTTGCGAGCTATCGGGATCATCATAATGTTGCGTACATCACGTCTTACCTTTTTCTTGATGCAATATTAAAGCCTTAGCTTGATCACAATTTTGTGAGAATATGTAACAAAAATACTCTCAATACGTCTCTCAAACCAACATGAAAATGAACCTCCTTTGAATTCACCGGCTAATAGTAATGACCACATATGGAGAAAACCCGATACGACTATCGTGAAAAGGAAGTAAACATCCCAACTTTGTGACTTACTGCATGTTCTAAATTTTTGAACAATCCACAACGCCGTGTCACACGGAGCACTACAACGTAACTCCTTAAAGTGATAGTTATACACTGTGAGCACTACAACGTAACTTCTTACATCAGTTATAACCAGATTGTCAATTCATAATTACTTAGAATTACTTATGAAAAATGCCCAGACAAATTATCTTGAGACATGCAACCAACCAAACAATGTCTCAATGAGAAAGAAGTACACCTGTGAAACGTCACTTCTATTCCGCGTAAGCAATACCGTACAAAAACCCCGTAGTCATTCTTTTGATCAATTCTTAGTTCAAGCTGTGAATTAGTATCCTCCGTGAAAATATACCATACCAAAAATACCATTCTTTTTCAAGATTTTGTAACACAAAATTTGGATAACAAAAATTTTAATCTATTTTAGTGTAAAACGTTTATATCAAATTGTCAGCTAAATCTATCATTTGTCCAGGCAAGTTATTTCAATCGATCAACCCAAATATACTTATTACGCATCAAGCCCAGTACAAGACTTGATAACTCTTGCCAGCCCATCCGATCCACACACTTTGTATAACCGGTATTAAAGAGAGATTTAACCCGAAGACTATTAGTGACATAACCCTAAAATACAATCTCAGTTTATGCGCCCCCATCTAACATTTTCTCTTACCAAAACGATCTCATCTCATCTCAGTTTCAATCAAACGCAAATCAAAATCAAGACACATCTTAATCATCAAACGAATATCACAAATCTGCTCCATCAACAAACTATAACACACCTTTTACCTTGTTAATTGAATATGATGACATACGAATCAAGATGTGCTTCAAGATCCATTGGGTCTAAGGTAGGTTTATGGTTTGAGATTTCATTTTGAACGAACCTAAGAAAAGATATAACATACTTGTTATAATATTTCTTTGTCTTCAGATAGTAATACAATTTGTTTTCGATGATGATGATGATTCAATCAAAAAATCTTTTAAAGATAAGAAATTGAATCAATCTGAGATCTAGTGTGATTTTATATTTTCTTTTTGATCCGTTTTGATGACAGTTGTAGTTGAGGGGCATATGATGGATTTGAGGTTGTTGTTATGGGTAACTGCTGTCCGAGTCTGCGTCTTTTCATTTCGATATCATTTTAGCTTATATGGACCGATGATGATTTAAAACTGAGGTCATTTGTTTTGGTATTTTGGTTGTGGTCGTGGGTCATTTTCCAGTTTACGCATAGGTTGTTTAACTTCTTAAGCGTAAATTCTTGTCTGAACCAACTTATGCGTAAAACATTCTTACGCGTAAACCTTGCTTCTTTCTAAACTTTCCTTTTGCGTAAAAACTGTAGTCTTATGCGTAAAGACTTTCAAGTTATGCGTAACCCTGGTCATGTTTATGCGCAAACGATCTTAGGCGTAAAAAACTTTAAGCGTAACCTGGTCCTTACGCATAAAGATAAGTTTTTACGAGTAACCTTGTTTTTACGCGTATTCCATACGCGTAAAAATGTCCTTAGGGGTAAGATTAGGGTTTTGACCCATTTGACTTTTTCCGGCGAGTTTTCCGACTTACTTTTCTGACAAGCTTCAAAGATGAGCCAGAAAACTAGCATAAAAATCTTTACTTTTAACCCTTTTTGACCACAAGAAAGACCACAGATATGATGACCACCAATAAACTTCACGGATTTGGAACAAAATGTCACTAAAAAATAAATAAAGAAACTGACTTGGACAAAAAGTTGACACAAGAAAAGTTGACACAAGACAGATTCTATACCTTATGCAACAGGAAACATGTTATACCAAAAAGGACACACAAACCATTTTAAAAACTGTTTTATCACAATGCTTCGGGAAAAAAAATTCTGACCATGAAAAAGTACCAAAAACAGCTTAAAACATGTACAAAACCAACATAAATCAATAAAGATAACAACCTAGCTCCGATGTCAATTGTAGGACCGTAAAACATATGATTTATGTGGTTTTGGGAGGTCTAGGTTGGTGGAAGAAGATGAAGATCTTCATCCTTTTAGAGAGAGAAAGTAGAGAGAGTGAGGAGAAACACAAGATAACTTGATTAAAATGAAAACAATACAAATGACCTAATGCTTAACCACACCCCTCATGGAGAGTCATGAGGGGTATTTATAGGCTCTACACATTACAACTTTGCCACTTAAACGATACTAGTCCCTGCATGCAAAGTATACTACGAAGCTAGTCCATTTCACTAGTGTGACGTTATCTTTATAAAAAAGCGGGGCTATCAATTTTGTTAGGCAAAATATTAGTTCTGGTAGGCCTAAAGTTAATACTGGTTATGAAATTTTAGTTCTGTTAGAAATAAACAACTAGTATCTAACAGTACCTCTTCCCACGTAAGTGTCTTCAATCACAGAAGAAATTTTGCTAAATCACATTTACCTTTGAGAAGAATCCAACTATAATCTTGTGCTGTAAAGGGTAATGAGGGATCTGTTGTTAAGGCCTCAGCAGGTTATAACTAGAGTCATAGACCAAACTCCAAGTATAATAGTGGACACTTTTCTGTTAATGTTGTGAATTCTACAGGTCCACGAGGTAGACCCAAGCGTGTACAGGCCTGGGTCTCAAAGAGAAACTTATCTCTTTTGTATGTGTAGGAACATTTTTTCATGAACATGGGAGATAGAGGCATCTTTGACAGTGGGTGTTCTGGGCACATGTCCGGTAACAAGGACTACTTGGACGACTTTGAAGAATTCAAAGGTGGTTCAGTTACTTTTGGAGGTTGCAAAGGGTACATTACAGGGAAATGTAGAATAAAGGTTGGTAATTTAGAGTTTGATAGTGTGTCTTTTGTAAAAGAACTAGGCCACTTTAACCTTTTCTCTATATCACAAATATGTGATAAGCAGCATAAGGTTCTTTTTACTGAAACTGAATATTTTTTGTTGACTTCTAACTTTAAGATGCCTGATGAAAATCAGATACTTCTAAGTGTCCCAGGGCAATGTACAGTTTTGATATGAAGGCACCTGAACCTGCTAAATATTTTTCCTTTTTAATTGCAAAATGTGACAACTCGTAATTTCCTCGGTTCGTCATAAATGGAGAAACGACAATTAGAGTGATCGTTCTCTCTAATTTGAGATACGAGACATATTATATATCATTTTTATTGGAAATATTATTCTGAGAACGTTGGTGTAATTCCTGAGTCACGAATCCTTCATTTTCTAGTCCGAACAAGTCCCGAAATTAATATTACGAAAGAATAACAAAAGTTACAAGTTTAGTCCATACAGTAAATTACCCCGTCGCCCCTTGTGGTTTCAAGTGTACAACTTTGATCCTTTCTGGGTATATAAATACCCCACATCTCTCCCATTCTCTCATTTGACACATTTACTTTCTCTCTCTTAAATAAACACACACATAACTTTCTCTCCCTTCTCTCTAGAAATGCGGCAACCTAATTAGGGTTCCAGCATCGTCGTTGGATTCTGGCCACCTCCAATATTTACACCACGCATCTCAATCAATAGTCTAGCCCTAGTGGATATGTTTTCATAACTCACGTGCCACGAAGCATAAACACGCTCTCTAGATCTTGATTTTTAGTTTCGGATCTTAGGGTTTTTAGGTGTAAACGTGTTCAAGGGTTCAAGCTTAGTTGGTAACGAGTGGTACTCGTACAAGATGCCAACAATGCCCCTATAGAACTCGTCTTTCTCTCTTTTCTCACGATAAAACGTAACACTTTGATATCATTTTATTATCCGTTTTAACCGATTACATATTTTGGTTTGTGTTATTATTCATTGTAGTGGGTATTTGTGGAGACTAAAGTGTTATAAACGAGTTTAAAATGTTTTGAGAAACGGATTAAAAACAAGATGTGAAAACATTTTTAGCAAATCGTTGTTTGGTAAGAAAAGGTTAACGAGGCGTGTGTTTGCCTCGTTCGTGGATCTGTTGTTGGTTTAGATATACAAACGGGTCGGGTCAGACCCGACTGAACCTTGGTCTAATTCATGTTTGTCTGTTTGTAAATGATTGTTTGTTACTGAGTCAACTCGGTTGAGTCGAATCAGTGAGTCGGGTCAACCTAGTGGGTCGGGTATAAGACCCATGGTTGTATTGTGGGGTTGACTGGGTCGGGTCTAATGACCCATGGTTGTATTTCTTTGGTCGACTCCGTGAGTCGGGTTGGGTTAGACTCTGTGGGACTCGCGGGTTACTAATTTTTGTTGTGTTGTGATAGCATATTTTGAAATGATGTTTGACTTGTGAGTGTCATTGGTCTCGGGTTTGACCCGAATGCAAGCATTAATGTTCGATTTGTCTAAAAGTAGAATTGGTCATATGGTATGAGATGATATTGAGTTACGAGTATTTCTTGAACTAGATTCAATAATTGGTTGATAAGTCGTAAATTATTGTTAACATGGAATATCAAAACAAGTAATGTGGCAACCGGTATAAACAATGAGATATTTGAAATATGTAATGGACTAATTGTATATATATATATATATATATATATCGGTATTGGACGTATTTGATCTTTAATATTAGACTAGAACAAATAATGAATAAGTTATTTATAAGACGGGACGATAAACATTAAGAACTAGTTATGTAAGTAATAATCGATATTGGAAATGACGTATACGTTATAACTTATAAGGTGCAACTACGTTTTATAAATTAGAGTAACATTTGATACGCGGGTTATATTGATTATAAGTTGTGCATTATTAAAAGTTTTGAAGTAACTGAGTACAATATATTAGACTCGATGTAAGTTTAATATGTTTGATTTGCGATAAGCTTAAATATTCAATAATTACATTTTATCTAATAACAAGATACTTAGCGATATATTGTCATATGATATGGTTTTGTTATAAACTCTTATTGGTTAACGATAGTAACTCGTGTTTTATAAATACAAGTTAACTTTTATAAACTTTTCGGGAAAGGTTGTTTTGAGGAAACGATCTAATAAAGTCATAATGGTTTGCGAACGTTTAGTAAACAAACATGTCACTTATAAAATACTAAATAGTATGCTTTCTCAAAAGTACCTTATTATTAACTCATCTATGTACGAGTAACGATTGTGAAACCTTTATTAATCAAGCGTCAAATGGAAACTTATCTTTTATAAACATGTACGTTTGGAATTATGGGGAAACTAGCTATCCTATTTATATTACATAAATAGTTGTCGTCATTTCCTAGTCTCGTTGACTAGCTTTAGTATGGTCAGTATATCTTAACTTTGTTGATGTCTATTCCGCTTTGGCGTGCATTTTAGTTAGTATGTCTCGACTATGTTGACGTCTTCTCCCTTTTCACACGAGTTGTATGTCGTGTCTATGTTTCTTACCACCACACGAAACATTAAAACTAAACTTTTGAGATATTGATAATGGACTTTTGAAAGTGACGATACGAATAATCCACGAAAACTACGACACATTATCTTCTATCGACTTCTTTATCATATGAGCCGTATTTTAAGATAATCGTATACACATTAGGTTGCGTCATTCCTATTCTATCGTACTCCTCGTACATTCTTCTGGATGTGGTGAAGATTAACTTTAAGATGTTAGTCGTGTTAGTAGTGAATAGTGCATTACTATGGCTAAGGTGAGTTTCATAGCCCCTCTTTTCAAAGGTTTTCATAACTACTTTGGGGAAGAATACATGCTGTTTTTAACTAACCATAATTGGATATGTGAATGTTATTTGAGATTGACTGTTGTTTGGTATATTTGATTTGGTGATTGAATTCTTTACGTGTTTATGTGAATACAAACTATTTCTTGGACCTGCCACTACTCTTTTTAATTGTTTAAGTGTTGACTATGAAAGTTTGACATGCGACAGTTGTTGACTTAGACTAGGGTAGTATTCCTATGCTATAACGTGATGCCTTGCTAAGAATAGACATTTGTATACGACCTAGACCAGGGTAGCTTATGTTCTAGGCCTTGCTACGACTGTGCTGGCTAGAGTTGCTTGGGGCCCTGCTAAGATCTTGATTGTATTGATTGGATTATTGTTGGATTGATTATTGATTGGAATGTTTATTATATATCTGCCTTAGTCGCACATAGCAATCAAACTCTATTAGGTCCACTACTACTTTTGTAACTAAACTCTATGAACTCACCAGCGTAAGCTGACCTATTTTAGCATGTGTTCTCTGGTTTAAGGCAATAGGTCACTATCGGAAGACGCTTGGCAAGGGGCATGGTCATAGGCGACTCTGATGAATAATAGGGACCGCTTTAAACTTCTTATTGAGCCTATTTTCTCACTACTTTCATTAATGTAAACTTAATGTTTTCAAATAATGAATTTTAATCTAAATGAATGGAATAAAAACCATTCTTTGTACCTTATGTTGTGATACCAATAATGTAGCACCCCAAGGTTCGTATGCTTCCTCTGGACCCTATTTTTGGGGGTGTTACAGATTGGTATCAGATCCTAGTTTATAGAGAACTGGGTATTTTCAAAACCTAGACTATAACCACTTTTACGAAGACTTAACCCTATGACCGCCACGTGCCTTCCTGCCAAGCTGACACCTCACGTATGACTTGTTTAAGGATGTAGTTGATTGAGAACACATTAGATGAATTGATTAATGAGATAATTGATGAGATGTTTATGGCTTATTTGATGAACTGTTTAATGGGACACTTGTTGAATGTGTGCCCTGCTAGTAGACGATTTAAGTTTGCCTATCTTAGTAGTTCACCATAAGCATGTCCTCATGCTTATGCACGCACCACGATCATGTCCTCATGCATATACACGCTCAGTAAGCATGTCCTCATGCTTACGCACGCACTATGCCTTTCACAGAGTTACGCAATTTCCTTGCTTAATCTCATCACTCGATTTACAGCTTGCACACTAGTAATAGCCTTGGGAATTATTTGGGATGTAGAGGACATGGTGGTAGCATAACTAAGTCGAGTATATCAAAATTCATTGAACCTCGGGTGAATATAGATGGATCACCTATATTCAGCCAGGAACAGTGCGACATGGACTGATCACATATGTCCGAATCAGAGGAGAATTTTGCGATACTGGGAGTAGTTATAACATATTATGTCCGGGTTAGAGATTGACTTTAAGAATGATGAGATTTAGGTGGACACACACACATTGAATATCACGAAAGCCCGCACTCACACACGACACACTGGCATCACAACACCTCACAAATCGTAACGCTTCTGGCACCGCTATGCGTCTCCATTTATATGGAATTCTTGTTTGTCACCGTCGAGCGTAGTTTACCTTGGGTTGGGTTAGACCCGATTGGCACCGTTTACTTTAAAAAGAGTCGGTCACCTAAAGTATATGCATTCGTTAAAAAGCTTGTAGTCGTAGTCATGTAATGTTAGTAAGTAGTTTGTTAAGTAACACCGTGGAGGACGAACGGGTCTTTACCCACTGTATGCCTGATCCACAGCCCGTAGGAGGCGTATCTTGTAAGAAACTATAAATACCCTCTACCTCCCAAGGTAGAGGGTTGGAGCTTTCAATATCATTTTTCTTTGTCTCAGTAAGTAGCCAACACTCTTTACTTTCTCTCTCTAGAACTCATACTATACGCCTACTTTGTGCATTGGATTATGTGTTTATGAAAACCAATATGTTACAAATGGTATCAAGAGCCATGGTTTGATCACTCATCTTTCATGTTCCTGGATTTCTAGTGGTTTTCATAAGGTTTTTTGGTTTGAATGAGTTTAGAGTAGTTTGCATCATTTGGATAATTTCTTATGTTAAAGTTTGGATTTTGCTAGTACTTTTGTGTTTAGAATCATGATAAGTGTTTAGGTTGTGGTTTGGAAGGTTTGAATCATCGTGGTTGAGTTGTTTTTGGATTGAAAAGTGGTGTTTTTGAAAGTTTGTTGGATGCGAGTTGAGTCACGGCATATATTTCCTTGATGCGAGCTGTCCCATGTTTGATGCGACTTGTCTATTTTGTGTATGCTTATTGAAGCGACTTGTCATATACTATATGCGATTTGTCACGATTTGAGAAGCGAGTTGTCTTATATGCAAGTTGTCTATTGAGACAAAATGACAAGAAAGGACAAAGTAGTGGAAGTAGTGGGTGTACTTGTGTACTATGCGAGTTGTCAGCTTATGCGAGTTATGTTTTATGTGAGTTGTTTGTTCAGCGAGTTGTTGTTTAAGCGAGTTGGTAAACAGGGTGTGAGTTGTCTTGTACTGTGAGTTGTCTTATATTGCGATTTGTCTAATACTGCGACTTATCATGGCTGCGAGTTGTCTAGGGTGCGAGTTGTCTTGGGTGCGAATTGTCTTGGGTGCGATTTGTCAAGTGTGCAACTTGTCTATTGAGACTTGTCATTTCTTCGTGTTACGTTTTACGGTTTCTCTTTTGATTTAGTAAAATCTCGTGAAATAATCTATTTCCCAGTTTAATCACAGAATAGTAAAATCCCGTAGAATCTGTAATCATGTCTACAATCACTTCTTCTGTTGCTTATGACGTTCAAGCAACAGGATTTGATACTCGTCCTCCCATGCTGGATAGAACCGATTATGACTCTTGGGCTCAAAGAATCAGACTATACTACTTAGGAAAGCAAAATGGGGTCAATATCCTCAAATCAATCGATGAAGGACCATATCAAGTTGAGACTACCAGAGACATTCTTGAATATTCTGTTGATGGTTCAGTTATATTATGATTGGATAGACCAAAGATGTATGATGAACTTACTTATAAGGAGAAGAAGAGATACGATGCAGAAATCAGGGCTTGAAACATCATACTTCAGGGTTTACCTAAGGACATTTACAAGATCAATCACAAAACTGAAGCTAAGGCAGTATGGGACAATATTAAGATGCTTCTCTCTGGTTCTGGATTAACTAAAGAAGACAGGGAATCTCAGCTGTATGATGACTTTGAGAACTTTAAGATAAATCCAGGGGAAACTGTTACAGAATACTACGTGAGATTCCACAAGCTTGTCAATGACATGAGGAATATCAAAATGACTATGCCAAATATCCAGATCAATTCAAAGTTTGTGAACAACATGAATCCCGAATGGCACAAATTTGTCACTGCAATCAAGCTAAACAAAGGATTGAGGAACACAAATTACGAGCAATTGTATGCTTATTTGATTCAGAATGAGAAACATGCTGTGTTTGAACGAATGATCTTGGAAAAGTTCAAAACAAATACTGGAGTTGCAAGCTCTTCAAATGATTCAATTGCATTCTACACAAATGTAGGAATTACCACCAAAGCATCACAAGTCATACCAACTGGAAATGGCAATCACAAACTCATTCCAGATCTAGGGTATAAGCCTCCAGATTCAGACACATTCATGGAACATCTTGTTAATCACTTGGCTCTAATGGTTAAGCAAAACCTGAACTTCACTCCACACACCAACAATCATCTCAGAACCGCTTCCAATCTCCACAATCATGCTACAGTCAAAGAAGGAAAGGTAGTGGTGCAAAATGTGCAAGGACGACAGAATCAACAAGGAATGGCAGGAGGGGGTTATGGAAATGCTGGTGTAGGTGGAGGATATGTGGGCAATCAGAATCTAAAAAAGGAACATGGCTCAAGGTCAAGGGAAGCCAATCAAGTGTTACAACTGTGGTGGAGAAGGACACATTACGAGGAACTGCACTTCTCCTAAACGTCCAAAAAATGCAGAGTACTTCAAGGACAAAATACTGCTGGTACAAGCTCAAGATAATGGAGCAGTATTGGATGAAGAAGAATTGTTGTTTCTTGCTAAGGGAAATGCCAAAACTTACGATGCAGATGTGGATGAACAGCCAGTGCAGGGTATGCGACACAACAATCCAAATGCATTTGAAGTTGCAGATTATGATGCATTTGACTCTGATGTCGATGATGAACATACTGCCCAGACCATCTGCATGGCTAGTATCTCACCAATGGTCTCTCCAAAGGCTCCTTCACGACAACATGCCAGTCCCTCCAAGTAATCAATCATATCAGAGCTATTGAAACTATACGATGAAATTGATGTGCAAAAGATACAAGACAAGGTATCAACTAAAATTATTGAATCAGATATTGAAAATATGGGTAATAGCAATGTTGTCCCATATGATCAATATGTGAAACAAAATGAAAGTGAAATTGTACCAAGTGATGCATCTTCTGCAGTCAATGATGACTATATTTTTGATTAATACACTGCATGTACCCGTGATGATTCTATTACCTCTGAACTGAATGCCTATAAGGAACAAGTTGCTATATATGAACAACGGGCTAAGTTTGAATTAACTAACCGTGAGCAGGAGATGGATTTCCAAATGCGTACAATTATCAGAAAAAAGTAACTTTAGGGAAGAAATGTTAAAACAAGAGTTAAACTCCTTGCAAGAAAAGCTCAATGAAACTGTTAAGCAAAAGCAAGAACTTCAAGAAAATGTAAAGGTGCTTAAACACGAGTTTACTGATAAGGAATCAAAACTTTTAAATGACTTTTCCAACTTAAAAACTTTGAAAAACAAACTTGAGAACAAAATGTACGTACAAGGGAACACCATTCAGACTGCTCACATGATCACTAAGCATAGAGTCTTAAGCGATAAGCATAACATTCCCCTTGTAGAGGTACCCAATCCCGAGTATGGAAAATTTGCTAAAGCTGTGCAAAACGTAGTCTATGATGGTAATGAGTTTCTTAAGCCTAGGCAAACACCATCATGTATAGGAAGAACTGATGAGGATAGAAAATTAGAAGATGCCTCTAGGGAGAAAATGGCAAAGAAGTTAAATGATCATAAGTGTACAAAGCATAAAATAATGTTTAAACCCCATGATTACACTAAAGAAAACTGGATAGCCTTGAATAAGTTTAAACCTCAAACTCAATTAACCCCTGAGCAAGTATTCTGAAAGAAAGATTTGGATAAACAAAAATTTGATAACCTGATTGAGAAGAATCCTTCTTATAGGAAAATGCCTCCAGCCACTGTGTATCCCCCTAATACACCTATGCATTTAGTGCCCAGAACTCTTTTTACTCAAAGCAAGACTTTAATCAGTCTATACGTAGTCTATCAATTGTTTGTTGACTTTGAGAAAACAAGTAAGAAGAGAATTACACCCACAGGGATACAGAAAGGGGAAAGGGGTTTTGAACAAACTAAGGAGTGTTATTTGACTGAGCTCATGCCTTTCTTTAAACAATTAAAAGATCAATTTGAGTCTCTTTAAAAGGAAATTGACACTGAGGTTAAAGACATGAAGAGAGTGTTTAATGAGATGGAAGTTGAGGTCAATGATTACGAACGTGAACTCAAATGTAATGAAATTGAAAGGAAGAATCTGCATATCTTAAATGAGAACTTGATTTCTAGTTCTGTTGTTCAAGATGTGTTCTATACTGTTAATAATTATTCTATTACTGCTTCTCAAAATCATGAATTATCGGTTGCTTTGAATCTTTTGCATGATCGTGTCGTTGAGCTTGAAAACAAAATTTTAAAACTGAATGAGAAAATAGAACAGGATGATCATGATAACTTGGTAAAACATTTTTCTATCTTTGGAAGTTGAACATTTTACTTTGCAATTAAAATATCAACATCTCAAAGAAAATGTTAAAACCTCAAATGTCAAGACATCCTCAGATGCTCCTGAGTTTGATGCAGTTTTTGAACTAACCAAACGTGACAAACAAATTCGAGCTCACTGTAACACGATCAAAAGATTGAAAACCCAAATTTCACAATTGTAGGGTGAAAAGAATAATGTGAATGGCTCCCAAATGCCTCCTCCGTTAGATTCTCAAAATTCTCAAAACTTTCATCTTCAAAACATCATTAACGTTTTACAACAAGAAAATGAGAGTTTTCTAGAAGAAAATGAAAAGGTTAAACAACATTTCAAAGAGTTATATGATTCAGTGGAATTCACTCGTGACAAGAACAATGAAAAAATAACTTCTTTACAAAAGAAAATTGAGAATCTGAAGAGTCAGGTAAAAGGGAAAATGCCAATTCTTGATGATGAGAATCTTTTATCAAAGGCATCTGCGGATTCTAAGTATGCTGTAACTGTAAAGTATATTCCCCCTCATCTTAGAAATAACGAACTTGTGTGTCAAGAATATTTTTCGTATCTTAAGGATAGTCTAGAATTTCTCCGTGAGATTGTCGAAGAGGATAGCATAAATAAACCAATTGATAGAGAAATTAGGTATGCATGCTTATATGCCAAACGATTTCAGGAGCTTTTAGAATGTTTAAGAGCAACATGCCCTAAATCCTTTTGTACTAAAGATAAAGTCATTATGCCTTGTTCTATGCTTAAAGTAAAACATGTGAACTTTGATGTGCCTACTAGTACTTCAGATCCCAGCACTTCTAGATCAGGAATGCAAAAAGTAGCAAAACCAACTAATGTTCCCATCATTCCTTCTACAGGAGTAATCAGTGACACTAAGGCAAGCGGGTCAAAGCCTCTAGACAATATAAAGCAAGATAGGACATCGCAAGCTAAGAGTGATCAATGGAAGAAAGTAGAAGACCACCCTAGGAACAATAAGTTTGTGTTAAATAAGACGAATCGTGTTGATTCTAGTAGTAGCTATAAGCGTACTATAATTAATTCAAATTCTGCTACTACTTGCAAAACATGTAATGAATGCTTGATTTCTGTTATTAATCATGAATGTGTTGTGAATGATTTGAGTAATGCTGTCAAATCTCCGGTAAAAACTGTTAACACTAGAAAATAGGATAAGAAGGTCAGAAAACCAAGGTGGAAGAAGGCTAGAAAACATTGGAAACCAACAGGAAGAAAATTCAATCTTAATGAGTTGTGCCCTAAATTATCTAGATCAATGCCCATTAGGAAATGGATGCCAACTGGTAGAACTATACCTTTAAGAAGTGAACATACTTTGAATAGATCTACTGTTACTACTAGCCCGGCATCTACCTCAAACGATATCATTGTTTCTTCTTCTGATAGTGTAGAAGTCCTTAGGTATGATGAAAAAAAGGAGAAAAGTGAGAAATGGGAAGAGTACGGACTGAGATAGAGCTAGAAATGGAATAAACCCAACAAGGTTCTAGTAATGAAATCTCGGTAAGCCCTGAAGGGGTTGAAGAATGAAAAAGAATTGAATGAGAAAACAGTGAAAAGAAATAGCCCTCCATTTATTCAACCTTAGGGCAGAAACCGGGTTCAATTCATATGCTATTGGTTGTTACCAAGGTAACAACGGTATTGAAGACAAGTCGTCATGGACCTAGTGACGCTCTGCACTAAACTTCCAAAGCTACTCAAGTTCCTCTTAAAAGGGCTTGTTTCATTCTCACGAGGAACCTACATAATCTATCGACTTTCTCTTAGAGATTGTTGATATTGAAGAAGGAGACCCTCTCCTTAGTCTGCGGCATAGGAAACCAAAGTGCACATTTGAGTCTAGATCCATGAGATCATCAATAGATCTCATTAGGACACATTATTCTTGAAGACTCTCTGTTTCACACAATGTGGAAAGTGAGAATATATCTTAAGAGTCCTACGAATATATCTTGGTGGGTGGCATGTGAGATCTATCCAATAGATTAAACATGTGACAACTGGACAGAAACGATGGGGTGATTCATATTTTGAATCAATCCTGGTTCAGGAATGGATTGACGGATACCTTTGAAAAATCGGTCGTTGTGCTTAAAAATTCTTTTCTGTAGCACATCGACTGTGTATTAATGTTTCAAAATTAAAAGGGTATTTATGGTTGAAAATTGATTTTTCCTATAAAACCTTCGTCATATTGCAAAACTCTTTCTGCAAGTGATACGCGATTGTTTTCAAATCATTTTTGATCAATCATAAAATCTCAATTTGCTGGTTCACTCACTCCGTGTTGTCTTCTTTGAGATGTTCTGGTTTAAGAACAGCTAGAGCAGCTGCGAAACCCTGTCAAGGAGATTCTTCATAATCGTACCTGATCACAGGCTATACTTGTACTGATCAACGGGCAACAGTGGGCTGTGCACCTCAATTCAACGACAGTGATCAAAGACACTTTCATGCGCTTTATTGCTAACTGTTGTCCGTAGGAACACCCGACGGTTGTAGCTGATCAGAATTGAAGCGTCAGTCCATAGCCGGATGCTCACACATCACGTTCATTTCGAAGAGATCATGACAAAAGCATATATTCATCAAGTGACACTGCTATTTTCGCTTCATGCTTCTGCTACGCGGCTGTAGATATCATGAATCAACAAAAGCTTCCACAACTCTGATGACTAGAAATCATGATCCAAAATGTGAGCATGTCGGTCCAAAAGCCACAACGTTACATGATGGCAACACTACAAAGGATGAGTCAGAGATTTATTATGGCAGATGATCTCAAAACTGGATCAACACTCATCATCACGTGGATCAGTTAAAGACCTCCACTTGAAACAACAAAACATGCGGAACATGAAGAATTTAAGACTATGGGCTACAGAGAAAAGAACTTAAACATGAATCTAAGAACAATCAAAATGTAATGTCTGTTTGTATTCAATGTAAATTGAGGTGACCTCCCTTAGGGGGAGATTGTTAAAATTTAGAAAATTCGGTAGTTAAAGAGTCGGTCACCTCAAGTATATGTATTCGTTAAAAATCTCGTAGTCGTAGTCATGTAATGTTAGTAAGTAGTTTGTTAAGTAACACCGTGGAGGACGGACGGGTCTTTACCCACTGTATGCCTAATCCACAGCCCGTAGGAGGCGTCTCTTGTAAGAAACTATAAATACCCTCTACCTCCCAAGGTAGAGGATTGGAGCTTTCATTATCATTTTTCTTTGTCTCACTAAGAATAAGTAGATAGGAAGGAATAAAGAGATCCTTATAGATAGAATTATTATAAAGATGTTGCAAAGTGGGCATTTGATGTAGAAGCCAGCTAACGTTTGTGCATTTGTCCAACAAACACTCCAGCAGTCCAGCCCAATCGGTGAATAAGTTTAATGTGGAGGATAACCTTGACACGATTTGGCCTATATGTTTGTTTGACCTTTAGCTTGGTGTAATATTGTAAATGAAGATTAACGTTTAATTATTTTTTGTTTTTATGAATTTGGTTTATGTTCATTTGGGTGGGGTTGCTTGGTATACTTTAATTTGTGAACATTTTATTGTGTTTCGTTAGTCATCATACATGTGTATTTATGCCTTTGGATTAGCCTTTCATGACAGGACCGACAACAAGAACTAAGAAGAAAAGGTATCACGTAATAAGTGAAAACAAGATGTTGAATCCAACAAGAACTATTAGGTCATTTTTCTTCATCATTTGGATCTGCTATTTGTCACCAAACTGCTGACATTGGGGTTGGCATTTCTCACCGTCTTTTAAGCAATGACCAACCTGCGGATTTGGTATCTCATGACAATGAGGGGCATCAGGTCCCGAAATATTCGGATTTCACAGGTTGTTCTCCCATGACAAGTTTCAGTTAACATTTTCCTTTTTTAGTTGTTTTAAGATTGTCGCTAATCCTTTTACTGTTGGCTGCAGGTTTACCAACTCTGCCGCTTATTTTGGATTTTTAGTCTGGGGTATTCGGAGGCCTGAAGGGTGATCATCTTCTTCCAACACTCCTGAATATTGTCATCATCTATCTAAACATCCACAAGGGCGGGTGCCTAATGGTAAGTTCCATTTGGAGCGTCTGCAAAAACATGGATACACAATGTTTTACAGTTAGTTTAGCCTCCTACTTTGTGGTTCTTACAGATGCATATGCGGAAGCCTGTGACGTTTCAAGTTGGGGATAAATGGCCACTGAGGGATTTGATGAAGGTATGTCGAGACTTTATTATAGAGGTTTTTTACAGCGACATATATGGTTAACCGTTAATTTTTTTCTTCCTTTAAGGTTGTTGCTGATCGTTTTATTGTCGAGTGCAGGTTTGTCAAATGTACCGCTGCTTCTGGATTTTGGGTCAGGGAATATCCGGTCGGAGGAGGGATGCTTTTCTTCTTTAAATCGTCATGACCGCCCTCAAAATCCCTCCGACCATACAAGACGTGAGGGATGTAACGATCGACAACACCATCAATGTGTACAAACGTATGAACCCGCAAATGTTTTATCTGTGGGTGACCCACCTAGGTGAGAAGTGCCTTAATCTAACCAAACAATAATGAGGGCAACAAGATCAGGTAGCTATAACGAGAAATCGTTTCTACCTTACATTATTGTATCTTTTGTTAACCGTTGTCTTTATTCACTTTTTGTTGCATTTTTTAACAGGGTTTATGGGTCTTCGCAAGATTCCCAAAGCAGTCAAGCTCTTCTGGATAAGATATTCAAACTTGCTGATGCAAGTGGAATACAATCTAAAGGATTTATGTCAGCTCTCTCAGAATTTTCCGTTTCCAAGTTTACAAGTCATTTGAAGAAGGTACAATATAATCTATATGATTTTCTTTCTCAAGATAATAAAACTTACAATTGCGTATATTTACTTTTGAATTTATGCAAGTGTCTGTTCTAGGTTGATCTTTTTAAACTATAGATTTAATTGGTTAAAGGTTTATTTGTGAAAGAAAACGAATTCACATATATTTTTAGCCGTTCTTGCAATTTGCAAAATTTCAAACACTATAGTTTGAACTTTGCAAAAACATGGATACACAATTGTTTTACGGTTAAGTTTAGCCTCCCATGACAAATGTAATAGACATCTAAAAGCAAAAAACATGTCGCAGGTATTTGTATTAAACATTCTCAATATAATGTGCAGGTGGGTCAATTTCTGCCTGGCCAAGTTGTGCTCGAGAAAGGCGTTAACGCGGCTATTACTAACGGAAGGGTGTGTCTCTTTTCCAGTGTTTATAATTTATATTTTATTTTGGTATGTGGATTAGCCTATTTAACCTTTACCTTATTGGCATTAAATAGGTGGTTCGTGTCCCTGATGCTGTAACATTTTTAAGCCAAGATCTGCATCTCCTTGAATCTGTGGAACTTAAGCAAAGAGTAAAGCACGTAGCTGACATCATTGAAGAGGTGATGTGGGAGAATGTGGAACCAGACACACTCATGAGGTTTTTCTTGCTTATACTCTATTTGTTAACACACGCACACGTATATACATATATTTAGCAATTTTGAGGGTCGAATTGTTATGTTTGATCCCCAAATGGTACAAAGGGTTAATAAAAAAATTTAGCTAAAAAAGAAATGGATCAAATTGGCCAAGGGATCAAAATTTATGTGACTAACATTGACCGGTTTACAGATATATTTGTTTATAATTATAATAGTATATTTTTTATCTTAATCATTTAACAGTAATTATCCAAAGAAAAAAAAACAAAAAAACAAAAAAAAAAGAACTGCAATGTCCATGAGTCAGCCCTTACCTACGATGACCATTTTTACCTGAGGTTTATTTTGACCTCACTCAATGAATATAAACCACGCGCTGATTTTAGCTTCATGGTTGACGTAAGCAGCAATCGAAGAGCACACTACTGTCCTTCACGGCTGGTAATTAACTAAGTTGGTTTTTTTGCATATGTAACGTTTATTATATACTCCATCTACTGAATGAAAGCCACCTTCAGGTTCTTTGTCACTTGCCATTACATGAAGCTCTATCAACCCACATGTCAGGCATATTTACCACAGATCAGGTACGTTTTTCTTCTGCTGCTTTTGTAGGTGTGTTTTTTTTTGTATATTTTTTATGCCACTGAAATTGTTATTTTATACATGGTAAGAGTAGGTGCGCATGCGTCATTCTTAAGATATTAAGATTATTAGCACTCAAAATAAGCAATTTATAAAAAGTGATGTGCGGATTGTGAAGAGTGCATGTGGGAGTTCGTTATGAAGGCAAATTTATCTTGAAAACTGTTATGTTGGTTATACTAATTGTCTGAATGGTGTTCCTGGATCAGGTAATCACTCTTGCAGGAGTTATGTAACCAAAAGTTGTTGAGGCGGGCTTATCAGTCCCAAGTCCGAACTTCGCGTGCGTTATCTTTTACTTTTGTGGTCTTATACAACATCTTTTTGGTTGAATCTCTCTGTTTGACACAGGACAAAGATCCTTATGTAATGCCGTTCCATTTTGCATGTATAATCAAACACGGCGTTAGTGCAAAACCTTTATGTAATGCTATTCACAGATATGTTTTGATACATGCACACAAACACGGAAACCCAATACTGCCAAGCACCCCGCCGCAATGCGGCGGGTTACATTCACTTGTTGTTATGATGTTGAGTCTTGCTTGACACAGTGACCAAAACTTATTTCAAAACTTTTTAATTAACAAGTTTTGATGTGTGAGATTTTTGGTAGTAAAATAGAAATTCCTAAACACCTACTGTGGGTATCGATAAGATCAAAACAACACTAATTTTTTTACTTGTACTAGTTTTAATGAGGTAAATCAAGTAATTTAAAAAAAAATGTATGTGTAAGCCTAGTGTTAGGTTGGGGACATCTACCATACAACCAAAAACAATATACTAATCATATGTTTATTTCCAAAATCATCTTATTTCCTTATAAACTGTGATTACCAAAGCCACCATTGTGGTTCGAAATGGTTCGACCACAGTCGGTTTTCGACCCACCACAAAATTAAACTTGACTCAAAATGTAACCAAAGATTGCCCCGTTGTTCCACATATTACACCAACAAGCAAGGTGATAAGATAGAAGGAGAAAAATGCACTTCTAATATAAGCCAATACTTGATTTGTTTGTTCATTTTATTTCTGATTAACATGTTTGCAAAGTTTTAATACCACACAAGATTAACAACAACATCCAATAATACTTAATGAAAACTTATAAATCCAAATTAAAATTAATCATAATTACAATAAATGTAAAAAAAATAACAAGGTTATGTTTCTTACAATGAATCGAAGGGTTGGTCGAATGGGTATGAAAAACCGAAAACCAAGGAGCTCAATTGGAGAGGACTCGAAATGAATTGGTACGATTAAATACTTGGAGAATCTTCCTTATGCTTAACAAAACCCTTTAAAAACCCCTTTGATTTGGAAGAACCCTAATTTTTTTGGTATTTGTGGGTGAAGGATGATTAAAAACTGTGGTTGCTTATTCCTATATGTAGAAGAATACAAGGAATGAAAATATTAGCCATCTTGGTCTTGTGTAGGTAGCCACACCTTTCTTTGGCTCGAATTGCTTTCCACTGCCAAAACTATGGATGCCCCGTGGTAGTCTATGGTGATAGAAATGCACTTGAGGAAAGTATAGATTGTCCCTTTTTGTGTGTGACCTTCAAGGGACACAAAGAGATTTCCAATTTCATGTTTTGTATAGGTGTGGCGTGGAAGAAGAACAGGAAAAAAAAGAGAAAGGTGAAAATGACGGCTCATAGATAGAATTAATATGTGTTTTATTTTGTTTTTATTAGTATACAGTGTATTATCTGTACCTCGTGTTTTGTCGAATCCTAGAGTAAACATACCTTCCCGGTACTCGAAAAATATACAAATTATGTTTTTGGAAATGATTTCTTAAATGTAATAACATGATATTTTTATTACGTTGAAATTTGATTATCAATGTTTGCCGTTAATTAATTGGTGTCGGTATGCGTGCGGTGCCGTGCTTTCATGAATTTACGAGATAACCTCTCATTTTTAAATTTTAGATATCGGCATCTGTCAGAATATAATCGATTTAAATTTTCTGACACGATAAATATTATTATAATAATTCGAAATTTTACGGGTTGTTATAGTCTACCCACCTTACAAGAGATCCGTCCCGGACCTCAGTTTACTTTACCCGATAGAGTATCGGGAACGAGGTGATGGTATTTGGAACAAGTTTTTAGTTTTCCCTAGGTTGTTCTTGGGTTTCCCCTTTGGGTATGGGTACCTAGGTGTTCTGCCGGTATCACATCCTCTCTCTGAGGTGTCATGATTTTCTGAGGTAAATTCATTGGGGGAAAGTTCTAATTCTTGATGTCATGAGGTTTCACTATTTTGTTAGTGTGAGCTTCTCTAACTTCTCATGGTTTTATCAAAAAATTTCCATTTCTGGTGTTTAATGGTTCTAAAGTTTAGTGGTTAATCATTAAGGTTTGCTACGGGTTTGTGTGTTTTCTTCCTCATTTGGTTGTCTAAGTTGGGTAAGGTTAGGGATTTAATAGTTGATGAACCTCATGGTTATCTATGGTTTTAGGCAGAGGTGTAGGATACGTCCTAAGGTTAGGCTTAGCTACCAAGGAGGACATTGATTATTTCTATTTATGGGGTATTAACTTAAAACACTTTTCGAGGAAATAAGTAACTAATAGAGTGGTTCTAGAATACTTTTCAAAGTATTAAGAAAAACTTTATTTTGGTGAGGTAGTAGTGAAATTGTAGTTTACTTTATGGTGAAATGGTAGGGTGGTAATTTGGTTTGTAGAATAATTCATGGAGTGGTTCATAAGGTATTTTGATTATAATGGTCCGTGGGATAATCGGAAATAGTTTGTATGGCAACTCTTTCATTTTGTTTGTAAGAGGGTAACAGGGTAGGCATTGTTAATCTTAAAAGGTAGGGTGAGCTTCTAGGTACCAAATTTTCAAGGTAGGGCGTAAAATTTTCAAGTTTCTGTGGGCTTATATGTTATTTATTGTGCCTTTCTAGATTGTTAGCCTCGTTTTTTTTGTAAAGATAACGTCACTTACGTGAATTAGACTAGATGTGTAGTATACTTTGCCCACAGGGACTAGTATCGTTTAAGTGGTAAAGTAATAGAATGTTGAGTCTATAAATACCCCTCATGACTCTCCATGAGAGGTGAGGTGAATCATTTGGTGTGTGTTTGTTTTCTTGGTTTAATAAAAGTCATCTTGTGTTTCTCCTCCCTCTCTCTACTTTCTCTCTCTAGAAGATGAAGATGTTCATATTCTTCCACTAACCAAGACCTCCCAAAACCATATAAATCATATGTATTCACGGTCCTAACAAGTGGTATCAGAGCCATGGTTATGTTTTGATGATTTATATTGGTTTTGATACTTGTTTTAAATTGATTTTGTACCATTTTTTGTGTGTCGGAAATTTTTTTTCCCTACTTCTTAGTGATATCAGTTTTTAACAAGTTTTTATGTATCCTTTATTTGGTTTAAATAAAAAAGTCTGGTCTATTACAACCAATGCCAACTCCTAATGTGAATAGTTCTTTGCAATTCAACACAGGTGAAGGAATCCCTAGACAACTGGCTAATTTGGGGGACATGGATGTTCAGGCTAGGTCTGATGCAATGTTCGACACATCTCGAATAGATGAGGGTAGTTTGGAACACCAACATAATTTGACGACTAATGGCTTTCTACATGATGACAATTCCAATGATCCACTTCTATGACCAGGTTACACAGGTGTCACAATTCTCAATTTCCGGTCATTTCTCACATTTACTATTTTATTGTTTTTCGTAAACTAGGTTTACGAGTATCGAATTCGCATAACGTTAATGGTTTAGCTGCGAATTCGTGAACATTTCATCAAAGACATTTCATATAGACTAGGTTTAGTCTACATTTCATTAGTATCATTGTCATCATAGTAGTTCATGCATGATTTTGCATTTTACATTAAACGCGTAATTTTCATATTAAATAGACGCTATCGCACGATCATTTATTTTGAACATTTGATCCGACGCTTCTAAAATTTATCCTAATATATTTTTATACTCATTTTAAGATTATAAAAATTATATTATTGATTTACCCGATGTTTTCAATTTATTTCATATATAAATTGTTATATTTATATAATTACGACGGTTTTCGTAAATACTACCCAATAATTATTATTTCACTCAATTTTTGTAAGGAATATATTTTTATAAATTTTATGGCTTCAATATATTTTATTTTGATCCGTTAAAAGTTATTTTTAGCTAACGCTACCCTAAATGCTTAAATATGTACACAAGTTACCATCTATCCTTAAATAACTATACAATACAAAGATACTTATATATTATATAACACAATTAAGTGTTTCACTTTTTCTTCTTTCATGTTTGTTGACAAACATAATGACTCACACTTTAAACTTACTAAATATCTAGCTTATATCATTTTATACTTATAATATCTACACATACACATTCATTTACAAAGTGTAATAGATCAAAAAGTTCTCTTCTTCTCTCTAGCTCCATATGACCGGCCACCATTGATGCTCCAAGAGGAAACCATAAAAATTTTCTAGTCAAGTTCTTCACAATCTAGACACACTCTTGATTAAGGTTATGAAATAAAAACCTTGGGTGTTTAGGATTAATCCTTTGTTCATTTAAACCTCATCAAGTAACTAGTAAGCATTTCATACTCATTTTCATCTTTCATATTCATGTTATGTTCATATTATCGTGTTTGAGTAAAACATACACGTTATATGATGTCTATACCACTTTTATTGTTTTTATTACTTATAATTAAGTTACATCATCCTATAAATTATCCCTTGTATCATATCATATTTAATGATGTCTAGGAACCCATGACACCCTAAGAAGGTGTATGGTAGGATTAGAATAGCTTCGGAGTTGTTTTGAATTGGTTAGAATATGTTTGGCGCGAGAAAAACTCATTTCGACAACTTTAGTTGAAGGTCTGATCTTATTTTGAATATCTGGAAAATCAGACAATTTGTAAAATATTTTGGGCTAGATATTTAGAAAATATACTTTAAAACGAAAACGTGGCCGCTTGAACGGGTTAAAACGGAGTTATAACGAAGAAGTTATGCTATTTTCAAGTTTGACGACGAAAAATATTTGTTTCAGAAAATTCAGCATGTAATCTCGACTTTTTACGAATCAAAAATGAGTCTTAAGCGTTATAAAATGTGTCGACTTATCAAAAATATATTAGTATATATTATCACGATTCCGAGGACATATAAAACGTAGAAAACGGACTTGTAACGATTAAATTACACGTGATTTAACAAAGTTACTGTAACTTTATTATATAAGAAAAACTAATATATTTCTATTAGATCAACATATCGGCCGCGAATGACCATGTTGAGGGTCGTTTTTAACATCGATAGAGTACTTTTCAGAAAACGATGTCTTCTAGTAAAAGTAAGTTCGCCAAGCATATTTTCCAAAATGTCCAACCGTTCGTCAAGCGGAGTTGTAACGAATAAATTACGGTCACTTAAACTTTGCCGAAAACCACCCTTAAACGATAATTTGGACACAAGTACCATACTTAGCCTATATTTTTCTCCATGATCGAGACCTCTAGGACGAAAACTTAAATGCTAAAACTTTTAGATAATGATACAAGCTTCCCAAAACCATTGAGTTTGTTTCCTAACACTCGACGTGCACCATTATACGACTAGCTTTTCAAGGCCTTTTATTCACTTTCATGAAATTGTCAAATGACATTATTTTACGACGAAAAGCTATAATTTCATAATAAATCACTAAATAACTATCGTAGGATATCGTTTCAACGTAAACACTTGTAAAGTAAATTATAAATTGTCAAGACGTTATAAGATTATTTTTCGACGATAAACTTTATTTTCAAAAGTGTACAAGTGGTATGGATATCATATGAGTTTGCATGCACGACATTGTTTCATGACTTATATTAGAGCATATCATTCATAATAGGTCGCGGTTAGAGAGTTGCGTCTCATTTCTGTGCATCCACTCTGTCATCGTAACTATTGCAACAGGTGAGTAATCACATCCCCTTTTTACCGTTTTACTATATTTTGGGGCGAAATGCATGAACCATATTTGAACTAAATTGATTTCTAGTTTATGAACTCATTTTGTTTGAACCTTTGAACTTGAATCAAACCCTTGAACTTAATTACGAAATTATGCCTTGTTTGAACTTATTGAACCGTACGTGTTATGACCTTGACCTAAAGTCTCCCATGTTCGGAGCATCACTATAAATTCTCGCCTTATTGGTGGAGTGTTCTCAATAATTCTCGCCTTAATGGTGGAGTGTTCTCAATAATTCTCGCCTAGGTGGACGAGTGACAAAGGAGTCTCCCTTGTTGGAGCAGTGCAAAGTCTCCCATGTTCGGAGCATCCATGAGTTATTATATATGTGGTACTATATTGTGAACTATTATGACCACTAATACTTGACTACTTGATACGCTATATCTTGTGCAATGGGTTGTGAACACACAGGTTGCAAGTTTTGTATGGGCGGAACTTGGAACTGAGTGGATTTACAATGCCTTTGCTTTGTGGACTATTTACGATGACCGAAACCTTTGACTCTCTCTTACGAGTTTTCTTATTTTACGAAACGTGTATACTCACCAACTATTTTTATAGTTGACCCGTTTTTCTCTCATGCATTTCAGGTGATCGTTAGTAAGCTTTTTCTACCAGGTCTTGCATAATGAAGTTTTCACTTGTCACTACAAATCGTTATGTAATAAAACGCAATATTTTGGGATCTAAAATTTGTAATATATTTGCCGATGTCGGCTAAACTGGTATTGTAATGGTGTACTCTTTCTTTTTAATCTTAATGTTGGTATGTTCTATTACCTTGTGCTTATGTTCCTTTCCGTTACACCTCGTGTTTCCGCCTCCAGCGAGGGTGTGACAGATTGGTATCAGAGCCAAAGGTTATAGAGAATGCCGATTTTTCAAAAATAAAAATCACAGCTATAACCGGAATAATTTTTTTTTTATTTTATTAAACATTGAACATCATCCGAGTCAACTAGTCCTATCGTTGCATCGTTAATCATAAATTATACATAGCCTGACCAACTATGTCTAATTTATGAAGAACCATGCAATGATAAGAATGGTAGTTTTAAATCATGTTTAGTCGAGTCTTTAGAGTCTGGTCACCTGAAATTGCATTGGTCGGGTGGGTATGCATAGCATGTTTTTACGTTCACGTCTACATTACCGTACCTTGTTTATACCTTCTCTTTTCCCACCTTTCGACTTATTAGGCATAGCCTGTCTCTGTCCCTGTCATATTTCGATCACTATAACACATATTACCACCCTTCTAAACCTCATCTGCCTTCGTCCGAGTGTCATTTACTCAACCCGATATTTTGGTCCATTGCAAGATCATGGCTGCCAGAAACACGCGCTCAGGAGTCAACAACAATGCCAACCTAGACAACAATGACAATTCAAACAACAACACGACTGGAATAGCGGATCTACTCACCCAAATTATGACGCACCTTGATGCTAGACGAACCAACGTCGGAGAAGGTACTTCAAACGCTGGTCAAGGATGCAGCTACAAAACTTTCATGACATGCAAGCCGATGGAATTTCATGGTACCGAGGGTGCCATTGGACTGCTAACATGGTTCGAGAATGTTGAGTCGAAACTTAGTATCACGAAATGTGCTGAAGGAAACAAGGTTGAGTTCTCTGCTGGTCTACTACAGGGTCGAGCATTGACCTGGTGGAACAACCAACTGCAGACTAGAGGAAGAGGGGCTACAAATGCGTTATCTTGGGAAGCATTTAAGAAACTACTAACTGATGAGTACTGCAGAAAAGATGAAGTGCAGAAGCTGGAAGCGGAATTTTGGAATCACTTGATGGTTGGAGTAGAAGTCGACAAGTACACAATCCGTTTCCACGAGTTAACTAGGATGGTTCCTCACATGGTTTCCACTGTGGAGAAGTTGATCGACCGATATATATGGGGATTGATACCGGAAATTAGGAGGGACGTCACCTCGTCGAACCCAACCACTCTGCAAGCCGATGTGGGTATGGCATATCGCTTGACAAATGATGTGATCAGGTCTGGAGAAGTAACAAAAGCAAACGACAATGGACGGAAGTGACAGGAGGATCGCCAGGGAAGCCGAGACCAGGACCAACAAAACAAGAGGCAGCGAATAACCAGGAACTATGGAGCGACCACTCAGGAGCGCAAAGGATATACAGGTCCACATCCTATGTGTACTCGATGTAACTATCACCACTCGGGAGACTGCTCAAAGTGCAACAAATGTGGATGGAAGGGTCACTTCGCGCGAAATTGCTCAAACAGGACTGGGAACCAAGGACAAAGAAAAACATGTTACGAGTGTGGAAGTCTGGATCACCTTCGGAATACCTGTCCAAAGTTGAAAAGAACTCCCAGCCAAGGAGGAAATCATCCAAACCTGGCATTAGCAATAGAAGGTCCACCAGAACCGAACATTGATGTTTCCCCCGCACGTGGACGAGCATTCTATCTGGGTACTGAGGAAGCCCACAACGCGTAACGGGTACATTCTTTTGAACAACCACCTTCTTTCTGTACAACATGATTTTGAGTGCATAACTTGCTTCCAATTCTTACCACGTTCACGACATTGATTAATTTGAGACCTATCGATATCGACCTTAGTTGTAATTTATTTTGTTGATTTGATTTGATTTGTGTAAGCAATTCCAATATCGAGCGAATCTTTCAAAAGACTTCATTCAAAAGACTTGTTTCCTAGCTTGATCTAGTGACAGTTCTTGTTTGATGAGTTGCGAAAATCAATCTAAGAGACAAGTTTACTCAAGTCGGTTTAGTTTAATCTCATGACAGTTCTTGTTTGATGAGTTGTGAGATTAAATTAGAATCGACTACCTAAAGGTCTTTTGAGAGCTACGTTCGATATTGGGTAAGGTTACCCTATCAAATCTAATCATGGGCACGTACTTAGTTGAATGGGGAACCTGTACGCATGGGCATTGATATGATCATTTAGACTGTTCGTACGAGCATGAACTTTTAGAACTCTTGTCGAGGTTCGGACTATAGTATCAGTAATTGAATCACGAGGACGTGATTCCTCTGACATGGGAAGAATGTCACAATTCTCAATTTCCGGTCATTTCTCACATTTACTATTTTATTGTTTTTCGTAAACTAGGTTTACGAGTATCGAATTCGCGTAACCTTAATGGTTTAGCTGCGAATTCGTAAACATTTCATCAAAGACATTTCATATAGACTAGGTTTAGTCTACATTTCATTAGTATCATTGTCATCATAGTAGTTCATGCATGATTTTGCATTTTACATTAAACGCGTAATTTTCATATTAAATAGACGCTATCGCACGATCATTTATTTTGAACATTTGATCCGACGCTTCTAAAATTTATCCTAATATATTTTTATACTCATTTTAAGATTATAAAAATTATATTATTGATTTACCCGATGTTTTCAATTTATTTCATATATAAATTGTTATATTTATATAATTACGACGGTTTTAAGTAAATACTACCCAATAATTATTATTTCACTCAATTTTTGTAAGGAATATATTTTTATAAATTTTATGGCTTCAATATATTTTATTTTGATCCGTTAAAAGTTATTTTTAGCTAACGCTACCCTAAATGCTTAAATATGTACACAAGTTACCATCTATCCTTAAATAACTATACAATACAAAGATACTTATATATTATATAACACAATTAAGTGTTTCACTTTTTCTTCTTTCATGTTTGTTGACAAACATAATGACTCACACTTTAAACTTACTAAATATCTAGCTTATATCATTTTATACTTATAATATCTACACATACACATTCATTTACAAAGTGTAATAGATCAAAAAGTTCTCTTCTTCTCTCTAGCTCCATATGACCGGCCACCATTGATGCTCCAAGAGGAAACCATAAAAATTTTCTAGTCAAGTTCTTCACAATCTAGACACACTCTTGATTAAGGTTATGAAATAAAAACCTTGGGTGTTTAGGATTAATCCTTTGTTCATTTAAACCTCATCAAGTAACTAGTAAGCATTTCATACTCATTTTCATCTTTCATATTCATGTTATGTTCATATTATCGTGTTTGAGTAAAACATACACGTTATATGATGTCTATACCACTTTTATTGTTTTTATTACTTATAATTAAGTTACATCATCCTATAAATTATCCCTTGTATCATATCATATTTAATGATGTCTAGGAACCCATGACACCCTAAGAAGGTGTATGGTAGGATTAGAATATCTTCGGAGTTGTTTTGAATTGGTTAGAATATGTTTGGCGCGAGAAAAACTCATTTCGACAACTTTAGTTGAAGGTCTGATCTTATTTTGAATATCTGGAAAATCAGACAATTTGTAAAATATTTTGGGCTAGATATTTAGAAAATATACTTTAAAACGAAAACGTGGCCGCTTGAACGGGTTAAAACGGAGTTATAACGAAGAAGTTATGCTATTTTCAAGTTTGACGACGAAAAATATTTGTTTCAGAAAATTCAGCATGTAATCTCGACTTTTTACGAGTCAAAAATGAGTCTTAAGCGTTATAAAATGTGTCGACTTATCAAAAATATATTAGTATATATTATCACGATTCCGAGGACATATAAAAGGTAGAAAACGGACTTGTAACGATTAAATTACACGTGATTTAACAAAGTTACTGTAACTTTATTATATAAGAAAAACTAATATATTTCTATTAGATCAACATATCGGCCGCGAATGACCATGTTGAGGGTCGTTTTTAACATCGATAGAGTACTTTTCAGAAAACGATGTCTTCTAGTAAAAGTAAGTTCGCCAAGCATATTTTCCAAAATGTCCAACCGTTCGTCAAGCGGAGTTGTAACGAATAAATTACGGTCACTTAAACTTTGCCGAAAACCACCCTTAAACGATAATTTGGACACAAGTACCATACTTAGCCTATATTTTTCTCCATGATCGAGACCTCTAGGACGAAAACTTAAATGCTAAAACTTTTAGATAATGATACAAGCTTCCCAAAACCATTGAGTTTGTTTCCTAACACTCGACGTGCACCATTTTACGACTAGCTTTTCAAGGCCTTTTATTCACTTTCATGAAATTGTCAAATGACATTATTTTACGACGAAAAGCTATAATTTCATAATAAATCACTAAATAACTATCGTAGGATATCGTTTCAACGTAAACACTTGTAAAGTAAATTATAAATTGTCAAGACGTTATAAGATTATTTTTCGACGATAAACTTTATTTTCAAAAGTGTACAAGTGGTATGGATATCATATGAGTTTGCATGCACGACATTGTTTCATGACTTATATTAGAGCATATCATTCATAATAGGTCGCGGTTAGAGAGTTGCGTCTCATTTCTGTGCATCCACTCTGTCATCGTAACTATTGCAACAGGTGAGTAATCACATCCCCTTTTTACCGTTTTACTATATTTTGGGGTGAAATGCATGAACCATATTTGAACTAAATTGATTTCTAGTTTATGAACTCATTTTGTTTGAACCTTTGAACTTGAATCAAACCCTTGAACTTAATTACGAAATTATGCCTTGTTTGAACTTATTGAACCGTACGTGTTATGACCTTGACCTAAAGTCTCCCATGTTCGGAGCATCACTATAAATTCTCGCCTTATTGGTGGAGTGTTCTCAATAATTCTCGCCTTAATGGTGGAGTGTTCTCAATAATTCTCGCCTAGGTGGACGAGTGACAAAGGAGTCTCCCTTGTTGGAGCAGTGCAAAGTCTCCCATGTTCGGAGCATCCCTGAGTTATTATATACGTGGTACTATATTGTGAACTATTATGACCACTAATACTTGACTACTTGATACGCTATATCTTGTGCAATGGGTTGTGAACACACAAGTTGCAAGTTTTGTATGGGCGGAACTTGGAACTGAGTGGATTTACAATGCCTTTGCTTTGTGGACTATTTACGATGACCGAAACCTTTGACTCTCTCTTACGAGTTTTCTTATTTTACGAAACGTGTATACTCACCAACTATTTTCATAGTTGACCCATTTTTCTCTCATGCATTTCAGGTGATCGTTAGTAAGCTTTTTCTACCAGGTCTTGCATAATGAAGTTTTCACTTGTCACTACAAATCGTTATGTAATAAAACGCAATATTTTGGGATCTAAACTTTGTAATATATTTGCCGATGTCGGCTAAACTGGTATTATAATGGTGTACTCTTTCTTTTTAATCTTAATGTTGGTATGTTCTATTACCTTGTGCTTATGTTCCTTTCCGTTACACCTCGTGTTTCCGCCTCCGGCGAGGGTGTGACAACAGGTCACGGTGGGTGAGGATAATATGAAACTCAATCTCATATTGACGGATATATTCACAAGTATTGAGTCAAAGATCACTGGTCTTAAAAATTCGACAACAACTCGCGCTGAAATGATCAGGAGGTTCAAAGCACAGGGTAAGTGTTTTGGAGAGACTAAGAAGGCCAAGGTTCCATGCATTCAGGAAAGTGAAGAAACTGGGAAAGAAGGCAACCTGAAATATGATTAAAAGTTTAGATGACGCATCCAAACCGGGGAGGAGTAAGAGTACAAATTCAGGCGACGCATGGAAGGTAAAGAAGCAGTACTGGATGATTCTTTAAAGGCTGCAGTTGAAGAAAAGGATAAGGAAGTTGTGTAGGAAATCAGTGCCAGTGTTGCTGCATCCGCTGATAGTATTGAAGTAACCACTGCTGCAACAACTGCTGGTATTATTATAGCCACTGCCAATTCGGATGTTTCAAGCCCGGAGGCTACATCGCTACAATTATAAGCACAACAATAACACCAGCACCAAAACCAAAATAAGCCTGAGAATGAGGTTGCCATGCAATTGGTCAACATAAAGCAATCGACCCTATCCCGCACCCAAACCTATTGCTAAGAGTCTACAGATTGGTGAAACTAGCAAAAAAGGTGTAGTTACTGAACGTGATATTGGAAAGGGTAAAGGGATTGCAGAGCCAACATTGAAGTTTAAAAGTAGAGAGGAGCATATAGCCTTAATTTGCAGTGTACAAAATCAACTAATCCAATTGTTCATCCACTGCTGATTATGAAATTCATTTGGCCATCAAAGGCAAGCCTCAAGGTAGAATGAAAAGAAAGGAAGATAGATAAAAAACATTTGATGAAGAATCTGAGTCTGATAAGATATTGTGTGCTTAGATAGGTGGAAATGGAACATCTAATTTTGTGTGTAGGTTTACTTGTTTTTACCAATAAACAATAAATAAATAACAACAAAGTTTAACTGGCTTATGTTTGAAAAAAGGTTCGAACGATCAGTTCTTTTAAAGATGGACTTCCTAGACCAGGCAAGTGCTCTTGGTATCACATTTGGATGTTTAATCCACCAAGCATGTGATTTTTCAAACGATTCAAGGATCCACACCTATGAGAATAAAAAAATAAAAAATGAAAATAAAACATAAACTTATATACAAATCAGTAAAAATGTTAAGTTGGAAAATGGATACCTGAAACCCAAACACAAATCCAGATAATGTGTATGTTGGACAATGCTTTGGATCTTTCTTCAATCTTAAAAGGTGGTCATCCACGTGCTTATCAAATACATTATGAAGTTGGTCGTATAAACGAGTCCAAATATGCTCACCCCATGGAAAAACATTCCAATCATCTAGATTATCAACTAACCTCATCAGTGTATCATCCACCACGCATGTTAACAAACGACCCATAAAGATCACCTCTAAGGCTAACAAAAGACAAAGACGTACAACATCTTCATCAGATATCTGTCCAAACCGCTCTTCATCCTCGATAACACCAATAACATCTAAGTTGGTTAGAATATACCCTTGCTTGTCAGGAAATGCCCTGTTACGAAAATTTAGAGAACCAGATGTATACAACCCAAAGCTTACAGATCCAAACCGCAGACCGGTCATTAGACAAAACTCACGATGACCAAAATGTAAAGCATGCCCTTCAATGTAATAAACAAAGGGCATATCATAGTGAGAATCGTCGACTTTATGCTGTTTCCTTAGCATATAATCTATGATGTGCGTTTCATGTTCAAAAAACAAGAGATCAATCCATCTTCCAAAGCAGGAATTCCTAAACAAGAAGCGGCGTCTTGCGTCTAACTTTTGCTTTATCAACCAAAAGTAGTTCAGTTTACTGGTAATGATTAACTTAGCTTCATAGTCCTAAAAAAGGTCAACAAAAAATACAATTTAAATCAGACCATGGATGGAATCTATACCAACGTCGTAAACAATTGCGTGTACAATGCATATAAACCACTCCTTATTAGTCTAGAGAGTGCCACTAAAATTATTAATGAACCAGGTTATGTTACATACCTAACAGACGACGTCTACCGTATTATACCCTACATAATTACGAATCGACAGGGCGTAAAGAGGAGAAATCAAAGTTATTAATCGAATAACAACAGCGATTTGTTGAAGCATATAACCAATTGGAATTAAATAATGTACAATAAACAACGAGGAAAATATTTACGTACCATATTTGGCCACATTTTTTAAACAAACTTGATCAATCCAATGTGGGTTGTACTCAACGATTAATACGTTTATAGTGGCGACATAACGACGCTACAAGTAAAAGAGGGACTGACGAAGAAGACGGTCTCATTTGTGAAAACAACTTAGTTACAATGTTTCTATGCGACAAGCAAAAACAGAGAAAACCGGTAACTATGAATGTTTTTGTGCGAGTGGGAAATTGATTTTGAATACACATGTAATGTACTTTCACTATTCAATTGTGTACGTTCTATGTAATGTAAAATGACCAAAAAATCCTTTTTAAAAAATACGGTTGCCCATCGCTTTTTCGTTAGCCAAAAAACAATACCTTACACATACGGGACACGTGTCACAATTTCAATGAGTTGCCCAATAACACCAGTTGCCCTTGGTCCATTTTCAAATTATAAATAAAAGTTGTCTAGAAAGTGATATGCATCAGGGCGCGCGGTCTATTTGTGTCATTTTCCCTTTTATAAATACAAAATATCTTTTATAAACTTTTGATAACGGTTATATTGATTAGTATGTGGTACTCTACTAAACATTTTGGTTTAAATATTCGTTTTGCGATAAGGTTAAATATTATGTTTTCGCATTTTAACCGATAACGAAATATATTACTATACATTCATGACGAGTACGGTTTTATTTATAAACCTTTATTTACTTAGATAATAACTCATGTTTTATTACACATGCTAGCTTTATAAACTTGTTGGGAAATATTATTTTGATAATATATCTTATTGAAGTCGTATTGATTTGGAAAACGCCGGAATAAACGAACGTGTCATACATAGTACACTGTTTACTATACCTTATATGAAGTAATTTCAGGTAAACTTGTATGATTATGAATAAAGAGTGAGATATCATTATTAATTGAGCGATAGAAGGAAACTTGTCGTTTATTATTGAACATGTACGTTTGGGGATTATTGGGTAGATTCTTTGAAACTTATCAATTAACCTATTTATGTTACATAAACAGTTTTCGTCGTCTTCTAGTCTTTGACTAGCTTGAGTAATGTCTGTAATTCTTGACTTGGTCGATGTCTTTTCGTTTCGGCATGAGTTGTGGTTTGTATGTCTCGACTGTGTCAATGTCCTCTCTGCTTTAGCGTGAGTTTTATCTTTGGTGTGAGTTATGTTTTGATATACTTTTTGGCGTGAGTTGTATGTCACGTCTATGTTTCTTACCACCACACGAAACGTTAAAACTGAACTTTTGAGATAATGGTTATGAACTTTTGGGAACGATAATGGACTTTCGAAAGTAACGACATGAATGATCCATGAAAATGACAACACATTACTTTCTAATGATTTCTTTATCGTATGAGCTGTATTCTAAGAATATCGTATACGCATTAGGTTGCGTTACAACTATTCTATTGTACTCGTCGTACAATATTTTGGATGCCACGGAGATTAAACTTAGATGCCAGTCGTATCAATAGTGAATAGTGCATTGCTGTGCCGTGATTACCTGTTATCTTCTGCTTGTATTTATTTGTGCATTGCTGTGGCAAAGGTGAGTTTCATAGCCCCAATTTTATCTACGTTTTGAACTATTTTGGGGTGAGAATCATGCTGCTGTTTAAAAACTATTTGGATTTGCTTATATGCTTGACTGTTTAGATAGATGTGTGGTAGTTGTTGCCTTAGTTTAGGTTAGCCATGCCTAACTAAGAATAGACTTCTACATTGACCTAGTCCGGGGTTGGCAATTGTTCTAGATTTTGCCACGACAGTGTTGGACTAGAGTCGCGAGCTCGAGTAGTCCCTAGATGCGGGACGTGTGTTATGATTGGTGATCCGGAATGGATCGGTGTGCAAACGGTCTTTGACTATCTTAGGTCTTGCATAGCAAATCAACTCTTACTGGTCCACTATGATTTTGTTGAACTTAAACCTATGAACTCACCAGCGTAAGCTAACCTTTTAGCATGATTTCTCAGGAATTTGAGAGATGTATAGAATACGTGATCGGTGGAAGCTTGGCGAGAAGGCGGGTTCAAAGATCATTTATGACTCTGATAAACTTTGGGGACCTATTTGATTAAACCATGTTTTGGGCCTAACAATTGTACTTTGAATTAAATGTTTTGGAGTACTTAAATTTGGGATTGGATTTGAATGTTGAATGACTATCTTTTTGCTTTACTTGTGTGCGATACCAATCCAATAGTAATGCCCTGAAAACTTGATTAAGTCTTCCGCTGTACCAAGATTTGGGGGTGTTACAGATTGGTATCAGAGCTCAAGGTTATAGAGAATTAGGTATTTTATAAACCCTAAATTATAACCTCTTTTTGAGAAAATTGATCCTCGACCGACGCACGCCCGCTTGCCAAGCCGAAGCTTCTTATTTGATTATGGTATGAATTGCGATTTGAATTATGAGATGATCTGTTAAGGGATATTGTGAACGGATATTTGAAACGTTATTATTTTGAGATATGATTATTTATTTTGGAAATGAGATATGATTATTGATTTTAGGAAATGAGATGTGATTATCGAGATATTACGAAATTTGAATTGAGTAAATAGTATATTATGATTTTGGAATTTGGAACTTGATTGATTTGATATGGGATATGGATGATTGAGAACACATTAGACGAATTGATTGATAAGATGATTGATGAGATGTTTAGGGCTGATTTGATAACGGTTTGATTGAACACTAGATTGAGCGTATGCCCTGTTAGTAGACGATTTAAGTCTGCCTATCTTAGTAGTTCACTATAAGCATTTCACATGCTTATACACACACAGTAAGCATGTTCTCATGCTTACGCATACCCTATAAGAATTTCTATATGCTTATGCACGCCCTATAAGCATGTCCTCGTGCTTATACATGTATAGAAAGCATTTCCTGATGCTTTCGTACGTGCTATACCTTTCACAGAGTGTGGAGTCCCAAACCTTAAATCTATAACACTTAATTTATATTAAGTAGTTGCCTTAGGTATATCCCAAAACAAAAAAAAGAAAACTTTGTATGAATATACACAAATACGTGGGATCTATTGGAATGTTTTTGGAAGATGAAAGTGAACAAGTGAACACAGAATGTGATAACCAATAATTCAACATTATTTATCAATAATGCGGATACTCTCAAAGTATCAGGGTTACGCAATTTTCTTTCGTAATCTCACCACTTGATTTAAAACTTGCACAATAGTAGTAGTCATGGAAATGATTTGGGAATATAAAGGAAATGGTGCTATTATAACTAAGTCAGGGAGTCACGAGCGAGACATTTTGTCTCGTAAATGTGAGTTTCACAATTAAGTTTTGATGAACACGAGTCTAAAACGCGTTAAAGCTAATAAAGCATGTAAACTGGTGTGTTGGTATCGTGTGTGTGTCATGTTCACGTGTTTTGCATCTTATCATGCTTATGTGTCCTTGTAATAATTAGAAGATGGATTATAATGATTTTGATGATGTCGATTGGTGATGGTCTCATGTCGCGATTTTGAGTCGAAACTTTCGTAAACCGTTGTTTCATTCTTTAGAATTGTCAAATAAGTTATAATTGGTTTTGATTATTAATAATGAATTCATGTCCGTTAGGGTTATAATGATATGTGGAACCAGTAAGTGTTTTCTGATGATTAATTGGACTAGCGTGTGATTATTTGGTTAACGTTGAATCATTGGTATGAATCTGATTTTGGAATCGAACAACATTTCAATTAACAAGCCTTAATTGAATAACGAATTAATTGTGGTGTTTTGGGTAATTGGTAAGTTATTGACAAATGTTAGAATTGATACTCGTCAATCAGGTTGTGTTTGGGGAAAATGAAAGAGTCAATTTGAAATGTTTATTGTGTTGGGTATATTTGATTTTCTGTCGAGACGGCGAGATTGGTATGAGATTGTTTGAGAGATTAATTAGAATTGTGAAAAATGTTTATTTTTGATTTAATGGTATATATGCAAACTTTGCGCTACGTCAGGTGTTATCGTGACTCTCTAGTCTCGACTACTCTGAAAACGCCGTATCATGGTCTTTAGTATGTATGTGGGCAATATGATTGTGTAAAAACTGTGAGTCATGACTCGGACTTGGGAACTCGAAACGAATAACGACTCGAAATTTATATTGAGGGTTTTATCGAAATTTATATTGAAGTTTTTATCGAATTATCTATACTATATAAAATGGAAAAATGGTCAAAGTGGAAAAAGTGAAAAATGTTGAAAGTTGAATGTTGAAAACATGGTCAATAGAGAGAGAAATAAATAATATAATTAATACTCTTATTAAAACACTCCATTACTTAAAAGTACAATAACTTATTCACATTGTACACACAATTAAAAGCACATCTACCAAATTAAAAACAACCAATTGAAACCGATACCGGGTTGACCCGTTGAAACCGATACCGGGTTGACTTGTTGAAACCGATACCGGGTTGACCGGGACGCTTCAAACTGGCGGGCTGACCGGTTTAATTTGACTTGTTTTCGACCCAACCTATCGGTTTGACTCGGTTTAAATCGACATGTTTTTTTATCGGAACGGTTCAACCAGTTGAACCACCCGGGTGAAATCGGGTTTCAAATTTGACAAAATTATATGAGAAATGATGAAGTAGTTGTGGAACCCGTGACAATTTTTTTGAAAGGAGAAACCAAGTAATTGTAGTTTTTGGTTTATTTTGCTTTGACACATGTAATTTGTCATTTGTATAATGTTATTTTAAAAAATGTTGCTCTTGCACCATTTAAGGGACTAGCATATATGAATCGTCGATTAAAAGTTAATATATATATTGTATAGCCCTTTGTCCAGTGTATCAATAATGTTATGTGTCACACCACCAAATTAACTGTTTTGCAGCGGAATGGAATTCCTGGGGATTGACTGTCATAGCATCACAATCACAGTTATATTGAACGACCTAAAGTGTCGTTTGGAAAATACGTCGTTTGATTTAATAAAATAATCAGAGTTTACAAAATATAGGTCCCAAAATGAAAATAAACTTGTGCGGAAATAAGTTTGTTACAATTCAAACGATGTTTTAAAGTGCGTAAAACCCAAGTGAGACGCGTCGTCACCGCGACTCCATGATGTGTCCAAATGCATGCCATGAAGTGAATACCTTAGTTACCTGAAAATACATTGCTAAAAGTGTCAACACAAGGTTGGTGAGTTCATAGGTTTATGTAAATGTTAATACGACTACCACAAGTATAAATCAGGTATGACAATGATGTCACAAAAATAATGTTACAATTGCTTAAGCGCATGATACGAAGCTCCGATGATGTTAAGCCCCAACAGAGTGTCGTGCCAAACAACTCTAATAATGTTTATGAATGAAATGCATCCGTATGACTAGTTGGGATTCACCAACCCGGATGGAGGTGTCACCCTCGATAGATCTATCCACTCACACACGCTTCTAGAAAATTAACGGCTCATGCATTGAAATGGGGACATTTAACTGGCAACGCGGTAACTTAAGCAATGTAAATGAATTTAACATACTTGGTATCGTAATAAAAATGATGTGCAATGTATTCTCCCCCGTAGGTTTGAAATAAGTAAAACTTGAATAAATCGGGGCTATGAAAACTCACTTGATAAACTGGTATGATGACAAGAGTGAGTACACTGAGGTATAGCGTGATACTTTAATCTGGACCTATTACGAATGATATGATATGTAATGAGTTATGATGTAATGTTATGCATGCATTTCGGATGTTATTTATACCATTTGCGAGTTTTGAAAATAATACTTATCGTCGAAAAATACTCTTTTGACGTCTTGACCATTCAAAAATTACTTTACAAGTATTTACGTTGAAATGATATCTGACGATAATCATTTAGTGATTTATTGTGAAAATATTACTTTTCGTCGTAAAATAATGTCGTTGAAATTTCTATGAAAGTGACTAAAACGGCCTCTAAAAGCTAGTCGTAAAATGGTGCACGTCGAGTGTTAGGAAACAAACTCAACGGTTTTGGGAAGCTCGTATGATTATCTCAAAGTTTTAGTGACTATATGTTATTCGTTACAACTCCGCTCAACAAACGGTTGGACATTTTGGAAAATATGCTAGGCGAACTTACTTTTACTAGAAGACATCACGTTATAAAAGTTCTACATCATTGATAAAAACGTCCGCCAACATGGTCCTTTAGTTGCCGTAGTATGTTTTAATAGAGAATATATTAATTTTGCTAATAGAATAAAGTTACGGCAACTTGGTTTATCGCGTGTAATTTAATCGTTACAAGTCCGTTTTCTACGTTTTCTACATCCTTAGATTCGTGTCAAAGTATACTAATATATTTTTGATAATTCGACACAATTTATAAAGCTTAAGACTCATTTTTTACTCGCAAAGAGTGACATTTTCATGCTGAAATTTCCAGAATTTATAGTTTTTGACGCTCAACTTGAAAAATTCATAACTTCTTCGTTATAACTCCGTTTTAATCCGTTCAAGCGGCCACGGATTCGTTTTAAAGTATATTTTCTAAATATCTAGGCCAAAAATTCGTGCCTACTGTCGGATTTTCCAGAAAAACAAAATAAGATCAGACCACTTTATATACTTGTCGAAAATAGTTTTTCTCGTACTAAACCTATTCCAATCCCTTCAAAACAACTCCAAAGCTAATCTAATCCTACCATACACCTTCTTAGGGTGTCATGGGTTCCTAGACATCACCAAAACTAAAATATAACAAGGAGTAATTATAGGATGGATTATATATATTTAACACATAAAAACCTTAAAAATGGTATAAACATCATGAGACTTGCATGTTTCTCAAATAAAATGATATGACCATGAAAATGAATATGAAATAAAAATATGATTATGAATGCTTACTAGTGATATGATGAGGTTTAATGGACCAAAGGTTTTCCTAATCACTTGAGGTTTGTGTTACAAAACCTTGCAACAAATGATACTAATGTTTATAAAACTTGACTTGTAAACTTGGAATGATCCTCCTTTACCTTGGTCCCTTGGCTGCCGTATATTTTGAGAGAAAGGAAGATGGATATTGGTCTTTGGTTTTTGTGAAATGAGATAATAATGAAGTGAAAAGGTGATAAGTAAAATAATATACATGTATTAGTGATATTGCAAATATCTTCTTGGTGAATCACCCCTTGTGTCGACAAGGGGTGTGTGTCACTTTTTGTTTATGTTTTAAATTTTTTTTTATTAAAGTGTATAAGTGTAAGATTTTGTAAAAGATTTGAGGTTAAGTGGTAACTTGTAGCATTTGTAAATATTTATGGTAGCGTTGGATAAAAATAAATTTTCACGGGTCAAGTTAAAATATATTTAGGTCATAAAAATTATAAAAATACATTTCTTGCAAAATTTGAGTGAAATAATAATAATCGTGTAGTTTTTAAGAAAAACGTCGTAATAATATAAATTTAACGATTTATATACAATATAAATTTAAAACACTAGGTAAACTCAAAATATAGTTTTTATAAACTAAATGTAAGTATAAAAATATATCGGGATAATTTTTGGAATTAATGGATCAATTGTTCAAAATAATTACTTACGCGATAACGTTTATTTAATATAAAATTTACGCGTTAAATGTGAAATGTAAAATCATGAATGAACTAATATGATGGAAATAATGTTAATGATATGTAGACTAAACTTAGTCTATATGAAATGTCCGTGATGATATGATCATGAATTCGCCGCTAAACCATTAAGGTTACGCGAATTTGAAACACGTAAACCTAGTTTACGATAAATGTTGAAATTGTGAAGCATGAATTGTTTTGAGAAATGACCTGAAAGTACGGGTTGTCACATTCGCCCATCCAAAAAGGAATTCAGTCCCTGAATTCAGTTCGTGTTAGTCTATCGAATGTTGAGTTTATGATGAATATTGAGGAGAGAAGACATGGAGAAGTGTCGTTATGGTTGTCGATGATCGAGAGCGTACAAAACATCGTAGTAGAGAAAAATGTTGGATGAGTATCTCCGATGAGTAACACTTTGACTTTGAAATATGTGAAGATTTTGCTTGCACTAAGATTTATAATTAACTGCTCCCAACATAACATGATCCCTCCAGAATTAGACATAGTTAGCTAGGCTATGTATAATTAAGGAACGATGATGTGACGTTCGGTTTAGTTGTTATAACTCTCGATGCTTACAAGGATTTAAACCGGGTCGTTAAAATGGTCGATAAAGTAAAAAGAAGTAAAATTCTCGAAAGTAATAACAAATCGGAAAGAAAATAAAGTACGATAGATAAGAATATTTTACAACGAGTGGTTTATCAAAAGTAGTACATCTTAAGTTATAAAGATTCGAATACGATGGAAGACATAAACTTAGTACGACATAGTACATAAGGAGAAATAAGACTGTTAGTTTCCAAACTTCTTTAGTCTTCCGCGTCGTTGGTACCTTGACGAGCTTCTCCTCCTCCTAACATGTATGCATTTCCATGAGCACCTTTAACTTGTTGACCTTGGTTTTGAGGACATTGATTCCGATAGTGTCCTTGCTCCCCACATCCGAAACATGTAATTATAGTTTTGCCTTTACAATTCCTGGAATGGTGTCCTAGTTTTTGGCACTTGTAGCACTTAACAGGACAAAGACCCGTGTGATGATACTTACATCGATTACATAGTGGTTTAGTCCCGACATATCCTTTTCCCTTGCAGTCCTTAGCAAGGTGTCCCACTGTTTGACAGATAAAGCATATACCACATGGACCATTATGATGTAGCGTGCATTGATGGCATCGTGGTAAGTTTCCAGTATAAGTTCTTTCCTTTGTTGGTGCAGCAACATGAACCCTGGCGGCTTCTTGTCTTCTATTTTGTTGTTGGTGATGGTTAGTGTTACGGCTTTGGTTGTTGTTGTTATAACCTCCCTGGTCATTTTCCCATTTCCTTTTGTTGTTGTTAGTTTGGTTGTCGCGGTTGTTGTTGTCGATAAAGTTCTCCCTCCTCACAACTTGAGCCATGAGTATTTGAGTTACCTTGATGGTCTCTTCAATTGTTTGCGAATCGAAAGAGGTTACCTCTCCTTGAATGCATTTTGGAAGTCCTCCAATGAAACTTTTCAGTAGTTTCTCATTGTCCAGAACCATATATGGACATAAAGCAGCCAACTCTTGAAACCTTCTGATGTAGGTCTCAATGTCGTAACCAACGGTCATTAGCCCAAGAAATTCCATTTCCAATTTCTTCACCTCCGTGTGCAGACAATACTTCTTAGTCAACAACCTCTTGAATTGATCCCATGAGAGTTTATAAGCATTTTCCATACCAATAGGCTGTGCATACTGATTCCACCATAACATTGCCTCATCCAAGAGTGTACTAGTAGCAAATTTCACCTTGCAGTCATCTGGGCAATCGCATAGAAGAAATAACGACTCGATCTTTTCCAACCAACTGATCATAGCAATGGCTCCTTCTGTACCTCCGAACTTCGGGGGATCACTGCTCTTAAAGTCCATGTATGTACCACTTCGAACTCCCGAACCTCTTGCAACTCCTGTAGTAGTAGCAAGTCTAGTAGCTTCGATAGGCCGTGGTCTCGACGGCGGCAGGCAGCCTACCGTTGCCGTTCTTTCTCTAGTGCCCTAGCTATACTATCCTCTATATACTTTTGGATAGCGGCTTGTGTCATAGCTGGTGGAGCTCTCTTCGGCGCCATAACTCTTCAAAATAAAAGGAAAATGAGACGTAGTCAAATCCTATGTTAAGAATAAGTTCTCTAAAGAGAAGTGATAGAAGGTGGTAAGTTTGAGGTTATTTTTCAAAATGATCGACGGGTTCCGAAAAGATGGGTTATGAGGTGTTGTAAGTGCTTCAAATGTATAATGGTTTAGTGACTTAATGTGTGAATAAAGTGTAACTCGACATGTTAGTGGTGAAACAGAGGAGTGAGAGTGACTTCGCCCTATTTAAAGGTTCATCTCGGCATTCGACGTTATCGATGATGAATCAGCTGATATAAAAATTGTGATAGGGAATGACAAGGAATTCTCCACGTTAGAGTATGAGGAAAAGATAATGGGATGGGTATTTAAGGGCATCCATGTGACAATCGTTTTGAAATAAAAGTAAATAACTCGAAAAATGTACGTATAAATCGCATGCAAAGTGAACATGCACTTATGATGAAATGATGAGATGCTATGATGATGTAGTTATAGTCTAGGGTCAATGATGCAACCTAGTTCTCTATAACCGAAGCTCTGATACCAATCTGTCACACCCCCAAATTAACTGTTTTGCAGCGGAATGGAATTCCTGGGGATTGACTGTCATAGCATCACAATCACAGTTATATTGAACGACCTAAAGTGTCGTTTGGAAAATACGTCGTTTGATTTAATAAAATAATCAGAGTTTACAAAATATAGGTCCCAAAATGAAAATAAACTTGTGCGGAAATAAGTTTGTTACAATTCAAACGATGTTTTAAAGTGCGTAAAACCCAAGTGAGACGCGTCGTCACCGCGACTCCATGATGTGTCCAAATGCATGCCATGAAGTGAATACCTTAGTTACCTGAAAATACATTGCTAAAAGTGTCAACACAAGGTTGGTGAGTTCATAGGTTTATGTAAATGTTAATACGACTACCACAAGTATAAATCAGGTATGACAATGATGTCACAAAAATAATGTTACAATTGCTCAAGCGCATGATACGAAGCTCCGGTGATGTTAAGCCCCAACAGAGTGTCGTGCCAAACAACTCTAATAATGTTTATGAATGAAATGCATCCGTATGACTAGTTGGGATTCACCAACCCGGATGGAGGTGTCACTCTCGATAGATCTATCCACTCACACACGCTTCTAGAAAATTAACGGCTCATGCATTGAAATGGGGACATTTAACTGGCAACGCGGTAACTTAAGCAATGTAAATGAATTTAACATACTTGGTATCGTAATAAAAATGATGTGCAATGTATTCTCCCCCGTAGGTTTGAAATAAGTAAAACTTGAATAAATCGGGGCTATGAAAACTCACTTGATAAACTGGTATGATGACAAGAGTGAGTACACTGAGGTATAGCGTGATACTTTAATCTGGACCTATTACGAATGATATGATATGTAATGAGTTATGATGTAATGTTATGCATGCATTTCGGATGTTATTTATACCATTTGCGAGTTTTGAAAATAATACTTATCGTCGAAAAATACTCTTTTGACGTCTTGACCATTCAAAAATTACTTTACAAGTATTTACGTTGAAATGATATCCGACGATAATCATTTAGTGATTTATTGTGAAAATATTACTTTTCGTCGTAAAATAATTTCGTTGAAATTTCTATGAAAGTGACTAAAACGGCCTCTAAAAGCTAGTCGTAATATGGTGCACGTCGAGTGTTAGGAAACAAACTCAACGGTTTTGGGAAGCTCGTATGATTATCTCAAAGTTTTAGTGACTATATGTTATTCGTTACAACTCCGCTCAACAAACGGTTGGACATTTTGGAAAATATGCTAGGCGAACTTACTTTTACTAGAAGACATCACGTTATAAAAAGTTCTACATCATTGTTAAAAACGTCCGCCAACATGGTCCTTTAGTTGCCGTAGTATGTTTTTAATAGAGAATATATTAATTTTGCTAATAGAATAAAGTTACGGCAACTTGGTTTATCGCGTGTAATTTAATCGTTACAAGTCCGTTTTCTACGTTTTCTACATCCTTAGATTCGTGTCAAAGTATACTAATATATTTTTGATAATTCGACACAATTTATAAAGCTTAAGACTCATTTTTGACTCGCAAAGAGTGACATTTTCATGCTGAAATTTCCAGAATTTATAGTTTTTGACGCTCAACTTGAAAAATTCATAACTTCTTCGTTATAACTCCGTTTTAATCCGTTCAAGCGGCCACGGATTCGTTTTAAAGTATATTTTCTAAATATCTAGGCCAAAAATTCGTGCCTACTGTCGGATTTTCCAGAAAAACAAAATAAGATCAGACCACTTTATATACTTGTCGAAAATAGTTTTTCTCGTACTAAACCTATTCCAATCCCTTCAAAACAACTCCAAAGCTAATCTAATCCTACCATACACCTTCTTAGGGTGTCATGGGTTCCTAGACATCACCAAAACTAAAATATAACAAGGAGTAATTATAGGATGGATTATATATATTTAACACATAAAAACCTTAAAAATGGTATAAACATCATGAGACTTGCATGTTTCTCAAATAAAATGATATGACCATGAAAATGAATATGAAATAAAAATATGATTATGAATGCTTACTAGTGATATGATGAGGTTTAATGGACAAAAGGTTTTCCTAATCACTTGAGGTTTGTATTACAAAACCTTGCAACAAATGATACTAATGTTTATAAAACTTGACTTGTAAACTTGGAATGATCCTCCTTTACCTTGGTCCCTTGGCTGCCGTATATTTTGAGAGAAAGGAAGATGGATATTGGTCTTTGGTTTTTGTGAAATGAGATAATAATGAAGTGAAAAGGTGATAAGTAAAATAATATACATGTATTAGTGATATTGCAAATATCTTCTTGGTGAATCACCCCTTGTGTCGACAAGGGGTGTGTGTCACTTTTTGTTTATGTTTTAAATTTTTTTTTATTAAAGTGTATAAGTGTAAGATTCTGTAAAAGATTTGAGGTTAAGTGGTAACTTGTAGCATTTGTAAATATTTATGGTAGCGTTGGATAAAAATAAATTTTCACGGGTCAAGTTAAAATATATTTAGGTCATAAAAATTATAAAAATACATTTCTTGCAAAATTTGAGTGAAATAATAATAATCGTGTAGTTTTTAAGAAAAACGTCGTAATAATATAAATTTAACGATTTATATACAATATAAATTTAAAACACTAGGTAAACTCAAAATATAGTTTTTATAAACTAAATGTAAGTATAAAAATATATCGGGATAATTTTTAGAATTAATGGATCAATTGTTCAAAATAATTACTTACGCGATAACGTTTATTTAATATAAAATTTACGCGTTAAATGTGAAATGTAAAATCATGAATGAACTAATATGATGGAAATAATGTTAATGATATGTAGACTAAACTTAGTCTATATGAAATGTCCGTGATGATATGATCATGAATTCGCCGCTAAACCATTAAGGTTACGCGAATTTGAAACACGTAAACCTAGTTTACGATAAATGTTGAAATTGTGAAGCATGAATTGTTTTGAGAAATGACCTGAAAGTACGGGTTGTCACATTATGTAAGTTTATTAAAATCACGAAAAATAAATAGTATTGTTATCTTTAGCGATAATTATTTGTACCTCAAACAAATAGCTTTGAACAATGCATAAATATCTATACAAATAGATAGTACAAAAGTATTGTTATCTTTAGCGATAATTATTTGTACCTCAAACAAATAGCTTTGAACAATGCATAAATATCTATACAAATAGATAGTACAAAATAATCTTTATGGTGATATCCAATTTGCAAAGTTACAATTTTAAAAGCCACACACCAAATGATAAACGTTACACATGTAAAAAAAATAGTTATCACTGCCTAAATTACTGACAAAACAAGAAAAAGCGGTCACACATGTTGGCTATACCTCTAAACAACAATATAATATTGCCAACTACATAATACCATTGCTTTTTGTAATGCTTGAATCTATTATTACTAAAAATCTTAATAACTTAAAACAATCCTATTAGAAAATATACTCACACACTTACATCGACTCTACATAATTTTTTTAAAAACTATATATTTATGCTGCTATGCAACCACGCATCAAAATTGTAGTTATTCGAAAACGATTCTCTAATGCTACAAATACAGTTTGTTGAAAGAAACTTATGGGTCATCGGAACTTTGCAGAAAACTAGACATCGCTAGCCGCTAGCTAGTATATATATATATATATATATATATATATATATATATATATATATATATATATATATATATATATATATACATTATATATAAGAGGAGGCATGCCACGTCATAATGCCACTTGGCATCCCATAATGCCATGTCATCATTCTATTTATGTGGCATCATTGTGGCATTTTTTTTAATACATGTGGCATTTTTTTTAATTTAATTTGATTTTAGTGTTTTTATAATTTTAAATGTTAAAATTCGTGTGATTTTTTTTTTATAAAAAAACTTCTGCACTGATTCGAACTCAAGACCATGTTGTAACTATGCAGTATCTTAACCACTGAACCACCAACTTATTTTGGTGAGTTTCTGCAACTCGAAGCCTATATAGGATAACACTTAATTATCCAGTAAAATCCTACATCTACATTAACCTACAAAATCATTGTTATCCCAAAACCCACACAAAACCCTAAAACAAAAAACTAGAACCAAAAACAAATCGATATTCAGTTGCCATCATCATCTTTTTTGCAACCACCTACTGCTGTGTATGCTTCTAATAGGCAATACCATAGATATAGATATGGAGGTACTTCAATTTCAGTTTGTCATTCAATTATTCGTTGATTCCCCCCCCCCTCAACAATGATAGTTTGATTTGAATAGGGAAGTTATATTTATATGTTGCTGCAACTTTACATGATATATCAGCAACTCCAAACCATTCAAGCTTCAAGCAAGGTCAGTATCTACTTTTAAAAAAGGTAAGCTTCAATAATCTTCTTATATTCTCCTTGAGGTTGTTCACAGGTAAGGTTGGATCATGTATATTTCAAAGTATAAAGGTATTCTAATGTTCGGTTTTCAGTTACCTTTTGCCATCAAAACTGTTTCAGGCCCTTATTCGTAAGTTCTTCACTTTTTGTTGATAAGCTTTTCAAGCTCTTTCATGGTCGTTCGTCATTAACAACCAGATTGAAGTAAGCTCTTCACTTCTGCTGATAAAATTTTCAAGCCCTTCATGGCTTAAAGACCCTTGCACCTAAGGTTGAATCTGAAACTTTCAAAGCCATCAATCTCATCCAAGGTGATGGTGGTGTTGGAAGCGTCAAGAGCACTACATAAGGCGACGGTAAGTATATTAAGTAAATAATTAAACTATATAAAATCTATGAGATGTACGTTAGTAGCATTATTACGTACTTATTTATGCACAGTTGTCCTAATGTTTCAATAACGCATGTACAACCGTCCAATACACATATGCAAAGTCATAAGATTAATGCCATTGACTCAAGCAACCTTAGCGTTACCTATAAAGTTTTTGAAGGTGATTCTTGATTGGGCATACTAGACTCAGCCACTTATTATATTAATTTTGTTCCTTCTGCTGATGGAGGAGCCATATTTAAGGACAACGTCATCCTTAAGTGCAAAGGTGATGCTAAACCTACTGAAGAGACTTATTATATTAAATCTGTTCTTTCGAGTCATATGCAATTGCTCATCTTGAAGTTTACTAAATAATCTTGAGTCAACATGTTCAGCTTAATCTTATTGTGTGTTATATATGGAAATGCTTCCATTAGTGTGTCTATCCAGCCTCTTTTTCAACCAAATAAATGGACATCTATAATATGTATAATAGGTTAATCTTTTTAAAAGGTCGTTTAACAAAAATGCACTCGAGTATGAGGAATGGAAAATGAACACCTTAAGGTATTCGTTGTGTCCATGTCACGTTCATAGTATTTTCGTATTTCCAACTTTTTTTATTACTTGTATGATTGTAGTTTATTAATAAGTTTTTTGCCGCAGTTAATAGGCATATACGGCACTGTGATGATGTTGATAATGGTTGGACGGGCTGCTTTTGTGTGTTCCCCTTTATGCTAACGCTAATTTCAAGCATAGAGGTCGCCCGATTTCATCAAAGATCACAGTTAAACACCAGGTAATTACTGTGATTTCCATCCCAGGTGTCAGTTATGTTGCTCTTAGATTTATAGGATATAATTCTTGAGTACACCATTCTAAAAAAACTATCATAACAGTAAAACAAAGGAACTTATGATCTGGATCATTACCAATTAATGACCCACGTGCATATTTTCTTACTTTTATATTAGTCTTATGGTGAAGCACATCCATCATCATCTCCAAAACTAAGATGTATACACAAAGTATAACAATTTGTTTGTTATCATGAAGATTGTGGGCTTCGTAACTAGAACTATCACGCCAATGCCTAGGCTAATAATAGGTGCCACAAAACCTCTTCATGTGATTCAGGACTCTGCATCTTTAGTAGGGTATAATCTTATCAGTTTTTGAATTGCCAAATTAAAAAATACAAGTTAATATACATCTTTTCTTGGTAGATTTTCATTATAGAAGTTCGATGAGAAATATGTTTAACTGGATTCTATTCTACATGTTGTTTTAGGGACGCAACGTATTAAAAGGTAAGTTAAGATAATAAATTGACATTCTCTATATTTTGTTGCGTGATAGATGTAATTTACAGGTCCCAAAGTATCTGGTATCTCGCTACTACTTGTCTGTGGAATAACAACAGTTAGATTAATTTCTTTAATTACATGATTAGCTTAAATGACCGAGCTGAAAAGGAACGGTTTAAGGAAAATGAGGCGGCTGACATGACTTAAATGATTTCTTAATTGTTTGATAGGGCGTTCAATACAAAACACCATGTTCCAAGTTATATAGTTTTGCTTCGTGGACCATGAACTTTAGTAAGGAATATAAAATTTTCATAGCTAGGTACATGTAGTAGTAAGCTAAGAATAATGCTATCAAAATGTATCATGTTTCCCGAACAACAACATTATATGAGTGGATTGGGTAGTATTACGATGATGCAAGGGAAGACTATAGTGTGGAGGCAGACGTTGCATGAGCATGGGCATCATCTTCAGCATCTACAACTTCCATAATTTAAGTGGCCCCTCTGTTGCAACTCACAAAATCATGAAAAAAGGTGTGTTCAATGGAATAACTATAAGACAAAAGAATGAGTGTAGATGTACTGTATATACTGCAACCATGTAGCCCCTGAACGGTTAACATTCAGAATTTGTATATTCAAATTCTTAGATAGCTTCCAAATATTCAAATAATCGAGAACCTTCTATAACACCATAGTCTATACCTGTCCGAGGAATTTGGGTATATTCTTTGCAAAACGATCATATATTAATTATTGGTAACTAATTAAACACTCATCATTAAACTTGGTAACCAAGTTTGTATTGGGGGCTACTCGAGGATTAAGGTATCTTCACGAAGAATGCAGAGTAGTAGCTGCGTAGTGCATCGTGACATGTAGCCAAACAGTATCCTGATCACCTATGATTTTGAACCTCTGGTATATACCTCCCCTATTCAAACTATGTATCCTATGATGTCCTATTTAGATGAGATCATGCTATCATAATTTAGCATGATTCAGTTTGATTTTACCATTTTTGCAACAAGCATAACGAAGAATTTAAACTGCCAATTTATGCTGATTTTTTTTGCAAGGTTGGAGACTTTGGTCTAGCAAGGTAGCAGTTCATTGGAGATACAGAAGAAGAAACAATAGTAATTGGAACATGTGGAGTGTCACCTGGATGGTCAAATATCTATACAAGGGTGTCACCCCACTCCAACAGTTTGTCTCTGACTACGTCAGATCCATCTCCACCAAACACCCTTTCTAGAACAAAACTCATGATGTTGATCACTTCATGCTCTCTTGTCATGATTGGGTAATTACTTTTTCCCGTTTGCTCTATTATTTCCTTAGTCTCTATAATTAAAAATATTTCGTTATCTGATTCAATCGTAATCAATCACATTAAGGATATATCTAATACACAAATTGTCAAAAGAATTTACCACGACAAATTAAATTTGAGTCTTATTGTATCAAAATAGGCTAATACATCTGACTATCTGAGTATATTGGACTTGTTCTTATCACTCCTATCTTATTGTGTTTTATCAACTCTTGGATAATAATATCTGATTCTTACCTAATGCATGAAAATTCTTGTCCTTATTATAGATTTATAATGGATCATATCATGTGATGTATGCTGCAAACTTAAATCTTGAAATAAACTCTATCTCAAATTTGAAAGTAACAGTAACTATAAATTGATCTAAACCCTTCATCTTGATGTATCATGACACTAAGATGTGAAAGCTGTATAATGAGTTTAACCTTGAACACATGTTTGGATTATCTTCACAATGTTTCTAATTAGCTCTTATCGACTGAACTTCTTGAATCGGTAGTTTTTAATCAATAGGTTAATTTCTATAAAATATGTTTATCAACGTTTTTCACTTGTGGCATAATGTTCATGTTGTAATTTGAACTACTCCATGTCAATGCTGGAGTAGATATAACATAATTCATTAGACCTTAAAAACTCATAGCGTACTTCCTCAATTGAAACATTTTATCAAGGATAGTATACATATGTTCACGTCATGTTTATATTGTTTTGTGGTGGAGAGACTTGCATTATACTGCTCTAGGATATATGTTCACTTGAAAGTTAAAAGATGTGTGCTTTCTCTCTTTTAGCAGAGAATATTCATATGCCCAACAAAAAGAGTCCCAAACCAGAAGCAGGTCCAAAGATATCGAGCTTGTTGTTTATTAGAAGTTGCAGTTTCTAGCATTGATATGCCCCTATCAGCTTCAGTCAATTCCACACAACTTATGTATGTTTGTTTATCTTTTCGTCCACTTTTTTTATCTTAATTAACACTCCCTAAATATACATACTTCAACTGAATAGCTGAATACTATTAGCTGATTGATAAACAAATACATCTTTCATTAACCACAAATAATGCCCATCTATTAGACTAAGTCCTTGCGCAAAAAGGAAAATTTAGCTTCATATTATGTGAAAATAATACAAGATTGGAGTTATAGACATGGAGTGAGTACCGTTACTTAAAGATGGCAATTTCGGCCCGTTTATTTATAAATGGGTTAAAGGATTTTGTAGCTAAAACGAACGGATCAAATGGATTCCAACAGGTTAAAAGTCATCTAGAGTCATTTTTATTAAAATATTTAGATTACTATTGTTTGTGGCTCAACCCAACTCGGTTAGTCCCGTTTCAATCTTTACGAAAAAAGGACTTGTTTCAACCTGACCCTTGTATTGACCCGTTACCTAACTGACCAACCCCACCATCTTGCCACCTGTAACTTATCCTCATTTTTTCTTATTGATCCTAAACAGAAGACAAGTATCAGATGGGCTACGTGAGTGTAAAGATTATGTACGTACATATTTGAAAAATGAATTGTCTATGTAACTTTCAGGTTGAACTTATTCACGACCTACCCGAGGACGAACCAATCACAGTTTACAGGTGCGGCCCATTGGTAATACATTTTTAAACCCGTTTTATACTACACTTCTGTCCGCTGTCAAAGTTGGTGTATTTGTTGCATAAGCAGCCGGAAATGAAGGACTGATGTGACTTCACACAAAATTACCAGTATCTTTTTGGGGTATTTGGATACAGGTTTTATAGCTGGTAATCTTATTTTAAGTTGCGATACTCAGTTTTTGGGTTTAGAATTCTGCTGATATTTGGGGCAAATATAGAACCGTGACTAATTAGTTTCGTATCAGCGGTTATAAATGGCTATAAAAAGGTAATATGAGATTGCTTACCAGTATTTCAACTCATTTGACAGGCTCGTACTTCTATTTAAAATAACAAGAAACTTATCTTTTTTTGTCAATCATTATGTAAGTTTCTTAAATGGTCAGAATATGTTACTCAAACACTGATTATCTGATAATTACAACTCTAAACGATATCTCCCGCACTCTATGTTAAGGTTTGGTGCTTTGAGCTTCTTATGTGTACATTACTATGTGTAATTGAAGTGCAGGAACATTAAGTAGATTGAAAGTGGTATTGTATACAATTGAATAGCCTTTCTCCTATTATCCTAATCATTATGTCCATCATTTTTGTTACCTTGGTTGGGTTGGCGTTAATGGCTGGTGATAGTGATGAGTAAGCGTATCAGTGGCTTTAGAGGTGCACCTTATTGGGACTACATGTCCGGTATTGTGCTAACTACATGAAAACTATATGTTCCTCGGTAGTGTATCTCAGACTTTATCTGGTTTTGGTTACACTAAATCAATAGTTGTTGGGATTTTTCATGTGCCTGAGTCGTTACATAGTTATACATATAGTTTCCCTGTCAATTGAGTATAAGTGGATGGTGTTATGCTGTTGAGGTTTCAACTATAGCATGTGGCTCAAAAAGATATCATAATGATATATAGGATACTAATATAAAATGTCAATGTGGTCGTTACATTTATAAATGCAAGTCTGTAGTATATAAGGGATGGAAATACTAATAATAAATATCACTTTATAGGATCCAAACAATTAGAGTAGTAAGTTGCTTTAAAAGTTTAACTTGATTATGTGCCTGATGAGATCTAACCTTAGCTTACACACACACGTACACACAAAATACATGTATGTGCGTATCATGCTGTTCTGTGGGAGTGTAAATCATTTCTCATTATTAGTATATTTTCTTTTTTTATCACTTCAGCATGGAGCAGAGTCACATGTAGTAGATACAAAATCTCGCAATCCGTTCAATTTTCCAAGTGATACTGATCTTGATCCTAGCAACATGGTAAGTTCTATGTGTATAGTTTTCAAACTACAGATCTGCGTAAGTTCAAATTCAAATATACTGACTGCCATCTGTCTTAATTTCAACTGCAGTTCTTAGACATGAGCTCTGTGCACTCTGCTCTGCCAAATCATAACATGTCAACACCTTGGTTTCCTGAGAGTGCGACAATACCATATGCTCCTGGTACACAAGGTAAGATCTCAGCAGCCAATCAGCTTTTGTTTTATTGGAATCTGTTATTATTGCAATGCAACATGGTTTTGCTGATGCCTTTGTATATATTGCAGGTCAAGCACCAAGCATGCAGATACCGTAAGTGTCTCACATGTTTTACACTCAGAAGCACCACACAATCTATTCCAATGCGAGAACGTAATCTGGCACTATTTTACATCTGATATGTTTGGTTCAATCGACCACATGGCTAAAATTTTATCACTCATTTTGCAGAACATTCAAGCTCGGGTCCTGTGGCTTCAATTGGTGGGAGACCCATTTGGATAGGACCGACTATTCTTTTGTGGATAGGGTCTAACATTATTATGTCTATTTTTTTTCTTTCTTTATGTATTCCGTGTAAAAATAAGTTGTGTTTGCTTTTATTGCATCAAGTATCCTAAGAATTCTGTGGTTTGAAGTTTTAGCCTCTTAGGTATTTTAGTGGCTGCATTGGAGCTATAAATAATAAATGTTGATAAAATATGCTAATAGTTCCATAAAACTTGTTAGCGTATACTCTACTATTTATCTGCAAAATAGAGATTTTTTTACTGAGTTATGGATAAGTCAAGTCATTGAATGTCGACTTACGTGTCCATTTTCTGAGTTATGGATAAGTCAAGTCATCAGGTGAAACTTGGCTTTGATGGGTTGTGAAGTGGCGAAGAACTGTTATCATGGTATTTGAAGCTCAGCTTCCATCGAGTTGATTCTTATGTCTGCAGAAAGAGGTCTTTTTGCCAAGACGTGGATAAGTTGACTTGAGTTTCACTCGTATGTCGGGTTTAAATATATTGACGTTATATGGAGGACTTCATTCTTGATTTGATGTGAAGTGCTTGAGGACTAATTTAGACAAGTTTTTTGAAGCTAGGGGTTTTGTGTGGTTGGTTCTGGTATTGTTCAAGCCTATCAAGAGACACAAGTCTGCCAGGAAACATGGTTACGGCCGGTTAATTAATAAAAAAATAACGTGAAATTGATCTGGGTACATAATTGAACTCTTGAAATCTACAAAATTTGTTGTTTGAAACTTGGTTTAACGTGATTCAATAGTCACTAAAAGTTTTTGATCCCCATATGGTCTAAGGCAAGTATATAGGCAGATATATGTATTCAGTTAGTAGTAAAGGTCATTTTGCACATGTTCATGTGAGACCAAAAGCATCTAAATGAGTAGGAACTGATGACAATGAGACAATTATAGATAGTTGGAAATCATTAGAAACCTATCTTTTCAACAAACACATAGTCATGTAAATGAAGTGGATAGTTGATAGAGGTAGTAGCTGCTATGTGTGTCCAATAATTCTGGACCACTAGATACTACGGCTAAAGGGAAAAGAAAAAGGTAACAAAAATAAGGCATGGTTGTATAATTGAGAAGGATATCTGATACAAATGGTAACTATCTATAAGCTAATTAGGTATTGGTGTCGATAACCTAATAATGGTAGGTATAGGCTCAAGAATTTTGGACTACCAATTATAGTACTACAACTAAAGGAAAAAAAGAGACTAAAAATAAGAACCTTTTGACTAGGTTATAGTTGTGTTCTTCTCATTTGGGCATGATTCATGCCAGGTACATCTTGGAATGTGGATCTAAACCTTAGGAAGATGTCAGGATCATGTTACAAACATGTCAATATGTAATGTACATGGATAGAAAAATTTGGAAATTGCAAAACTTTTTTTTATGTTTATGCACATATATGTATGTATTTATGTTTATTGTTTAGGCGTATGCTGTTAAACCATATATCGATTGGCGCATATTGATGACAATATAATCTTAAATGGTCTTTTCTATGGAATACTTATGCAAATGGTGAGTTGAATTTTTGTAATCCTCATATTTTAGCCCGCTTCATTGCCAAGAATTTTTGTTCTATCGGTATTAGAAAATATGATTAGAAGTTTGAACATTTACGTAACTAATTCTCATCTTTTATCATGTTTTATTTATAATTAGCTTTCTTTTTATCAATTCTACTTTATATACATGATGGAACTTGATAATATTTCTACAGTAAAAATAGTCGATTATATTAGTTTTGCATGTAACTAATACACCAAGATATGGGAGTAATGGTTATGCATCTTTATTCTGTTGGAGTTCTAAGTCATCGTGCCGTTGGTTTCAGGTTGAAGATTACAAGGAAGTCGAATCAAGGCTCACAAACCCATCTTGAAACGTAGTCTTCGTTAAACAACTTGACATTCAAATTCTTTTATATGTAAATCATCTAATATATATTCATCGTTCTTAAATCTAGATCTTTTTATGTCAATATGTATGTATGGTTACATAATTAAATTTAGGTCGGAAATTTCGAAGCTCCGGTCGAAGATTGGACTGCACGTGTGAGAGCTGACATCTTTAATGGATGTAGAAAGGAGACATGATATACATTTTCTCTTTGCTTCTTCATGGCTCACCCATCGGGCAGGCTAGGCTATGCTTATGTTGTGGATATGAATAATATATGTGTAAAATACAACAATCTAGAACACAAAATCTACAAAAATATACAATTTTTTTACATTACTTGCATTTCGCACGATCAAAAACAAAAAATAAAAAAACAAACTAACTTTTCAATCAATCATATATATATATATAAATATATATATATATATATATATATATATATATATATATATATATACATAAAAAAAACAATACATAATTATCCACAATTTATAACAAGAAAACGTCAAAAACTACACAAAAACAAAAACGTCAAAACAATTTCCATTTACGTCAATCATTAAAAAAACAACTAATGTTTTTAAAAACCAAACAGCTAAACAAGATCATTAAAACAAAAAATATAAATAAATATATTTTAAACAATATTAAAAAACAACATGCTTCAGTAACAATTTTACGTTAACCAACAATATCACAAGTAAACTACTTTGATCTCTTCTAAAAGTCAATATATTGGTTTGATACTTAAACCAATATTATTTTATGCAGGATTGTCATGATTCTATCAAAGACGTATATGTTAGTATCTTTACCTCTTACCTTTCTATCCTCAAGTCTAACATGCAAATTACATCTTTGATGTCTCTTAAAAGAGGCAAATTGGGAGAGCCGGATAATGGGTCAAAACGCGTAATAGTATAGTACGGGTGAAACACGAGTTGGATATACCAAAAACACTGATAGTGTGAATGTGATAGTGTGTATGGCCCAAATCAGTTTCCTTAAAAGTTAATCCCGAAGTTCATTCTTTTGGCTATGAGAGGGCAGCCTCATCCGATTCATGGTGATGGGTCGAATGTGAGGAGTTTCTCTACTGTGAAGAAGTTGCTGAGGCTTTTGAAGTTGTTCTCCACAAAGGTTAAGTCGGTCATGTTTACAACATTGAAACCAAGAAGGAAAGGCGAGTTAATGATGTTATGTTTGTTTAAGCCACATCATTACTTAAGATGTCCACCTCACCAACAATTTTTGCCACGTCACCATATTTTATTCCACATAGGCATTTTTTTTGACAAGTCATATGGCTGAATTTTTAAAATTCGGAATAAAAATAACAAATAACATGGGATGGTAAGCTCAAAGGAGTTACCATCTCAACCACTAGAGCATTACCAAGTTTGTGATAAATTTGACAAACTAAAATACAAAACAACTAAATCCAACCTATACATCATATTTACACAATATTTAACCTAATTTGACACTTTATATACTAAAAGACATACTCCATCCGTAACTTGTCACCGCTACAAATATTTTATGAAATTTGTTCATTCGTGTATCAATAGTTTGTATAGCATGTGTGTATTAAATGAGGTAATTATTTGCTTCACCATCATTGCGTTATTAGTGTTATAAATCCACAGATCCGTAAGTTGAGTATCAATTATTTGTTTCTGTATCGAAGTTAAAATAATGGAGTGTATCAAAATTAGTTTCAGTCATGAATGATCGAGTAGTTGCAAGTGAGTCATTACTGATTAATAGTGTGTAATAACTTTGTTTTTCATTATCTGGCTAGAGTAATCTTAGCCCACAATTTAATTGGCATACTTTTTTTTCTTTCATATTATTATGTGTATATAAAAAAACACTATGTTTTACGATACATATTTTTTATAAAAGTTTAGTGATATACCATAGGGAAGATCATTCTTGCACCATTCATTCTCTCCTAAATTCCGAAAACCCTAACTTTTTTGTGCTTCATCATCTTTTGGTTTATGTTACAATAAAAAAAAATAGTAATTAATAGAAGTTGCTATTTTTTTCCATTTGATTTGTGTTTTTGTTGTTACAGACATTGAGATCTGTATTTTTAAATTCTTATTAAGAATCCATGTGAGCATCTGTAAGGTAACTACTGATACAAGCCGACATAGTGTGCTTTCTATATATTCAGATTCCATGGTGAGCTTTCATGCATGCATCTAATCTTTTATTTTGTGAGTTGTCTATATATTAGTAGGTGATTATGTCTCTTTTTTTCATAACCCTCATGATTTTATGTTCGTTTATTTTGCAGAACTATGATGGAGGCTTTTGGTGAGGTTTGGTGGGACAAAAAACAAAGTACGTCTCTTTTCTCAAAATTCTAATGATCTTATGTTGGTTTTTGTAGTTGAAGAACTATGGTGGACGCTTTTAGTGTGGTTTGGCTAGGAAAAAAACAATGGTATGTCTCTTTTCCTCAAAACCCTAATGATATGTTGATTATGTTAGAATTGATATCATAGCTATGGTGATTGGGCATTTAGGATTCATGTAACTTGTGCATTACTATATGAGAAAACACCAGCACGCCGTGAACATGTGTTCATAAGGTAGTTGAATCATGGCAGGCTCAAGTATTGCGAGTAGCCACAAAAATAATCATGTGTATCATCACTTTAAATATGGAGGTTTTTAAAGGAGGTGAATGTGAGCATAGAGCCTAAGTGTAGTTTAATGGGTTAAGGAGTGTAATTTATTAGGTTATTGGCGTTAATTTTCATAGGACATAAACCAAAGTAAAGAAAAAAAATTCAGAACCCAATTATCGAACAAAATTATGAGAAAGAGATATGAAACACGTATTTGGGATATATTTAAGGGCTCGAGATTAATAATCATAAGATACAAATACAATAAGTTATCAAATAACCATTCTTTTTTTTGTTGAGTACATTATTCACTATATAAGTGTATTATAAAATTTATTCCCATGCCTTTGCCTTTGCCCGTTAGGAACATAAATTATGTAGATAAAAATTATTAAAAAACTAACTTATAAAAACAAAAAACGCATATATATATATATATATATATATATATATATATATATATATATATATATATGATAACATCAATTATAGTTGTAAATTGTTTAATTTAACTTTTAATTACTTTTTAGTATATATTTGTTCTACTAAAACCTAAAAATAAAAACCACAAGTCATACCCGTCCATCGGACGGGTTTTGACACTAGTATATATATATATATATATATATATATATATATATATATATATATATATATATATATATATATATATATATATATATATATATATACTACTAGTTAATCATACTAGATTATATGAATGATAAATGGTTTTGTACTAAGCATTCGATAACAAAGCTCGCCTTGCTATCCAACATTTTAAGAAGGGAACCAACGTTTGAAAATAGAAATGCTTTGTAATAAGGGAGTCGTTAAATGTTTCGCGGGTACGTTTATCGAAGGGTGTCATTTATGAATATTCAATGTCATTTATGTGTTGTGCATGGGTTACGGATGACTTAACATTAATAGCGTCGATACACGTGGATAACTGACTTATTAGGTTGACGAACCTAATAGGCGCCCGCTATGTACGTAGGATAACGTTATTAATTGGTAAGTATCCTTATGACTCGTTAGGATGTGTTTGATTTTGGGATAATAAGAGACAAGAATAAATGGTTGAGTTTATCGAGTTGACAAATTCGATAAGATCTAACTATTTATTCCGAAACTTATTAAAATATAAAGTTTATCATTTAGACGTCTCATGGTGTCATTATGAGTCGCATTGTGGTTATTTGAGTGCATTCAGGATGCTTGTCGATTCGATACCGCACACACACACGATGATACCTAACGCTAATAATTAAATAGAACAACGAGATATTTTTGAGATGAGGAAATGAATACCTTTTGGGCATATAACATTGAAGCTGGGAATATATATTAAGAATTGGTTATAAACTGGTTGTGCCTTGCTTAATAAAAGTTTATCGAACCTCGATTGAATATAGACTGATCACCTATATTCAGCCAGAGACATCAGGACATGGAGTGATCACCTATGTCCGTCTCAGAGGTGAATTTAAAAATACTAGGAATTGTTATAACAAATTTTTGTTCAGATTGGAGATTGGTTTTAAGAACGTTAAACTTAAGGTGGACTCACACACTCACACTCGCTAAATATCACGAAAGCCCGCACTCACAGACGACACACTGGCATCGTAACACATTTTGAATCTTAACATTCCCGGCATCGTTATACGTTTCCGTTTATGTGAAATTCTTGGTAGTAACTCTTGAGCGTAGTTTGCCATAAGTCGGGTGAGGCCCGATGGGCACTAATTGTATTCGAGTTGCTTATCGACATAAGCCTCGTTGATTCATTCGATCATTTGAAATTGTTTTGAACTGTTTTGGATTTGGTCTAGTCTATTTTGGATTCGGAATTGGATTTTGGTTTTTGGATTTTTGAATTTGAGATCTTGATCTTGTTCCAAGTTTTAACTCATCACTTGACTTCGAGTCATTGTTTGGCCTCGAATTATTATTCGGCCCCATTTCATTGAAAACTTTGTTAAAATCATCTTTCGACCTTTAGGCGGTATTCGATTTCGAAACGACATTCGGTCGCATTACGATAGTAACCATATTGGAATTATTATCCCACAGTATTTCGTTAGTGATCTTGTTGTAATTATCATTCTACATTGTTTCGGTAGTAACACCGTTGGATTTGGCATCTAGCCTCGTTTCGTTGGTAACACTGTTACTGAAATTTATTTCCTCAAGCCTAGTCTTGAACCGATTGTTGAGAAAACTTTCGAAACCTTTAGCAATGTCATCTAGATTGACGTTTCTCAAACCGATAATGTTGTGGTCGACGTTGCTTCGCTAACAACTTTCAGTAGGGTAGTATCTTACATGCTGTTGGTGTCGTACCTTACCCTCTATTTAGGTACTCCTATCGATAATCATCTAACGGCTTGTTTTAGTGAAGATGTTCACCAAGGATTATCCTTAGATATTGTTCTGTCAATGTTGACTCTAGCAACATTGAACCCTCAACAATTGTTTGTCAACAATAGACTGCTACGTCACACAACCGGTAATGGTAATACATACCCTATTTTACCAATATGGTACCTTACACACCATAGATGAGAAATTCTCTAGCATACCTACTTAGAGCCGTTGACGTTCACTCGTGTGTAGAAAATGATTTGGATATCGATTGGTAGTAACTTCTTTTGGGAGATTATGACTTTGGAGTTGAACCTTGAAACCTTTTTACGTTAAGTTTTAAGTGGACCAATGAGTCAATCGACTGACTGTGGTTAGTAACCAATACTCTCTTTTAGGAGTCGTACTTTCGTCTCTAACCTAGATATCATGCTAAGTCAACCGACCGATTCTTTGGAAGCAACCAGCACTTTCTAATAGAGACATACTCTGAACTTCCTAGACTTCTCATCTAGTAGAGATTTCGTACTCAGCAGAAATCTTGAAATCCTAAGGAGAAACCGGAACCAAGTTCTCTAGAGCAATCACATAATCCTTCTCTCATCCTTTGAGAAGTAGCTGCTAACCTTTCGGACCTCTCACCAAATGATAAGCTATACCATAGACGAAATCTTGGAAGTAGATTCCCGCCTTTACCTAAGTGATTGTTAGTAGCCTTACCAACCTATTCACCTCCCGCCAATCAGTAAGATGGAAAGTATGGCTGCTATTGCTTGTCTCTCTCCCATAAGTTATGATAACGCTACACGCGTCGTTCGGGGTCAAAGGAACTTCCTTTTCATCGAGCAAGTTTTTCAACACCCTAGGCAGTGAACCTAATCATTGTAGTGTAGTATTAGGGTAAGCCACGGGTATTGATATCATTCTCTAGGGGAATAGGAATGCTAGTAAGAAGTTACTACGCTAAGGTTGGGGTTGAGGAAGATTATTTTTTATCTTTTTATGTTTTTTTAGGAAATTGAAAGGTACGAATCTCGGGGTATTGGATTTGGGGGGTTGGTATTGCTACCGATTACTCTACTTATCTAATTATCTAATCTAAGGTGTATGTAGTCTATGTCTAATTATTGTGTGCTCGTATGATATTTTAAAGATGTGTTTACTTAGGTTTTACTACTCCTTAATTATCTCCTATTGGTGGTTGAATTGTCACGTCCTTATTCCTAGTTGCGTTGTGTGTCTAAGGTTGTAGGGTATGTGTTTCTCCCTAACTCTTTGAACTTACCAAAGGGTCTCGTCTACAAAACCCACTAGGGATGATAAACTCTTACTCTAAGGCACTCTTTGGATGGTTTAGCTTACAACTACTCAAGGAGTCATATTCTAAGGTTCACAAAGATTTAATCAAGCATTAAGTACACAACGAATGACCTATCGCATTACTAGATCATTAATCAACTAAGATAAGAGACAACCAATCAATATTCAATAATTAAGTTTCGTATTCCCTAAGCAAACACACAAATAAATTAGCCGGACACGGAGAACATGCAAGCATACACATAAATAATCAAAGACATAATTGTATTAATGAAGTAAACACTTATCTTGACGTAAGATAGGGTTTGGAACCCTAAAATGCTGTACAAGACAGCCTTGGTTCGGTTTAGGTTTTAACTCCAAAAGACTACACACTACAAACTGAAAAATTCGGATTCTATATATAAGATTACACTTCCGACGGCGTCACCTTATGTTTTGTGACGCCCGTCGTCTACAGCGCCATGGGTTTCGTCTTGGCCATGTTAGACTTTGCTGACGGCGTCACCTTATGCTTGTAATGCCGCAGTCCTCTTCGACTTACGGCCGTCTGCATTGCATCTAGGGCGATGCGAGTTGCGACGACCTACTCTTTATAACTGGCGTCGTCATTGAAAATAGGAGTTTTTTAGTAGGCTTCGGGTATCAGGACGGCGTCGAGACGCCAGGCTATCATCACGGTTTTATTTTTAGCGGCTTTGAGTGTCTCGATTAGACTTTGGCCATTTTCTTCAGTATATTAAGCCTTTAGGTCCAAATAAGTGCCATTCCGATTTTGCCTTCAAAGAACCTAAAAGTGAAAGTAACAATATTAAGCAATAACGGATACAAATGTGATCAAATAAGGGCTTAAATGACCTCAAAATGTGCTTTTAAACCTTATCAAATATCCTACACGGTATTTGCGTCCTCAAGCAAATGTGCTTTTAGCCAATTAATTTATAAGTTAGGGGTCATGAAGCATTGGTTTAAAACAGTCCACAACACATATAAGCCCAGCAAAAGTCATAACAAGCACGGAAATTACATACTAGCACCTCACATGTGGTGTTTGGATACTCACATCTCTCTCGGGTGTATATGAAATATAACAAATTGGAAATGGAAGATAAACACTCATTAACCGGTCCTAGTACATAGATTACCATAGGCTTGAGAATAGATCAAACCTCCGTCGCTTTGGCGTAAGCACCTAGGAAAGACTATCAAAGAGGTCTTTAAAGGGTTGTAACGTTAGGCTTACGGTATGGAAACAAGGGTTTGGTGGCATAGGCTTATTTAGTGGTGGCAAGTCAAAAATCTTTATGTTACAAGCATGCGAAGAATGGGGTTGCTAAGCCAAGACTCGACACTGTAAACTCTAGCTAACTGAAATAAACAAACATAAATTTAAAGGATAGATGTAGGATGGTAGCGGTATGTTTTTTTTTGAACACTCTATTTTTTCTTTTTCTCTTTTCTCTTTTTCGATTTTTTTTTTTTTTGCACTACACTTTTACTTTTCTACTATCCTCGGTAACATCAAAATGATAGGGATTTATAGGCACATCCCTACACTTGAGTTTTATTACTCTAACACTAATTTGACCCGAATTGAAAAGATCAAAACACTTGGGGTACATTATTATGCAAACAAAGGGAATTTGAATTTAACGTTCCCTTCCCGTCATTTCATAAACTTTAACTTTTCCCATGAATCCCAATCGTCCCAAAACTGTATACAAAGGATATGACTCGACTTAGCAATTCATGCAAGCAACTAGATAATTGAACTAAAGGTATAGGGTGATAACAATAATGCACTAAAAGTGAGTGCATAAAAGGTAGGCTAAGGCGATTTGGGTGTATATTAGGGGGTGGGGTGTAAACAATGCTCTTCATTGATATTCTGGAAAAACCAAAACATCCGATAACCGCGGGCTAGGCTCGAGGGGTTAACTAGGGTATCGGTACTAAAGATGAGTACAACGCAAAGGTGTGTGGGAATTACTCAACCGATGTGGAAGAAGTAATTATATTACGGGTATCAAACAAGGGTTATCTAAATGCCTCTTATCATTTAGTTATTCCTAACTACACAAGTGTAGTCTCACTAGCGATCTCGGAATGCATCACAAAACAAGTTCTAGAATCTAATATATACTACCGTGGTTCACACTCTAAGCATTTAAGATGAATGCTTCAATTCCTACTAATCTAAGGGCGATCCTCACATTTTGGGTGGAATTTAGGTGGTAAAGGGTTTTTGTGCTAGTCATGCAACTTCCTATCCGTGAGACGCTTTTGTTAAGACTAATGGCCCACTCCTATATGTCATGAAAAATTTTAAATTTGGTGCCAAAATTACCCTAACCGACATTTTCTCATGGTTTATTACACAAATACAATTGGACAAAGAAAATATTCAAGGATATGCATAGTTTCAAAGTTCCCGTTTTATTTTCCCTCCCTACACTTAAACTGAACATTGTCCCGAATGTTCCCCGAAAGTATCAAAGTTATGATAATTGAAGGTAATTAAAAACGAAAGAAACTAGTACTCCCCTGATTAGCTCGGTAGGATCCGTGTGAAGTGGTGGTTAAATCCTTTCCAAGAAGAATTTATGCGTGAAAAGCTCCTGCCAATCTTATGTAACTTCTTCTTGATAAATTAAACCACTGACACTTGAAGAAAACAAACGAAACTTAACCCGTAAAATCGACGGTAATAATATATATAAGACTCGATTTAAACTAGGATATAATGCTTGTGGAATGGATGTTTCATGGAATTTCGAAAATTAAGACACGGAAAATTCCAAAATTTATAAGTAGCTAGAAAGCGAAAAAATGTCTCCTCAACCGTCGAGTTGTATTTATCCTGACAAAAAGCGATGCGGCGATTTTACGAAAAATTCTAGAAAATTTAAATCTTTAGAATCTGGAAAAATTTCTGCAAAACATCCATTATGACTCGATACAAGCATTTGACTCGAACAAACAAACATATATATCTTTTAGTTAATTGTTATTCTCATGTTTACGTTTCTTTTGAAAACGTGTGTAATCCTTCCTACACTTATCCTTTATGTAAAATACCTTTATATGCAATTAAGACGAGGTTAAAAACAAAATAAAGCATTTTTACAAATTTAAACATGAGAATAAACAATCAATAAAAGATATATGACACTAACAAGCAAACAATTAAGCATGGGTTGCCTCCCACGGAGCGCTTTTCTTTATTTAAGAGTCTTGTAGCTAGAATCGTAGTCGTGCTCCTACGTTGCCTCGCCTTGCATTCTCAATGAGAATTCTATCATGTTGACAAAATTTTCATCGATCATACCTAGGCCCTAGGGTCAGCAATCTATAGTAATGCCTCCTTCTTTCCCACATAAATTTATAACCTTTTTCAACATCGTCCTTGCTTTTGTCCTCAAAAGCTTTGATGTTGTCTCGTTCATAAATGGGCAGGTGGCCATATTCATTTGTTTTCCAAGGCATCCTATAAGTGATTTCATCGGTTCCTTCCTTAAAACTAACCGTTCCATCATACTTGTTATGGCTCATTTAAGATGTTTCAACAAATGGTTTTCCTAGCACTACTTGGGATAAGCTATAGTCAATGACGCATCCTACATCTTCTAGGACCATAAAATCAACTAGGTAGGTGAAATTTCCTATAAAGACATGCACATCCTTGACTCTTCCCACAAAGTTGCAAACTCCACCTGGATACTTAGGGTCTCTCCTAATATCAAGTCGCTCATTCATAATGTCATTGTAGACAGCAGATGACATCACATTAATGGGAAATTCGTATCTATGTAAGCGTGGGTACACTCTCTATATCCGATCATACAAGGGATTTTTTAGGTTCCGGGATTTCTTACTCCTAATCTTTGGGCATATCCTAATGATAGGTGATCGTGGATTATCGATGCAGTATTGATGGTAACAATCTCTTCCTTAGTGGGGGTAAAGATTGAAGTAAGCACTATCTTCCACATTCACATTTTTGTTCGTCATGCCATCTTCAATTCTGTTAAGCGTATCATAGAGCCAACTACAGAGGCGTTGACTAATTTCTCAACAGCTTCCCTAATTGTACTATCGAATATTTTCTGCAAATCTTGAAGGTCGGTGTTTCTACTCACATAACGGCTTCGGCGGTTGTGTTGGTCATTGTTATGGGTTTTGAGTGACAGTGATTTATTTGGTGTTGGGTTATCGAGTGGTGGGTGTTTATCACCTTCCATGATGAAAAGTGATGGGATCACGAACAAAGGTCACGAAGAAGGCGGATAGACTACGAGGAAGCTAAAAATGAGAAAAAAATTTACTTGATATGAATCAAGCAAAGAAACCTAAACGAGGTGGACTACTAACTAGCTATTCTATTCCCCGGTAGCGACGACAAAAACTTGATAACGCTACACGCAGCGTCGTTAGAGTCAAAGGAACTTCCTTTAAAGTCGAGCAAGTTTTTCCTTAGGCGGTGAACCTAATCGTTGTAGTGTAGTATTAGGGTAAGCCACGGGTATTGATATCGTTCTCTAGGGGAATAGGAATGCTAGTAAGAAGTTACTACGCTAAGGTTGGGGTTGAGGAAGATTATTTTTTATCTTTTTATGTTTTTTTAGGAAATTGAAAGGTACGAATCTCGGGGTATTGGATTTGGGGGGTTGGTATTGCTACCGATTACTCTACTTATCTAATTATCTAATCTAAGGTGTATGTAGTCTATGTCTAATTATTGTGTGCTCGTATGGTAGTTTAAAGATGTGTTTACTTAGGTTTTACTACTCCTTAATTATCTCCTATTTGTGGTTGAATTGTCACGTCCTTATTCCTAGTTGTGTTGTGTGTCTAAGGTTGTAGGGTATGCGTTTCTCCCTAACTCTTTGAACTTACCAAAGGGTCTCGTCTACAAAACCCACTAGGGATGATAAACTCTTACTCTAAGGCACTCTTTGGATGGTTTAGCTTACAACTACTCAAGGAGTCATATTCTAAGGTTCACAAAGATTTAATCAAGCATTAAGTACACAACGAATGACCTATCGCATTACTAGATCATTAATCAACTAAGATAAGAGACAACCAATCAATATTCAATAATTAAGTTTCATATTCCCTAAACAAACACACAAATAAATTAGCCGGACATGGAGAACATGCAAGCATACACACAAATAATCAAAGACATAATTGTATTAATGAAGTAAACACTTATCTTGATGTAAGATAGGGTTTGGAACCCCAAAATACTGTACAAGACAGCCTTGGTTTGGTTTAGGTTTTTACTCCAAAAGACTACACACTACAAACTGAAAATTGATTCTATATATAAGATTACACTTCACGGCGTCACCTTATGTTTTGTGACGCCCGTGGTAATGCGCCGTCATTAGGGTTTAGTCTGACGCGTTAGACTTGCGGCGGCGTCACCTTATGCTTGTTGACGCCGTCCTCTTCAACCGGCGCCGTGCGGATTGCATCTAGGCCGTCACGAGATTCGCGATGGCCTACTCTTTTTATAACGGCGATGCGTCGCGAAAATAGGAGTTTTGGCTACGGCCGTCACGGAAAACTTGGACGTCGCCAATTAACACTGGCGCCGTCACTTGTGTTTTGGCGGCTTTGAGTGTCGATTTTGACTTTGGCCATTTTCTTAAGTATATTTAGCCTTTTCGGTCCAAATAAGTGCCATTCGATATTTTGCCTTCAAGAGACCTAAAAAGAAAAGAAATGATAATAAGCAATAACGGATGCAAAAGTGATCAAATAAGGGCTTAAACGACCCCTCAAAAAGGTACCTTTTAAAACCTTATCAAGTTATAGGAGTAGTAGAGAATCTCCCTATCTTCTTTTAAGGAGGTGAGAGAATACCTACTCCTCAACCTTCAACTCACTCCGATACTCTTTTAAGGAAAAGTGTGACGAAAAGCTAAGTTATACAATGGACTTACACCGCGTAAAAAGTCGGTGTGCTTTAGGAAAGGCTAATTTATATTATGTCCGGATTGTGGCAATAGTCGCATACCTATTTTCATCTATCACCTCCTAGAGTCAAGAGAATAGATTTGGATATGCTTATAGTGTATCACCTCCAAACTAAGGGCTGAATTAGAGGAACCATTCGAACCCTATGGAAACATGGTACCTATCAAGTTTGGAAATGGTTGGGATGGACACTTTCCTTTGGTCAACATCTCCTATAACCATACCTATCACTTCCAAAAGGCTTAGTAAGAGATCTCTATGGATGTAAAGTAAATTCATATGATTGGGAAGGAATGGAAATACCCCAACTTAGCAACTAGCTGTTGGGAATCATCAGAAAACCGTTCTAAGTTGAGATGGATATGTAAGTTACTCACAAACTATTTGGAGACATAGACAACATAAATCTCTTGAACCCTCCGAGATAGCTTAGAATTAAGCTTACGGATTCACCATGAAATTATGAGAAATGAGTAGTAACAGTGGAAACTTAATCGCTTCTATATCAATCCTTTGGAAAAATCCTGGTTAGATTGAGACCAGTAGCTCCGCTCTTTGAGCTACCATCAAGACTCAGTAGAGTTCCTAACATTTCGTGTGTGATAAGAAGAAAAGACTCACCGATAAGGCAATTGTAACTCCTTGGGAAATCCTAAACTTTGAACGTTTAAACTTCGTTGACCTATCGAAATCATAGATGATGAAACCTAGCAACTTTAGTGAAGTTTCCTCTCTGTCTTCAGTTCATAGAAACTGCATTAAGATCCTTGATTGCGTAGAAAGCGTGAAGATAATCCCTCGTCTTTTGTACTCACCCTTCTTGGCGGTAAGGATGACTTGAAATGAATTGAGGGCGATTCCTTTAAGGAGGTGGCTGTGACCTTCGTAAATTCCTCGATCATCGTAATTGGAGAAACATCGATCCGAAGCGATCATTTGATTTAATTTGAGATAAATGTATTTTATATCGTTTTTATTGGAAATAATATTCTAAGAACGTTGGCGTAACTCCCGAGTCATAAATCATTCGTTTACTAGGCTAAACGAGCCCCGAATCTAATATATTGAAGGATTAACAAAGTTACATCTAGGGTCCTTTTTGATAGTTTCATTTTAGCCCTTGTGGTTTTGTGTGTACATGATTGATCCCCCTGGGTATATAAATACCCACACAACTCTCCACTCCCTCATTTTCACTCATCTCTCTCTCTCTCTCTTAAAATACAACACAAATATATCTCTCTACTTCAGGTATCCGTGACACCATTTAGGGTTGCGTCCACCGAGATCGACCAAATTTGTTACCCACCTAATTACTACACCGCCCCTTCCAAAAGTTAGATCGGGTCATTGTGACCACGTTTATGCAAGCTAATCGCGTTCAAAGCGTACCTGCCTTGTCGTGATTTTAAGACTCGTATGTCTAGCGTCTCGAAAGAAAACGTTTCACAAGACTTTTAAAATTGGTATTGGTGTACGAGTTGTACTGCCGTATGGGACACCAACAACTTCGTTCTTTCTCTCTTTTTTCTCAGGATAGCACTTTACACTTATGTGTATTTAATTTGTTCTCTTTTGATTAGGTATAACATATTTCTTATGCGTTTTTATGGATATAAAACTTGTTAAAACGTTTTGGATTAAAGACTTGGGTAAAAGCGGATATATAAATTCATGTGGTTTTATTGAAGATAATAAAACACGAAAACGGTTATGATTTAATCTCATTGGTGAGCAATTAAGCGGTTATATAAAGTTTAAGTGTGGAAAAATATATGTAAAATCTGGTTAGAAGCAGGTTGTATGTTTTGTGTTTCATCTGGTGAGAGTCAAGTGTGTCGAGGTTGGGTTAAACCACGTTGGTTCTCGGATTGATAGTTTGGTTGTGTTTGACCTGGTATTGTTGCGCATTATGGTCTCGGGATAGTATGAAATCTATTTAGGGTTACGGATCGAGACCTGGGTTGGTCTCGATAATCTTGGCTTGGTTTTGGTCATGGTAAAACCCATTAAGGTGTTCTAGGTTAGGTCAAGCATCAATAACACCAAGGGTGGTGTTCCCTTTTGAGTCCAGGGTTGAAATTTGAGTTATAAGTCATTTGTTGTGTCTTGGTTTGGATAGTTTTGAAGTCTATAGATAAAATACTTATCATACTTGAAATAAACTTTACTCGTATGGAATATTGTTTAATGAATCTACATAGTTTCATTGGTTTAATCGTGAATTAATATGTTTCGGATAATATGGGGATTTCGATGTCGATTTAAATACGGAATTATACATGACATTGGACATATTGAGCTAGCTTCATAAGGATATCGGAACTAATAAAATGGTTAACTAATATAAGTTTAATGGTTAACTAGTAATTAGCCAATGTGTAAAATTGGAAAGTGAAACAAATTAATTATGCGTTGATAACCGGAATAAAACTATCGGATAAACGATATTGAACATGAGTTAACGATGAATAAGTTATTTGTAAAATGGAGTGGTAAACATTAGAACTAGATACGTGAATTATAACTAACAACGGATATTAAGTATACATTATATGGTGTAAATACGGTTTATAAATCGGAATAACGTTTATTATGCGAATTATATTGGTATTGAATTATATTTTGACAAATGTTTTGACTTGAATGGGTCTAGATATCCTATTGACTAATAATGGAATAATTAGATGTATATATATTATCAATGAATACGGTTCTATATAGTTAAAAACCCTCATGTACTACGATAATCACTTTTTATAAATACAAAATATCTTTTATAAACTTTTGATAACGGTTATATTGATTAGTATGTGGTACTCTACTAAACGTTTTGGTTTAAATGAGTTTAATATATTCGTTTTGTGATAAGCTTAAATATTATGTTTTAGCATTTTAACAGATAGCGAAATATATTACTATACATTCATGGCGAGAATGCGGTTTTATTTATAAACCTTTATTTACTTCGATAATAACTCATGTTTTATTACACATGCTAGCTTTATAAACTTGTTGGAAAATATTATTTTGATAATATATCTTATTGAACTCGTATTGATTTGGAAAGCGGCGGAATAAAGCGAGCGTGTCATACATAGTACTTGTTTACTATACCTTATATATGAAGTAATTTGAGGTAAACTTGTATGATTATGAATAAAGTGGATACCTTTATTAATTGAGCAATAGAAGGAAACTTGTCGTTTATTATTGAACATGTACGTTTGGGGATTATTGGGTAGATTATGTCTGTAATTCTTGACTTGGTCGATGTCTTTTCGTTTCGGCATGAGTATAATTTCGGCATGGGTAGATTAAGTACTCCAAAATATTTAATCCAAAAGTATAATTGTTAGGCCCAAAACATGGTTTAATCAAATAGGTCCCCAAAGTTTATCAGAGTCATAAATGATCCTTGAACACGCGCTCGCCAAGCTTCACCCGATGCGTATTCGGACATCTCTCAAATTCACGAAATCATGCTAAAGGCGACGGTGAGAGTTCATAGGTTTAAGTTCAACAAAATCATAGTGGACAGTAAGAGTTGATTTGCTATGCAGACCTAAGATAGACAAACGGATTTGCATCACCGATCCATTTGGATCACAATCCATAACACACATCCCACATCCGAGGGACTACTCGGGCTCGTGAATCTAGTCCTGTATGAGTGGCAAAATCTAGAACAATTGCCAACCCCGGGACTAGATAGATGTAAGTATTCTTAGTTAGAGCGACTAACCTAAACTAAAGCGGCAACTACCAGCACATCTATCTAGCAGTCAAGCATATAAAAAATCCAAATAGTTTTTAACGGTCCAACGGCAGACATGATTCTCACCCCAAATAGTTCGCGTGGTTAAAAGCATTAGATAAAGTGGGGCTATGAAACTCTTTGCCACGGCAATGCACGAATAAATACTAGCGAGAAGATATGCCAGGTAATCCGGCACAACAATGCACTATTCACTATTATTGACACGATTGGCATCTAAAGTTAATCTCCGCGGCATCAAAAGATTGTATGAAGAGTACAATAGAGGCGGTGTGGCGCAACCTAATCGTTATCGATATTCTTTGAATACAGCTCATCGCGATAAAAGAAATCAATAGAAAAGTAATGTGTGTGTCATTTTTGGTGATCATTAATTAATAGTTACTTTAAAGCCCATTATCGTTCCCAAGTTCATAACCATTATCTCAAAAGTTCGGTTTTAGCGTTTCGTTTATGGTAAGAAACATAGGCGTGACATCTACTCTGGCCAAAAGGTATATCAAAACATAACCGCTGCCAAGTTATAGCTTCACTAAAGCGAAGGACATTGACAACATCGAGACATGCAAACCCTTGACTTCGTGAGAAGCGAAAAGACATCGACCAAGTCAAGAATTGAGACATTGCCAGTAGTCAAAAGACTGAAGGCGGCGACAACTATTTTATGTAACATGTAAATGAGGGTTGGTGATAAAATTTCTTATTGAAGCAGTAATATTCCGACGCCAGTGAACTCATCATCCTACCACTTAGCGTATTTGATAAACCAGTGTTTGATACTGCACAGTATTATATGTCGAATTTCTTACTATGACTGCAACGTTAAGCGTTTGGGCTTAATGTTATGGCTTTTTAGAATAATGGGCTTTTAGCTGGTATGTCGGCCTGTTTTAACAAACTACAACCATTGCTTTCCACGTGTATGGTATGATAACACTTGTAAAACATCGCATAGTTGGCGCCGCGACTTCAATGTGCTTTCTGTTTTGAATATATAATGCTGCTGTCGTCAGCTGCTCGAACCACCGTTATCTTCTGTGATCGCGCCGTTAGTGGTATCATCTTTGTCGCTATTTGGGTATATGTGGCTTTAGGCAATGTTTGGCAATCAGTAACGCCTGATTCAGGACTGTCTAATAGACTTCTATCGACGAATTCAGATACATGATGAATGGCGGATATCAGATGTGTATTGATGATGCGAAAATGAGTATCTGCTGAATGTTTATCCCTGTCTTCATAACAATATACTGATCCCTACATTGAACAACCTATGAAACTCACCAGCTGCTGTTTCATTCGAATATCAAATCGTGGGGAAACAGCAGCAGCCTGTTCTTTAATTAAACCATATTTTTCAATTATATTTGCAGATGCCATTGAGGATTGGTTTGAATGTTGAATGACTATCTTTTTGCTATACTTTGGCGATACCAATCCAAACCAATGGCAGCATGAAAACGATTAAGTCTTCCGCTATAGAGATTTGGGGGTATTACGCAAATACATGTTTTGGTCTTTTAAAATACTTTGAGTTTGCTTGAAACATGTGATAATTTTTAG